>JXCR01143666.1:18556-58840 GCA_002079205.1 Phalaenopsis hybrid cultivar | reverse complement strand
TCAAGAATAGAGCATGGAGTATACTTATCATGAAGTTAAAAAAGGCATTTTTAAGGATGATTCCCTTCCAGTTATGATCTGAAATGACTACGCATAAAAAGGGTACGAATTTTAAATTTGAAGTTGAGCCCTCTTAGATTGATATATATGATTTAATCATAAACTTCTTAAGCTGCTCGAAGTTCTTACTTAGTTTATATTGTTGAGGCTTATCAAACTAGAGAAGTTTCATGCGGCATGCTCGACAATCAGACATGTAGAGGACTCCAATCCTGCATAGCCTTCTTTTGGCTTGTCAGTGAGTAAGCCAGCCAACAACACTGAAAGCGCGACCTTTTCTTGCAGCAATCCATCTCTTCTAAGCTTCAGCGCTGCATCCTTCCAGGGATAGAAACTCCTTTATGTCAGGAACCAAAGGCCAGCAGAAGGAAATAGAAAGCAGAGAAAGTGAGAGGATAGGTGAAATAATTCACTAGGAAACAAAATGAATTGGATTGTCTTTAAAACAAGGTAGGAGGATACATTTATATAGATAGCTCAAGGTAAGTTTTTAAAATACAATTACACAAGTAACCCATAATTCAAAGAATATAAAAACAGCTCTTACAATTAAATCTAATGAATTAAAAGGACAATAAAATACTTTTACTTTCTCAACTCGACTTGCAAAGGCTATAAGAGTTTTGGAATTCTACATGCATGGTCCTATGAAGCTTTTGTAATTGGTTAAAAAGGTTGAAACTCAAAGGCTTCACATCATCAAGTCAATACCAATGAGACTTGCCTACTTTACCCACATATGAAGATGCGCAAATCTCCAACATTTATTGAGCCATAGGCACCATCCATTTTTCTCTGTATGTAAGAAAACAGATTCTGAAATGGAGCTTATAATTCTAATGTGGAGATAACCAAGGTTAAGACTTATGACCTATCCTATGGACATAATGTGTCATATTATTTGTTATTTAAATAAATTTATGGTATAAAACACTTTAAAAATCTTACAAATATGTATTATCATTTTTTTTTGACAGAACATATGATTGAATTACCAATCCTAATCTGGTAAAAAAAAATCAATATAACAGGGTCTGACAGTTGTTACTATTATTATTTCGCTATTTGGACTCCTTCCAAATTGACATCTTATTAACTCCAACCTTGAATATAGAGGATCAGGTTCGGCATAGCCCATAATTGTCCAAGATTTATATCACCAGACTTTGTGTTTTTGAAATTCTAGCTCTTACATTATTCAAACCATGTGAGAAATAAAGGACCACGCGCTGCCATACAACCCTAAGAAGATCTTGGTTACTACACATAGCCACTGCAGTTATATTAAAAACTTTCAAAGCTACATAAATTTTTTTAGCATGTCTTTGATTTTCTCGTTTTTCCATATAATTTTACTTTCTTTGTCGTACTTTACACTTTTTTGTTTCTTTTATAATATTTTTATTTTATCATTATTTTTATTTTACTTAATTTATTAATATATTTCATATTTTCTACCTTGATACTAATTGTCTCATTCTAGAATTCCAAGTCGACTTCAACACGTAAAGATAGTTCATTTGAGAGAGACGCAAACAAATATTTGTCTTAAAAGATGAGTTCTCCCCTCTTTCAGGCAATAAAATATACTTTATATTTGCATCGAAGTACTAGAGTAACAATGTTTTAAGATGCAACTTGTTCATGCCAACAAAGCATTTTTTAAGGACTTCGTGTAACCTTGATCTTGTTTCCAGTTCAAAGTTTCATCCCTTGGACGATGATGGAAATTTAATTGTAGTGCGTGGCTCAGCTAAATTAGAAATTTTTTAAATTAGGTATATATATTATGATATCTTCATAATTAGGGGTATTGTTCTCTACAATTTGTTTTCTTTTCACATTCTACTACTGCCAATTTATCGGCCAACAATAATACAAAAAACTTAACTCCTTCCAACACATCAAACTCCTATCACCTGAATAGCCTTACTAATTATGTTCATCAAGAAGAAAATAAGACGTTTATACCACAAGATTAATTCACTTTCCAATTACAAAACAAACATTGTCTGAAAGATTCTAAGATTTGTTCATCAAAAGCAATACGCTAAAAAGTATTATAAGATAATGAAATAATACCAAGTGCAAGCGTTAACTGGAATTGGCCTTCTGTATGCTTCGCTGTGACATGGTTAAGTAAAAGAACCTGAAACACAGAAACAGATTTTATAGCATGTTAAAATAAATAAACTCAATTAGAATAGTTGTCCCATAGAATGAATATTCATTTTTTTTTAATGTTATATATGAACAGGCATATGGCATACAGTTTGTAATATTGATAAAAAAGTAGAGGCCACTTGAACTTGCTAAACCTTTGACTTGTTGACTTGGGTAGGCATAATACACAAGGGATGCATTATGCATCGACTTTATTTTTACTAAAATGCCAAGCAATGCCCATTTAACAATTCATAAATAGCATGAACTATATAGCACCGATACTTCTAAAAAAAGTGTTTCACCCGTGTCGGACATGTATCAGACACCAAACATTGTCCAAAAAGTCCAGACACTTCACCAACACTACAAAATATGTCTAAACTTTTTTCAGGCTAGAGCACATCCGAGACACATCTCAACACCGCATCGGACATGAGCTTAACATAATTTTGAGAAAAACATGACACGGGAAGTAGAAAATTATAAATATACATATAGCCTTAATTATACCTCATAGTCAAAACCGCCTCATCTCTCGTCATGTTGAAGCTTCCTCTAGCATTCATCAAATTAGAACATCGAAGATGCATTCAATATTCATCAAAGTCGGGCATTAGTAGTTCCCTCTTTGTAATCATAGAATATTTTTAAAATTTTAGTAGATAAATTGAATTATAAGTTTGATGAATTCTATTGAAGCATATTATATCTAATTTTAAAAATTAAATTTAATAAACATAAAATTTTATAATATCAATTAAATTTATGAAGTTAAATTTTATTCTTGCATAATTTGTGTTGTGATATTTTCAATAAAGAATAATAAAAATATATATATTTTAAACTAATAATTAATTAAATATAAAAACCTTGATCATAATATGTCGTGTCTTATTTTTTTCAATTATGTTGTGTCCTTGTATCGTATGTCATGTCCGTGTCCGTGCTTCATAGAGTGTGAAGCTACAAAAGCATAATTAGTAAAAAAGAAACAAGCATTACAGCTAGCATAAAAACAACACAAAAAGCGGCCTCTTAGTTTTTTAAGGCCTATAAAAAACCAGTATCAAAAGCATAGATAGAGTCATTATGAATCAAGAAATTAACTAAAGTTGTTAGCATCGTACCGCAATAGCCAAATTCGTTTTAAGTTCAACTTTTGGTTAGGGTTGTCAAAGAAAGCTCGTTGTTAACTCACAGCTCATGTTCAAATTGTTCATTGACCGTGTTCAACTCGTTTTTGGTTCGAAATAATCAAATAATTAAGCAACTATGGACATATAATTAATTTTATATATTTATATTAACTGTTAAAATGAGAAACTTGTTTTAAGATTTTTTGTTTAATATTTATTTGGGTTCAAGTTATTTTTTTTAATAATTTGAACTAAATTTGAGCCAAATACAAGCTGTATGAGCACATTAAAATAAATTGAGCACAAACAATTTTGAGCACAGGTACAAATTTTTGAACAAGTTGAATACAAAAGAACGCTAAGCTCGCATAAGCTTTGGCTCATTTATAACCCCATTCTATGCAATCTTTCTTTTTTATTTATATACAATGTGATTGTCGCAGACACTATCAACTAAGGGTGTAAGAAATTCAAGTCGATTTGTGAGTCAGCTCAAGCTCAGCTCAATAAGTGGCTCATCACAAGTCGGGCTCGGGCTCAGGCTCAACTCGATAAGTGTCTTGTGAGCTAAGCTCGATGAAATAACAAGCCATGCTTCAGTTTGCCCTGACTTGATTCGTTGGCTCGTGATCCGGCTCATTTATAAAAATATTAATATAAAATATATTCAAAATATATTAAATTTTAAGACATTGTCTTCAAATTATTAAAATATTTTTAAAAAATATATTTTATATTTTGTATTAATCGATTCCTTATAGTTTATCCCCAATTACTTGCTCTATTTGTATTTCATTATAATGTTAGATATGATTTTCTTTCTATAATAAATAAGTAGGCTAATGAACAGCTCGAGCTCAAACTCAATTAATTAATCAAGCTCAAGCATAGAGTGGTTCAAGCTCGACTTGACTCGTTTACACTCCAACTATCAACTTCAGATCAAATTCCTAAGCACTTTCATGTGTGGGGGAGATTCATTGTGGGAGGATAAAAATGATTGTTAGGCCATCAAAATCACAAATTATTGGTCGCAAGTGATTAGAAAAAATGAGTCACTTTACCACATGTTCCCATATAGAGCATCAATTAATAAATGGAGAAATCCTCAAAACAAGGGAGACTAAAGGGTCTTTTTTTTCACACAATCTTTCTTCCTAAACTATGGAGACCAGTCTAACAAATTAGGATATAACTACAGTTTCACAAAACCCCAGCAAGATCTCATAAATTAATAAGGATGTTATTTGGACGTCAAATGGTACACTACACACATTATGCCCATTTAAATAAACGTTTTCCTAAGATGATAAAGGACTTGCACTAGCTGAGATTTATGATGGGTTGCTACTTGAAGCCTATTTAAGCTTATATTTTAAATTGTAATGCCCCTTCCAACAAATATATGAATTTTACAAATTTGGTCAATTTTTTTGGCAAAACAAAATCTTTCTCATATCCATTTAAATCTCTTGTATGCTTCAAATTTGAGAAATACTATGCATTCCAATTTAATATGGGTGCTATCTTTCTTTTAAACATTAGAAATGCCTAGAGCTTCTTTAATATGTTCAACATTTCTTTGAGATAAGGTTATCCTATTCCTCACCTCGAGTGGGCTTTTCATGTATCATTTCATGGGATTAAAGGCTGAGAACGTGATTATATTCACTGAATCCTTTCTGTGATGCACCAAAATGCTATTGGAGAGTGTAAATTCTCTATTTATATACCTTTTTTTTCCATCCAATCCTTAAAAACATAGCAATCCTAATAATAATTAATCACCTGATCACTCTAAAATGATTATTTTTTTATTCAATTTATCCTTGAGGATGGGCAGTAGCAATCACCAACACTTGTTTTCAGTTTGGAATGTTTACTGCTACTACGAGTTGTTCTAGGTTAGTCCATCTTCTTAGCGCCAATTTTGTTTGGGGTTTTATTAAAACATTAGTTGATTGCATCTCTTTGTCAAAACTATAAATGAAGATTGGTCATTTCTAATCGACATTAGAAATGAGGGTGGCATGCACCCTACTCTTCTTAGTATTTAGAACTTAGCTCATTTAGGTTATTATGGATGATTTTAGAAAGTTTATCTTCTCGAATATGGCCAAAAGATTCAGCAGTTCATGGTTCTGACTTGGGCATATCAATCAATGCAATCATGAATACCAGTCTCCACAAATTAGACTGCATGCTTCTCTTCCATTAGTTGCTCACGCTTTATGCTCTTGTTGTACCAATGTGCCATGTGCTTTAACACTGATTCATCCCTTCTGAGTTTTTCTATGACAAGGTCAACTATGGTGACCTTTTCAGTTGTGCTAGTAAACCGATTCATAAATATCTCCTTTAACTCAACAAAACTCTTGATGGAGCCATATAGAAGCTCAGCAAACCGCTCAAACAAAAAATAATAATAATAATAATAAAACTCTAAAAAGTTACCAATAAATTAACAAAAGAGTAAAGCATTTATACCCCATGTGTTATAGCATGTATCCTTAAAATTAAGCCAAGTGATGTCATGGATTGCCATTTCCATTGAATTTCAGTGCTGAATTACCCCATAAGACTTGATTCAAACACATATTATGTCAGGAATGGATCAACTTTTATGTTTGCTTAAAAGCTATAACTATTTAAATTTTCTCACTATATAATTGAGCAGAGTTGTAATCACTATTTTAAAGGGAGCTTGGCTTTCTGGAGTCGTGGGTTGGACATTCCCAAAATTTATTTCCATGAAGAGACATCTTGAACTATAGAAACATATGGAATTGAGATCAAATCAGCTTCACTTGTGGATGGAATATTTGTGTAAATAGTAGGTTTTTTATTCCACTGGAGTTACATCATATGCTCATTTGTATCATGCACTTGTTCATTTTGGTAAGGAGGCAAACATCCTTGTCTTTCGTCTGCATAAGTCTTTACATTTGTAGTTGCATATGGACCATAATAGTGTCATCAAGGATGTAGTCTTCATCTTTGTTTACTTGTTCATCATTTTTTAAAGAAGGATCAATATGTTCCTCTTGCTTTTATATTTGTGATGAACGCTCCTCTGGAAGGGGATTGGGTGCGGCCACACTTGACCAAAGTGGGAAAATATATGGTAAACTATGCATATATAGGTTCTTTGCATACTCAACCACGTAAACACCTTCGATTTCCATTCACTGCTGATTCTCTTTCACTTTGGACGTTAAAATGAGGCCTCCAAAAATATTACATGGACCAAATTGGCATAATTTCATTGGTCAATTCAACATGGCCAGAATTTTCAGCTTCATTGGCTTTAACAGCCAATTCATAGTAGAATCCCCTTAAAGAGGTTACAGCAGTCCTTAAAATATGGAACGACTCTGATTAGTCGGGAAGAAAAGATCCGAGAGTGGTGGTGGGTGGCGTTGGCGAAGTGATAAGGAAGCCGGTGAGGGCCGAAGACTCTGGGGGTGATTTGGAGGCTAGTAGGTAGGCTGGAGGAGTGGGACGGCTAGAAAATGCAAGAAGATTGGAAACCAGGTGCTGGGGTGAAGGTGATAGCTGGACATCACTGGTGTGTCGCTAGAAAGGGGAGGTAGGGTGCTGGGGTGGAGGCCAGATGGATGGAAAGCAATAATATGCTGCAGGAAAGGGATGGCGGTGTGTTAGGGCGCAAGTTGGAGAGGCCGGCGGCTATCGGGAGTGGAGGAGAAGGGTGGGGAAGAGAATAGAGGAAGATACAACACCACCTCGGAGCATGATACACCTGAAGCACCACTCATCGTTGGATATAGCCCTAGCAGGGAGCGAAGACTCTAAGGAAAATTCAGCAACATCAACAAGGAAAAACTAAACCCTACATCCAAAAAACAACAATTTATAGACTCTCATATGAAGAAAAATACAAAAGGAAAGGAATAGTAAAGAATAGAAAAGGAAACGGGTGGCTCGGCAGTCCCAAATCCAGAAAATAGTGATTTAAAGACTCTCATATGGAGAAGAACACAAAAGGGAAGGAATAGGAGGGGATGGGGTGGCAGTCCCGCCCCGTTGAAATCCCGTCTGGTCCACTAAACTAGTCTTTAGGCCTTGCGGGATTGGTTGACAGCCGATTCATTCGGCTGGCTCCTCTATCCCAACATCAATCTCCCAAAGTGGGGGAAGTTTTGACTTCATCTGTCAAAACTTGTGGTTCTTCGACAACCGTCGTAGTAGCGCCTAGATCCCAACTGGCGGCTGCATCTTTTCCCAAAACACCTGAGGAATTTCCTCCACATGCAATCATACATCCACAACGGTTCAATCTTTTGGGAATCTACTACTAAACGAAACTAAGTTTGCATCTCACCTTCGCAGCTGAATACTCTCGAAGTCTCTACAATCGGCTTAACCTGATCTGAAGTTGGGTAACCTGAACCTCCCTACACGGTAGTGACACTGATGGTAAGATATCGACCCTGATATCCTGAAATGTCCTCTGTCGTGCCTCTCCCATGTCTTGAGTTGGTGTCTCAAACTATCATCTTCTATTGTTACCAAATTTGGCTCACTGATGCTGCTTTGTTGTTAAGAGCTCCTGTGATCTCAGACTCCACAGAAAGAAGTAGGACTATGTGTTTCCCATCCTTGGTGAAAGAGTAGGTGTTTCTGAATCCGTCGTGCCAAATCCTCCGGTCAAACTACCACGGTCTTCTCAAGAAAAGGTGATAGGTATCCATAAGAACCACGTCGCAACCACACCTAGTCATGTAGTTGGCCAACAATCGAGAACACTAATAAGCATCTTCGGTCGATGTTGAACCGATTCTCCTTCTTCAGTCACGTCAGTGAATACAATTGTGAATGTTTTTACGTAGTGAACCACGATTATTCTACCATCTATGTCAATGTCGTGCTCTTGCTGCTCTCGCAGTAGATGAAGAGACAACATACCTTTATGTTAATTGTGCAGTAGATGTAGAATATGTTGTGACAAAGCCACTGCGGATCCCTCATGTCCTCAGTCTGCAAGAAGTGTGAAATCACAAGTACCACTCCTTTACTTGATGGAAGCTGATACAACTCACACTGGTCCTCAGCTGTCTCCTCGTTGCTAACTTCCTCCACAGTGCCCTGATCAGTGAGTGTGACTACCTTGCTCGTGGGACAGCTGGAGGCTATGAGGCCGTAGCTATGGCATCTAAAACAATTCTTGGCCAGTACAGTCTTGGAGGAACTATCTTCCTTCTGTTTCTTCCTACTCTGAACTGAAGTGTCATTCCCTTGTCTGAGCTTACTAATTTCTTCTGAAGCACCTTTTTCGGTTGGGGTAGCTGCACGTGACTACTTGCCTGAATGTTGCTGCCTAAAGGGTTGTTGTTGTCTGCACTGCTTCTACTGTCTTTCTACTTTGAAGGATAGAGTAAATATCTCCAAGTGATATATAAGGCTGCAGCTGCACCATATTGCTAATAACTAGCATGAGACCCCCATATAAGGGGCTATGTTATGTTCATCTGGCTCAATCAAATCACACCTCATCTGCCACTGATTAAATTGCTCCATGAACTCCTCTACTAACATATACTGTTGTTGCAGGTGATGGAGCCTCTAAAACATATCCTAACGGTAATAGGGTGGAAGGTATTTCCTCTGCATAGCTTTCTTCATCTTATTCCACCTGATAATCTTATCATTGCCTTCTCTTTTGCTAGGTCTCCGTAAGTTCTTCCACCACAAAGAGACACTTTTCTTCAACTTGATAGCAGCTAATTTGAACCACTTATCCTCTTGCACATCTTTATACCCGAAGATCTGTTAACAGATTGTAGCCAATCAATAAAGTCGTATGGATCCATACCTCCATAAAACTCTGGTAGATCCATTTCTGTAACTCAGTACTCAACATGTTTTTCAAGATCAACCTTGGAACTCTGCTTGCTTGGCATGATCAATCATGACACAAGTCGGAACGATTTAAGTCCTAAATAACAAAGGATAGATTATATTGGGGTGTTTAAATTTTATTTCAATTTGATGATTATTGGCAAATTTTCAGTCATGTCCATTATGCCCATTTGTTTCATCAACTTGAGCTTCTATGTGTGTATATGACCCTTGCAATTCAACTTCCCAATGTTGATAATTGATAGCAAAGAAGGCTAAGGAGTACGGATTTGAGAGAGGCCAAAATGTAACAATCAACCCTATAAATAGTATTGCCCAAAGAGTTTTTTTTTTTTTTTTGGATGAATATCCACCATAAAAAACCTTGAAGGTCTTATACAAACGCATTGGAAAAAAACTTAGAAAAACAAATGATCCCTAATCTGCGAGATAACTAAGATAATTTCTGTTGCGGTTAAGAGAATTGTAATTTTTTTGGAATTTAGAAAACAACTGAAGCTTGTCGATTCCATAATCTATATTTGACCCAGATTACAAATTCAAAATTTTTCAAAAATTTCAAACAAACTTTATTATAATTTTCTTTAAGGGTTTTTACATTTTTCAAGGAAAGAAATGAGTCAAATACCTCAAAATGTCAGAACAGTCAACGATGCCCTTAATATTTTTTTTTTTAATTTTTAAAAATTTTCTAACATTGTCATACTTCTTAGGATTTTTTATTTTATTTCTTTTTAGCAATTTCTTTACATTTTTTTTAATTATTACTTGACCTTTTTGCACAAAATACTTCGAAATATCATAAGCATTTTTTTGATTCTCAGTTTGCTTAAGAAAATGAAGGATATAAATTTAAAAAATGAACTTGCATGCTTCTCTAAATGACTTCACTTAAGCAATACTTAAAACCTATAGTTTTAACTGTCCTCTTTTCATCATTGAAAACATTTTGCTCATAATAAGTTCAAGTTATTTTATTATCATTCTTTTTGGACCACTAACCCAGCCCGAGGCTTTGAATTAACCAAGACGGGAACGAACGATCGGACTGTGGAAATCAATTCTCTGTTATTCTATTTTTATCACTAACGGTTAAATATTTAAATATTCATTAAAGAGTCATTAAAGAAAATAATTAAATTAACACGTAGAAATTTGCACATTTCTGATTGTTATTCTCACCATTTAGACAGATTTAATAATCTTCTATTCATCTTGTTTAAAAGCTTAAAACCTCAAAAAAAATTAAAGAAACATGATAAGTTATCTCAAGATAACCAAAGAATAATCACACTTCTAAACTACAATAACTCGAGAAAAAAAATCAATATGCATGTTGGTTTTTTGTATCTCTATAGAAATTTTTTTACTGTACTAGTTATTCATATTTCTATAAGAAATCTTATAAAATGTTAATGTCTATATCAATGACCTTTATTAAATAAAAGCACTTAAATCTTATATATGCATTTATTTTAATTTTATATTTTTATTTTATACTCTTTACATATACATTTGTCTCTTTAAGGATCATCGTCAACAAAATTTAACACACCCCTGGTTGATATTATCTCATTGGCACAGCGATTAGCGATCTAAACATCACAATTCTCTGGAGTGGAAAGACCCTTACCTATCATTGGCCGATATTATCACATCGATACAGCGTTTAGCGATGTAAAATTCTTAATTGCCTGAGGTGATAAGTTTTGTCTACTCATCCATGACCGATGTTATCCCGTCGGCACTATGATTAGTGATCTAATCATCACAATTGTCTGGGGTGGTAGAAAAACTATGCGCATGGGTACACTAGCATTCCCTATCTGTACCATTAAAGGGAAACTCCTCTAAACAGGCATATACAAGCATTCATACATAAGTTATTTCATTCTCCACAACATACATTATTTTAAGACGTCTTCATTCATCTGTTAACTTTCATATTTATTCTGCCGCACAACTAATCATCATACATATCTCTCATATCATGTATATCTCATATCATTAATATTTTTATCTTATGTGACTCTCTTATCTCATGCATATCTCTTACTTATATCATGCACATCTTTTTTTATCACACTTATCATGCATATCTATCACATCATGTTTATATTGAATATCATATATATCATACATAACATGTCTCTCATAATATCTTTCGTGTATATCTATCATGTCTAATACTATGAAAGATATGATTATAATAGAAAATATATGGAGTCAAACATACATTTTGAAATAAAGAAGATTACTGAAATTCAGAAATACAATTACTCGTCTTGGTTGCCACGCTAAATTCTCAATCTTTAAAACTAACTTGAGTTTGCAATAACTTTTATGTTGATTTAATAACCTAAAAAAATAACAAACTTTAAGTTTAAAATATTTTTCATTAATCAAATTATTCTTCTTAGCATAGGATTCATTTACCTGAATTTAGGGAGTCGTCCTACACACTTGTCTCGAACTTGTTGCATTAGATAACCAACCTGAAATTCATAAATATCTTGACTCATAAAGTGAATTAACCCAAAACATAAAGGATTTACCAAAAAGTACCTTAAATGAGCTTCTTGACAGAACCCAACTTTTCCGCTATCGCCAAATCTTCTTCCCTTTTCTTCCTACTTACCTTTACTTACTCATCCCTTAACTTGTTGATCCCGTGCTAGAAGCCCTTACAGAACCCTACAAACCAACTTCTTCACTTCTGGCATGACCTCGTCTCCGTTATGGCGACCGAAAATGAAAAAGATTAACTATATATGGAAAATCTCAAAATGGAAGTGTCGCAAAAAAAAGGAAGTCTAGAATATCACTATAACGAGTTTCTTACCATTAGATTTTGTTTTGGAGACCCGAATTGTAGGTTTCGCCACTCAGCGTGCCGCTCGTTGGCCTTTATTCTCGTTTGGCTACAGTAGTTGGATGGAGAAACCCACCAGGCTCACAATGTAACGCTCAAAATTTTGAAAAACTTGGTAAAGTTAAACCAATTTTAAAAGTACCCCAAATTTCGCATCCACCGAAAGTCAATTAAATTATTTTTAAAAAATTGTATACATAAAATCAATCAATTCAATATAAAGTACTGTGCATGAATTATGAACGTTTTGAGATATTTAAATTTTGAAAGTTATAAGTATAATCAAATTAATTAAACCTAATTATTTTATAATCTCTCGTGCCCTTACTATTCTCAACCGTCCACTCCTTTTAGTTGATGCTTTTGATCGATTAGGGCCTCCATAACTTTGATTTCCTTCCCTCACTCCCAAATTACTGCTCCTCACTTGGTTTCCCTCATGTTATAGCTTCCTCGCTCGTATGGAGGTGATCCCGCAAGTGTTCTGCTTGAAAGCACTGTAGCAATCGCGAACAGAAAAGAGGCGAGCGGCCACTTAGGAGCCGCAGCTCGAGGTAGGGACTTCCGGGGAGTTTCCGATGAGTGTGAATCTCTCTTTCACGCTACTTGAGACTTTTATTTCTTTCCTCATACTTTCCTTTTGAAGTTTGCCTTGATTTTTGTGTATTTTTTCGTTTCTGGTAGCCGTCAGAGGCACTGAAAATGTATTAGAAGTGTTGAAAGTGATTTGAAAGCTTATTTACGGGTTTTGGCACGATATTAGGGAGAAGGAAGTGAAGATTAAGGTGTTAGAAAGAGTTGGGAAGAAAATAGGCTTTTTCTGAAAAGCAAACTTATGCTGAGAAGCCCGTTTGAGGTATGTTTTAGGAGAATAAATTTTGTTATGTTATTGCATGTTACACGCACCAATTTTTATGAAACCCTATATTTCTACAAACCCCATATTGTTTATACCATGCGGCAAGCTCAAGACAAGCGTGTGGGCACTCTTCGTGGGGTTCATTCGTCAAGTCAGGTGAAATAATCTTGTGTAAGTATAAGAAAAAAAATCTTTTTCGGTTTTCACATGATATTTAGTTTAACACAAATGCATTTAGGATTTTCTACCTAATGTAAATAGATAAGTGCAATTGAATGTATGAATACATATTTACTTCTCTTACAATACATATGATGCTATGATTATACTATGATACATAGTATTAATGATATAATGATAGTATTATATCATGATACATAGTTTAAGATAATTTTTTGCAGAAAGATCAAGGAGAGTGCAGTTAATCATATAATGAAAGTATTAATTATTATGATAAATTAAACAAATGAATACACAATATATATTTATGTATAACTATTTATTAATTCATATAAGTATTTATTAATGTATAAAATAAACAGATAAATACACAGTCAAAGTTGACATACATACCATGCTAATTTATTTAGAATCTTTTTGCTCATGTCCATTTTCTTTTATATTTGAACATAAATATATATAATACAGGCATATATAGTATTATAATGTATCATTATTTAAATTTTTAAATCAACAAGAATGTGTTTTACATTGTGAGTTAATTTGTACCCCCTCCATTTTAAAATTTTATTTTGTACGATTCTCTTCTCTACCGCATTTTCTCACCTTTTCGCTCTTCATTTCTCCCGTACCCACTCTTCGTCATTTTTCTTAGTTTATCATCATCCCCCTTTTAAACTAACTTTTTTGCTCTGTAGCCTTTTTTACTTACGAACACCTAACAATCACAAGCAAAGTATACCAAGGGGTCATGGCTCCTTTGTTTTCATATTTTTTGTGACTTTGATGTTGTGGGAAGCATAGAATCTCCAACATTTTAGGTGACTTGCAGAAAGAGTACACTCACACATACCCCCAAGCACTTTTGTTTGTGTTTTGGGATTGCATTTTTAGTCCATTGACAAACTATGCACTACACCCAGAATGCCTTTGCAAGTTCTACAAGGTAGCTTACTTTTGCTACCCCCTTGCAGGAGAGACGCAAATGTTGTTGAATTTCACTCAAAATTTTTAACTTGGATAATAGGTAGATGAAATGTAATATAACACTCCAAAAGCAAAAAATGTGCTTAGAATGCAATGATGAGATGAAAAAATTACCTATGATTGTGTTAGAAGTTCTGAAGAAAAGGGTTTTTACATATAAAGGCTCTTAAAGAATGTTATTTATGTATAAAGGATTCCAAAGATTAAAATTACGATTAAAGATTACTGTTACGAAGCTGTTACTCTAGCCATCTGACTCCATCCGACTCCCTCCGCCTCTGCTCCTGCCCTTCATCTCGAAGCGGCCTTTCTTTGTTGGCTTCCCGACCAACTAAAACCCATTTCACCTCTAACTTTCGATCCCCTGATGCCACCGGAGCTTTAATGGTAGTAACTGTCGTCGATAGAGTTCAACCGTCACCAACGCCCATTCATGCTGACATCAGCATTTCTTCCAACACATCCTCTTCTTCATCATCTGATTCCGGTGCTGAAAGCACCGATGATGGCGGCGCCGGCGAGCTTCCATATGACAGTAGGAAGAGGATGCGGGAATGATGGTCGTGCAGGAATGGAAAAACAATAGCGCTTTCTTTGAGAAACTAATGAAGCAGCTGATCGAATGTTAGGAAGCAATGTAACGCAGGTGCTTAGATACGATCGAGAAGTGTGAACAGGATCCAATGGTGAGGGAGGAGGCGTGGAAATGCCAGGAGATGACTCAGCTTTACCGCGAGTATGAGCTTATGGTGCAAGAGCATGTCGTTATCTCCTTTTTGCAGAACTTTACTGATGACGTAGCTAATCCAGCGATGGAACAGCCGCTGGAGGACAGTGAATTGGAAAAGGGTAGAAGGAAGAGAGGAGGTAACGTTTCATGGAAGAGACAATTAATTTTGCTTTGGAGGTGGAGTTGAAGGTGAAGAAGTGGAGGCGGAGGGTGTAGAAAGCGTTGGGGTCGACTTCAAAGTTGTAGTGAAGAGGTGGACGAGCTGGCTGGAGGAACGGCGTCAACAGTAATCTTTATCCATAAATTTAATTTTTGGAAGCTTTTATAGGTAAATAATATTATTCAAGAGCCTCTATATATAATAACCCCCAAAAATAAACAAAATGTACTACCACTGACTTTGGTGGCTTCCTAATGAACACAAACAAGAGTGCATGGCCTACAATCCGTGCACTAAAACTCAAAATGAGTGAATATAACATGCTTGATTTTGCTTTTTATAGCTACATAGTTTTGCCCCATGGAATCCATTTAAGTATGGGGACAAATGAAGTATAAATGAGACTATAAGTTGGCAAAGCCTTTTTCACTATTCATGCTCATATAAGCTATGAATGGGTGAGGAGATTGCAATAAACAGTTTCAAGAAAATCGGGTAAAAATTTTTGACGACTTAAAATATACCCCAAATTGTGCTTCCCTCATATTTCAACTGAAGTAATTTTAAAAAATTCAACGCTTCAAAATGATGAATTCAATATGTAATACTAGATTTAAATTATAAATGGATAGGGAAATATAAAAATTGGAAGTTATAAGTTTGATTAAACCTAATTAATCTTTAATTACCCCTCTCTAATCCTGTGTTAGTATTCTCACCGACATTACTCATGTAAAACAACCACTAGATGGTGTGGAAGGGATAATCCTCTCCTTGCTCTTGGTTTCGCTACACGAAGCTTGCCTAATTTCCCTCTTTCCCCGAACTCTTTGCTCAGTCATGACGTCGAGTGTGAGCCAAGAAGGTTGCACTCATGACTGAGTAGCCGACTAGGTTTTTGAATTCCTGGACGAAATCGATAAGCACAAAACCCATCCCTGCTTTCCATCGCATGATGCCTCTGATCCTTGCCGCGAGCATGGGGGACTTCTTCACCCAGCTACTGTAGCCATGTGCAAACAGAGACAAACCAGCAACACGTCAAGTGTTGCAACCTACGATCCGGGTTTTTGGAATGAAATCTAATGGTACGAAACTCATTTTTATGGTATTCTAGTAATTCCCTTTCTTCCCTACACTCCTATTTTGAGATTTGCGACAAATTGTGCATTATTTTTGTTTCCGATTGCCGTAGCGGAGACGAGGTCGTGTCAGAAGCGAAGTAGTTGGTTTGTGTAGTTTTGTAAGGGCTTCTAGCATGTGATCAACAATGTTAAGGGAGGAGTAAACAGATAGGAAGAAGAGGGAAGAAGATTTGGCGGTAGCTGGAAGGTTGGGTTATGTTGAGAATCCCTTGTATGGTACGTTTTGACAAATATATTATGTTTTGGGTTAAATCATTTTATAGATCAAGATATTATGAAATCCTAAGATATTTATGAATTTCAGATTAGTTACCCGAGGCGACGAGTTTAAGTTAAGCATGTAAAGGTTAGTTGTAGGACGACTCTGTAAATTCAGTTATTAGATCTTAAAGTTTGATTTTATTCTATAAGTTATTAGATCAACATAAAGTTTATCACAACATCTAGCTAGTTACTGAAGATTGAGAATTTTAACTTAGCGACCGAGGTGAATAATTATATTTTCAAATTTCAATAATCTTCTTTATTTCAAAATATATTTTTGACTCTATGTATGTTCTATTTTAGTTGGATCTTTCATATTATTAGATATAATAGATATGCATGAAAAATATATATAAGATACATGATATATATGATATACATGATATGCAACATAGATATAATATAATAAATATGCATGATAAGCATGATAGAAAATAAATGCATGATATAAAAGATATGTATGAGATAGAGATCTGAATGATATGAAAGATATCCTTGATTTGAGAGATATGTATCATGATTAGTTGCACAACATAGTAAAAATGCATGTTAGTAGATGCATGAAGATATCTCAGAATAATATATATTATAAAGAATTAAATAACTTATATATTAATGCTTATATGTGCATGTTCAGAGAAGTTCACCTCCAAATAATCTAGGTAGGGGAACCCCAGTGTATGCGTGCTTTAGACATTAATCGACATGCCGACGGAATTATATCGGCCAGGGGCGAGTAGGTAAAGCTTATCACTTTGAATAATTGTGATATTTACATCGCTATTAGCTGTGCCGACGAGATAATATCAGATAGAGGCAAATAAGGGTCTTATCATCCCAGACAACTGTGATGTTTAGACCAATAACCGCTATGTCAACAGGATAATATCGGTCATGAGTGTGTTAGGTTTTGTTGACGGTGATCCTTAAAGAGACAGATGTGTATGTAAAGAGTACAAAGTAAATGTAACGTTAAAGTAAATGCATATAGAAGATTTAAATATTTTCATTTAGTAAATATCATTAATACATTTTTTAACATATTACAAGATTTATTAAAGAAATATGAAAGACCAGAATTGTAAAGGATTTCTTATAGAGATGCAATTGATCAACATGTATATTGATTTTTTTGCTTGGGTTAATGTAGTTTAAAAGTTTAATTATTCCTGGGTCATATTTAGATAACTTATTATGTTGTTTTAATATTTTTTTAGATTTTAAGCTTTTGAACAAGATAAATAAAAGATGATCAAATGTGTATAAGAGGTGAAAGCAACAATAAAAAATGTACAATTTTTATTTGTTATTTTAATTGTTTTCTTTAGTGGCTCTTTCATGAATAGTTGAATATTAAAATGTTAGTGATAGAAACAAAATAATAGAGAATTGATTTCCACCGTCTGACCGTCAGTTTTCGTCTTTAATTAATTCCAAGCTTCGAGCTGGATCGTGATAAAAGTGTTATCAGAACAAGATGTTTATAGATTAAATAACAAGAATCTTAATGAAAAAGTCAATAGGATGATTGGGTTAATTATAAATAATTGAAATTTAAAAAATTAATTGAGTCTAATTAAATTATTTTGTTGTTATTTCAGAATTATGGATGCTCATAAAGAAGATATAAGAGATGATAAGGTAGAATCTGATATATCTCAGAATGTTCCAATCAGTGTTAGTGCATTTTCTGATATGATGAATGTTATGACTCAGTTGATTAAGAATTCCCAATTTGAAGCTAGTAGTAGTGGAACACCAATGGATAAGTACTTGAAGCTCTTTTAAGATATGAAACCACATTTGTTTTATGAAGCAAGAGGGCCAGTGAAAACTGAAAACTGGCTATTGAGAGTGGAGAAGATTTTATATGGATTGTCATGTCCACCAAAGAAGAGAGTTACCCTTATTACTTTTGTTTTTGAGGGGGAAATCAAAAGATGGTAGCAATGACAGATGCAGGAGAAGTTCAGACATAGAACCAACCACTTGGTGCAGTGTGATGAGTTCGTGATAGCATTCAAAGATTGGTTTGTACCACTGTTTGCCAGGAGATAGATGCAATCCATCAGTTATGCAGTACAAAGCGGAGTTCATTATGCTATCAAGTTATGCACCCTAACTCGCTCGAAATGCAGAGGAGAAATACCATAGATTTCTTTCTGGATTGAAGGATTTAATCAGGCAACCAGTAGTGCCACTGGGGATTGAAAACTATTCAGTGCTAGTGGAGAGGGTTCGGCGGGTAGAGATTGATTTCCAGCGGACTTAGAAGCGTAGAGATTTGCACAAGAGGAAAAGTTTGGAAAAAGTGATGCCAACAGCTTGTTCAGGAGGAAAGTTTATTGGAAAGAAGATAAAGTCTTACATTGGTGATGTTATTAGCCAGACTGGCAACAACAATATAAAGCTCTGTTTTATGTGTGGATAGTAACCTCTTGGTGAATGTTTATTTGGGATGAATGTGTGCTACTTATGCAGAAAGTCTGATTATTAGAGGAGAAATTATCTTATTTCAGCTCAGCGATCCACATCAAATTCTAACCCAGGAGAAAATCCAACCCAAAGAAATTTTCAGGAAGGATCTACTTTTAAAAATGGCACCGTGACTTGTAGTGAGCTACCATGGCAAAACATTAGACAATGTGTTTAATTCTTATCAGGAACCATAAGAACATAGTGCCATTGATGTTGATGCATACTTTGATGGATGAATTGTCTTTTGTGTGCTATATTGGATTTATCGGATGTATAGTTTATCACATATATTTTAGTTACCACTTAACAAAAAATAGACTTTTGTAATCACTTTATGTTTCATCTTTAAAATATACATAGTTGATATGGCGTTCATTAGTTTTGATGATGAAATTTTATAAAGATGAGATTGTAATAACTAGTTTTGAGAAAATCGGGTAAAGAATTTTGGCGACTTAAAATATACCCGAAATTTTGTATCCCTTAGATTTAAACTGAAGTAATTTTATAAAATTCTATGCGTTAAAACGATCTGCTCGATATATGATACTATATGTAAATTATGAATGGATTGAGAAATATAAAAATTAAAAATTATAAGTCTAATTTAATTTAATTTATTTAACCCTTAATTATCCCTCCCTAGTCACGCTTTCTTTTTCCCACCGATATTACCCACATGGTATATCCTCAGGATGGCGTCGAATTGGGTAATCCTTTCCAAAGTCTTCAAATCTCTATCCTGCTCCCGGTTGTCGCATGAAGCTTTTTTGATCTCCCTCTTCACACGAATTTTGTGGTCAGTCGCGACGTCAAGTGCGAACCGACGACAGAGAGCCTCCAAGAGGTTTTCTCTTTTTGGAAACGAAATCGAAAAGCACAAAACCCCTCCCTGTTTTCGATCACACGAGTCCTCGGTTCATTACTGTGTGTCACACCGAACTGACCCCCCCCTTTAAGGGTCGGCTGAGGTGCGACAGAGATGGACAATTTATCCAGATTAAATTATCATCAACACTCGTTGTAACTTGCAAAATCAGGATTCATTGGGTAAAAACTGGTATAACTAAATTGTTGCATCATACGTGATATTGCATTTCATAATTCATTCATATTTATACTCGAAAACATGGAAAAACCATAATTTCAAAGTATATAAACAATACATACCAAAAAAGACTGTATAAATCCCAAAATTATATAATGCAAAAACATACAAATCACACCTAACTACTCACCTCGGTGTTCGTTGTCTCTGCTTAAAAGACAATAATGTAGAATAAACAACAATAAGCTCAGAGAAATAGGTAGTGCTTACATAGGATTTTATACATGGAAAAGAAACATGCATGCTTATATGAAATTGTACATGTCTACACACAATTCATAATATGCTAGCATGGTAGAGAACATAAAAAAAGAGTCAATAGTGTAAAAATCAAGACAGTAGTGTAAACATGTATGTCATAGGCATGAAATCATAAGTATGGCCATTAATATGATTTTAAGCATATTCATAAGCATGTTCATTAGTTTTTCATTATATGTAATCATGACAATGTCATTTCATAGTAATGTCACTTGTAAATGTATGTGCCTCAATTATTTTCATATTTTGCCATCATGGGTCAGCCTCAAAGGTCATATAAACTATTTATAAATGTTGGATTTCCCTCAATATAGCAGTTATCAATAGTCATTCTAATTTCAACGATTTCCTAACATTCTGTCACCGCCTAATCCCAACGCTTCCCAGAGTTTTGTCCCCGTATAAATATCAAGAGTTGAGAATACCATATTGTTGTATAGTGTACTTGCAAACACTCGTGTAATTGTCTACCAATAACATTCCTTGTGACATTTAAATCATTATTTCTGCATCAAACATTTATCATAAATTACTTGTATCATAGATATGAAGCATAACAAATAAATACCTAGACAATTAATACCATAAACAGTCATATGTATCATAGTATAATCATAGCATCATATGTATTGCAAGAGAAGTAAATATGTATTCATACATTCAATTGCATTTATCTATTCACATTAGGTAGAAAATCCTAAATGCATGTGTTAAACTAAATATCATGTGAAAACCGAAAAAGATTTCTTTTCTTAAACTTGCACAAGATTATTTCACCTGACTTGACGAATGAACCCCACAACGAGTGCCCACACGCTTGTCTTGAGCTTGTCGCAAGGTATAAACAATATGGGGTTTGCAGAAATATAGGGTTTCATAAAAATTGTGTCTCTCCTACCTTGTAGAACTTGCAAAGGCATTCTGGGTGTATTGCATAGTTTGTCAATGGACTAAAAATGCAATCCCAAAACACAAACAAAAGTGCTTGGGATATGTGTGAGTGTACTCTTTCTGCAAGTCACCTAAAATGTAGGAGATCCTATGTTTCCCACAACATCAAAGACACAAAAAATATGAAAACAAAGGAGCCACGACCCCTTGGTATACTTTGCTTGTGATTGTTAGGTGTTCGTAAGTAAAAAAAGGCTACAGAGCAAGAAAGTTGGTTTAAGAGGGGGATGATGATAAACTAAGAAAAATGACGAAGAGTGGGTACGGGAGAAATGAAGAGAGAAAAGGTGAGAAAATGCGGTAGAGAAGAGAATCGTACAAAATAAAATTTTAAAATGGAGAGTGTACAAATTAACTCACAATGTAAAGTACATTCATGTTGATTTAAAAATTTAAATAATGATACATTATAATACTATATATGCCTGTATTATATATATTTATGTTCAAATATAAAAGAAAATGCACATGAGCAAAAAGATTGTAAATAAATTAGCATGGTATGTATGTCAACTTTAACTGTGTATTTATCTGTTTATTTTATACATTAATAAATACTTATATGACTTAATAAATAGTTATACATAAATACATATTGTGTATTCATTTGTTTAATTTAACATAATAATTAATACTATCATTATATGATTAATTGCACTCTCCTTGATCCTTCCGCAAAAATTTATGGAAACAAATTTTATTATCCCCAGTGATTTTGAGAAAGTTAAGGGACTTAGCTATGGGTCAAAATTTGTTGATCCATGATTGGGAATACTTTCAGTCATAATTAGGCTCGATCAATCCATCATTGACATCAATATTTTCTTAATATATACTTTTAATCTCGTTTTCATCTTATGAATAAATTTCTTTAGTATTTATAATCTCAAAATAGCCAAGGAACAACAGTCCTGGCTTCCCAATATAATTTGATAGCCTGGATAATATGGTAGTAATCAGATAACATGACATCATTGAAGCAAAAAATAAAAATAAAAAATAAAAAATGTCCCAAAATGTGCCTTTCACAAACAAAACAGTCTACGAATCAAATCAAAAAACAAGATATTTTATTTTGTGGGTCATTTTAAGTACTCAAAGTAAACCCGAGTACCATTAAGTACCCAAACAAATGTCATAATTCATTCCTTATGAAGCAATAATGACACTTAAAAAACTTATTCTAATTTTTATATCACTTCAAATGACAGTGACAAGTCTACATAAAGTAGAAAGAGTTTGGACTTTGCCCAGAACTTGATAACATTTCAAGATCACATCCACAAATGGGTACGAAAGTGAATTGAACTTATTTCATTTCCACCAAGAAGAGCAAGCACAATAGCACACAAAGCCCCAAGACTATATATAGTGCTGCACACCACTTTTAAATGGTAAGCATTATAGATGTGCATAGCACCTAAGCAAAAAAGAAACCTCCCTCCATGCTAATAAAGAAGTAATTGAGATGTTTAAAGAGAATTACTACAAATAAAAGGTAATATATATACTAGGGATTCTCCTCACCATGCCACGGATGCCATGCATCGATGTCATTCTCAGCCTTTGCTTTGCAGGGGAGCAAAGTGCATTACCTAACGAGATGATGCTTGAAAGCATCAAGGCAACAATGAGAAGATAAAGCGCAAAACTTGTTTATATAGAAATTTCACATGGAGGCATACACTTCAAATATTCCAGGAAGACCTCACCCTCCCGCTTGATTTAAATATCAATCAAAAGCATTTTTTCAGATCACACACACACACACACACACAACTCTCGAAAGAAGCCAAAATGAACACACACCACCACCACTCTTGAAAAAAGCCAAAATGAACTTTTAAGTGAAAAGATGAGAACACTTACAGCCACGGAAAATCTTTTTGCAACTTTCATCAGTAGCCTGGACATTTCGTTAAGCACAATAGTCCTTTGGACCATTTCTTTAAAATCTTGGCGAAAGTGAAATGAGATGCTGTCGATGATAACAATTTTCACCTTCAATGATAATAGTCAGCAAATTAGAGACCAATAATGAAGAGAAATAATATTCATCAGTGTAAGTTTGCAAGCAGTCATAAACTTCATGCTGCAAATAAAAAAAAATTATTTCATGAATGGCAGATCATTTCTAGTGCGTAAATCAACGTAAATCATGCAATATTTTTTTATTTTATACAACAATCTATTATACTAGATGGCATGGTTAGCCGTTTATGAAGCAAGGACACAGACATGTGGACACAAACAAGACATGATACGAATTTACGACATAATTGAAAAAAAAAATAGAATGACATGTCATGTACATGATTTAATATTTAATTAATTACTAATATAAAATAGTTATTTTCTATTATTTTTTATTAAAGACTTCACAAAAAAAATTATGCAAGAATAAAATTTAACTTGTATTATGCAACAACATGCTTATGAAACTTAATTTTTAAAATTAGATATATAATGTGTTTCAAAAGAATTCCTCCAACTTATCTACTAAAATTTAAAATATACTAAAATTACACGTTGTTTAATTAAGTTAAAATTAAATTTTTAGAATTATAATAAGAATAGATTTATAACTATTGACTTATTAAAGATAAAATAATATAATTATCAATTACAAAACTAGGACGGTCTTGACTACTGGCTTCTACAAATAGAAGTTTCACTGCAAATGTCGCAAAGTTCATGGGGTATTGGATTGGCTTCAACGAACATGTCCGACTCCCGCTCAGATTGTGACAAAGAAGCTTACAGCTTCCACTTTAGCGGGTGTAGGTTCGACTTCGATAAACAAAAGAGAACTGCAATGCTCGACTTCAATAAATATTGGATGGACCTTTGATGCTTGGCTTCGACAAACAAAGAGAGAACTATTGATGCTCAGCCACGATGAATATTAGATGCACCTTCTACACTCAACTTTGATGATTATTAGATGAAGCTTTAACATGACGAGAGATGAGGCGTCTTCAATTATGAGATATAATTAAGGCTATATATATATTCATAATTTCTAATTTTCATGTCCTATTTTTTTTCTAAATCATATTGATCTCATATCCGATGAGACGTCAGAGCATGTCCCGGACGTATTCGGGCCCAAAAAAATCACTCATATTTTGTAGTGTCAAATAGTATCAGGGAGTGTCAAACAAGTGTCAGTGTCCGATATGTGTCTGACACAACTAGTAGACATTTTTAGAAGTGTCAATGCTACATGGTTTACAGTTCAACAATGATTGATAGAAGGGCCTCAAATTATAGAATTTTCTAAAGTATTTCTTATAACACAACTTAATCATATAATTCCAAAAAAAATAAAAGGAGAAAAAAAGAAATATCAGTGAAGCCACCCAATCACGGACCCATAATTTTTTAGGCCAAAGTATATAGTTGAAAATACACCTAAATTATATGGGCTAACAAGCTTGGCAAGAATATAGAAAATTAAGCACATCAAGCGACACAAAATTAAAAATATAAATTTTGTAAGTTTGAACCAAAATAGAATCTTTAAGCAAACAAATATATAATACCCCCAAGGGGATGCCAAGAAGTGAAAGATTACACATGCTACTGTCAGTTGCGAAGTGCTGAAGGAAATTTTGATATGCCTAAACCCTTGGGAGTTAATAACCCTAGTTTTGCCACCTTCGATGATGAGGTGGGCGAAGCTATCTTGGCGACTGTCAAAACATTAACACGTTGAGATAGTTCCCAAGTGGAGTTGGAGGTGATCATCTACTTTGGTTCACTTGTGAAGTCCTAGATGCTCGAGACAAAGAGGGCTTATTATCAAAGGTGATAACGCAAATGTTAGTACCCTCATACAGGATAGCATGAAGTGTAAGAACAAGTTTCAACAATTTGGTCTTGAAGCTAGTTTTAAGTTTCTTTTTGAATTTAGGCAAGTTATTTTTCATAGTCACAGAAATTGTAACAGCGTTGCCCCTTTTTGTGCCAGGCTCACTCTGGATAGGTCTTTTGTTTGGGATGCTGACACTTGCCACCCCGATTTTTTGAGTGTGGTTGAGGATGATGCCAACCATACTGCTTCTTTTGTGTAGCTTTTATAGCTCCTTTTGTAACTTTTGATTTTATTTTAAGGATGGACAATTCAGTTACTCACGGTAAGACCAAGGCTTCAATTGGGTTCTAAACCAATAGACATCTGTCCAACTCAATAAACAAAAACTATTATAATCATTAATTCTTAAAAACTTAAATCATTACTACATCAAATCGTCAAGCATAATTTCCAATGCGATGGTATGTGAATTTCACCTTACCATATCCAAAGATTATACTCAAAACAAACTTTCAAACCAATCAAGGAGGGGAAAAAACCTTTTGTGAACTATCCCGCAACTTCACCCACCATACCTCTATTAGCAAACATAAAACTTAATTTCTATTAATATAGCCTCAATGAAAAATGGTTTTAAACAAGTCAAGTCAATAAATTGCTGATTTGAGCATGGCTCTACCAATCGACAAAGTACAAGGATCCAGCTTGCTGGACTGCAATCAATTTTTTCCTTCAAGCCTAGTATATATTAAATACTTAAAGACAAGCATCTAACAAGCTACCAAATTATAGCTATACTATCAAAAGTTTGCAAATTGTTATGGAAAGTAACAGATAAGATGGTCGTATGCCCAGAAGCTGGATTATGAAAAATCTAATAAATAGATAACCTAATTAGAGGAGATCTAATTGCATGATCTTTCCTCTACAAAAAATATTTCTAATCTAAAGAGATCGGAGAGTGTATAAATATGTTAACATATATTTTCATTTGGTGAATAAGAAAAATAGGTAGATTTCCTTCACTTGGTATCAGCATCTTGTCTACTTTGTTCGGCTCCATCTACTTCGCCTTCATCCCACGATGGAATTAAGGCATTGATCAGCACTGCCCAAGTTTTTCTGCTCTGTTTGCGTCGACTGGATCAGGGCATCAACAAAACCGACATCTGCTTCTTCTGCTGTCTGTGTCGATCGACATTGTTTGCAACATTTTGCTTCGCACCATCCTCATCGATGTAGTCTGTTTCGATCTGCTTCATCTTCATCCCAATCGAAATCATCTGCTTACATCGATTTCATTGGCTGCTTCATTGAGCTTCGTTGACTTCGTCGGTTCATTTTTGTGGTCTTCGACAATCGTTGAATTGTTCATCGACGAGTCATTTGTCTCCTAAGGCTCAATATTGTTCGTCGTTGGCATTCATCTCACATTTCAGCTTGTCCTTAAGTACTAATTCAATCTCCTTAAATATTTGGAGATAATCATGTCTGTCAAACAAAGAAATAATGTGACAAGTTTGATTTCATCAATGACTAATATTACAAATGAAAATTTAAGTAACGTCAGTTATTTTTATTGGAATAAAAGTGTGAGACTCTACAAAAGAAGTATTTTCCAGAAAAATTGTCTCATTGATAATCCCCTAACTGAGACTGATTTGAATTATTCTAAATGAATGAGAGTTGAAGCTCAATTGTCGATACAAGTACAAAACTCTATTGAACCTGATCAATCTGTTCATATTACTCATTAAGATTGTGTTAAAGATGTGCAGAAAGAATTCGCATTGTCCTCGCTAAGAGAAAATATTTCTCAAATTTTTGATGTATGCAAGAAGTTTTATCAAGTTGAAGAATGAGATCAATCACTTAACACATATTGCTTGCAGATTAAGTGTGTTTATGAAGAATTGTATGCAATATTTCTCCTCAGAACTAATATCTGGATTTAGAAAATTCAAAGAGAATAAATGACTATTATGAATTTTCTAGCTAGCCTCAACTCTCAGTATGAAGGTGTCAAATCACAGATCTTGTCTAACCCTGGAGTTACTACTCTGAAGGAAGTCTATACTGAAGTGATGTGTATTATTCTTAGTTCTCAGGCTTCACCCATGCAAAAACCTAAGACACTTGCTAGCCAGAAAAATACAGACATCAGTAAACCTCAGTCTCAAGACAATTATGGAATTGGAACTCCAGATTTTGAAAATCAAGACTCGAGTAGTTGGCTACTACTTCCATCAACCTGATCATACGAAGAGAGCGTGTCAGAAGTTACTTAAAAAGAATCAAAAGAGTTCTAGGTCAATCATTTCATAATGTCACTACTACTGAGAACTCTTAGTGTAAAATTCTCTCGATTTCTGCAAATGAAAATGCTAAATTTATCCAATTTCAAGAAATAACCAAGAAATCTACTTGTATCATTGCCCTTGCTGAGTCAAATAATAATGATACTTTTTTTNTATATATATATATATATATATATATATATATATATATGTATATATATATATATGTGTATATATATGTAATTTATTCGCGCGTGGCGCCGTAACAAAATAGGTGTCCTCCCTAGGCAAAATCGACATTCCAGACGCGCCGGTGTAGTCCATTTTGTCATCTGGGGTCGCTCGGATGACAACGCCGACAATCGGGTCAAAAACGCGTCAAAATTCAAATTTCACAAAATTTCAACCCGCAATCGATCGTCTCAAAAGTTTATCCGAGTCTTCGATAGACAACGGTGCAAGCAATGCGAATTGTGGCGATCGGACGTGTCGACTCTCTGAATTGCGAAGTTTGTGCGCGCGGGAGTGCGAATTGTGCAAAAGGTCACCCTAAGGCTCAAAAGTCCTATAGGGATTCCTTTTGAGTTCCCTCGTAATAGTTTCACCCTTCTAAGTGCTAGAAGTCAATACCAAACACCCGAAACTCCAAAAGGGTACAGAAGTAGGTTGAATTTCTAAAATGAGGCGGGTCCCATTTCTAAGGTTCTAAAATAGTCAAAGGGAGATTCCTAAGGCTAGATCTTAAACCCTAAGAGAAAGACTAGACCTCACTAAAAATGAGATCAATATAGTTCTAGGTCAGTCATCTCATAATGTCACTACTAATGAAAACTCTTAGTGTAAAATTCTCTCGATTTCTGCAAATGAAAATGCTAAATTCATCCAATTTCAAGAAATATCCAAGAAATCTACTTGTATCATTGACATTGCTGAGTCAGATAATAATGATACATTTTTTTTCTTACACATAATGGGTTATTGATTATGGTGTCACATATCACATGACAGCTAATCCAAAACTCATTTTTTATCTTCCATGAACTTTCTTCCGTCACCTTTTCAAATGAATCTACCTCTAATATTCTTGGTCATTGCACCATATTAATGTTACACCTACATTATATTTACCATTTGTCCTTAGTTTATCCCAATTATCTTTTAATCTTATCTCTGTTAGCAAGATTACAGATACTCTTAATTGTTGTATCTTATTCTTCCCTAGCTATTGTCTTTTTCAGAATCTTAAGACAAAGATGATTAGTAAAGGCCGAGACGGGTGGCTATACATTTTGGATAACGAACTACCCGACCCATAGCCTGTTCCAACACCTTATCTCTAGTTGAGGTCCATTGTTAATTAGCGCTCTCATCACTACCAATGCTAAGAAAATTATACCCTCAATTTCCGCAATTATTATCTTTAGATTATGAGTCGTATAAATTGTTAAATACAATCATTTGCATTATGTTCCCAAAACTAATAAAAGAGTTGGTATAGTTCTAAGTTGTTGACCTCATTTTGTGAGGTCCTCCTTTCTCTCTCTAGAACTTCGGATCTAGCCATAAGATTTCCTAGTGGCTTCCCCTAGAGGACTAGTGCAGGACACATACCATACAGAAATTAAACAATTTTGTGACTCTGTAGTTTCATGTATTTGACCTTGAATACTCAAAATTTGGTTGAGTTTATTGAGGTCAAATTATTGAAGCTGAAGTTGAGCTCCTATAGGTTGGGAGTTCCCTAGGTAACCCTTTCAAGCCTAGATACGTTACTTTATACTTTAAGTGTCTTTTCACCAAATCGAACCCTCTCAATCAGGATTAATATTTACTCTTAATTCACGCCTTTGGTTCGAGATGAACTCAAACATGTTTGCAGTCCANTATCCCAATTATCTTTTAATCTTATCTCTGTTAGCAAGATTACAGATACTCTTAATTGTTGTATCTTATTCTCCCCTAGCTATTGTCTTTTTCAGAATCTTAAGACAAAGATGATTAGTAAAGGACAAGAAGGGTCATTATACATTTTGGAAAACGAACTACCCTGACCCATAGCTTGTTCCAACACCTTATCTCTAGTTGAGGTCCATTGTTAATTAGCGCTCCCATCACAACCAATGCTAAGAAAATTATACCCTCAGTTTCCGCAATTATTATCTTTAGATTATGAGTCGTATAAATTGCTAAATACAATCATTCGTATTATGTTCCCAAAACTAATAAAAGAGTTGGTATAGTTCTAAGTTGTTGATCTTATTTTGTGAGGTCCTCCTTTCTCTCTCTAGAACTTAGGATCTAGCCATAAGATTTCCTAGTGGCTTCCCCTAGAGGACTAGTGCAGGACACATACCATACAGAAATTAAACCATTTTGTGACTCTTTGTAGTTTCATGTATTTGACCTTGAATACTCAAAATTTGGTTGAGTTGATTGAGGTCAAATTATTGAAGCTGAAGTTGAAATCCTATAGGTTGGGAGTGCCCTAGGTAACCCTTTCAAGCCTAGATACTTGACTTTATACTTTAAGTGTCTTTTCACCAGATTGAACCCTCCCAATCAGGATTAATATTTACTCTTAATTCACGCCTTTGGTTCGAGGTGAACTCAAACATGTTTGGAGTCCGTCTTAATCCATGGTTGAATTTAAATTGAAAGTAAAATGGGAAATTAATTGATTAAAAAAATTGAATTAAAGTTTAAACACATAAATCAATAATCAAGAAATTTTAAATTCAAGTCAAAAATAATATTAAAAAAAACAATCGAATTATATAATCCTAACTAAATTTCAAATTAAACATAATTAAAATTAAAGCTTTAACAAATTTATAATTAAATAATAATAAAAAAGTTTTAAATTTATTAAAATAATCTAAATAAATTCTCAATCGAAAATATGGATAAAGATTTAAATATAAAATTAGAAAAATAAATTTTAAAGATAACTAATTCAANACTATGGACATATAATTAATTTTATATATTTATATTAACTGTTTAAATGAGAAACTTGTTTTAAGATTTTTTGTTTAATATTTATTTGAGTTCAAGATATTTTTTTTAATAATTTGAACTAAATTTGAGCCAAATACAAGCTGTATATGAGCATATTAAAATAAATTGAACACAAACAATTTTGAGCACAGGTAGAAATTTTTGAACAAGTTGAATACAAAAGAATGCTAAGCTCGCTTTAAGCTTTGGCTCATTTATAACCCCAGTCTATGCAATCTTTCTTTTTTATTTATATACAATGTGATTGTCGCCGACACTATCAACTAAGGGTGTTAAAAATTCAAGTTGATTTGTGAGTTAGCTCAAGCTCAGCTTAATAAGTGGCTCATCACAAGTCGGGCTCGAGCCCGGGCTCAACTCGATAAGTGTCTCGTGAGCTGAGCTTGATGAAATAACAAGCCATGCCTTCAGTTTGCTCTGACTTGATTCGTTGGCTCGTGATCCGACTCATTTATAAAAAATATTATATAAAATATATTCAAAATATATTAAATTTTAAGACATTGTCTTTAAATTATTAAAATATTTAAAAAAAATACATTTTATATTTTGTATTAATTGATTCCTTATAGTTTATCCCCAATTACTTGTTCTATTTGTATTTCATTATAATGTTAGATATGGTTTTCTTTCTATAATAAACAAGTAGGCTCGNAAAAATATTATATAAAATATATTCAAAATATATTAAATTTTAAGACATTGTCTTTAAATTATTAAAATATTTTTAAAAAATATATTTTATATTTTGTATTAATTGATTCCTTATAGTTTATCCCCGATTTCTTGTTCTATTTGTATTTCATTATAATGTTAGATATGGTTTTCTTTCTATATTACACAAGTAGGCTCGTGAACAGCTCAAGCTCAAACTCAATTAATTAATTAAGCTCAAGCATAGAGTGGTTCAAGCTCGACTTAACTCGTTTACACTCCAACTATCAACTTCAGATCAAATTCCTAAGCACTTTCATGTGTGGGGGAGATTCATTGTGGGAGGATAAAAATGATTGTTAGGCCATCAAAATCACAAATTATTGGTCGCAAGTGATTAGAAAAAATGAGTCACTTTACCACATGTTCCCATATAGAGCATCAATTAATAAATGGAGAAATCCTCAAAACAAGGGAGACTAAAGGGTCTTTTTTTTCACACAATCTTTCTTCCTAAACTATGGAGACCAGTCTAACAAATTAGGATATAACTACAGTTTCACAAAACCCCAGCAAGATCTCATAAATTAATAAGGATGTTATTTGGACGTCAAACGGTATACTACACACATTAAGCCCATTTAAATAAACGTTTTCCTAAGATGACAAAGGACTTGCACTAGCTGAGATTTATGATGGGTTGCCACTTGAAGCCTACTTAAGCTTATATTTTAAATTGTAATGCCCCTTCCAACAAATATATGAATGTTAGAAATCTGGTCAATTTTTTTTGGCAAAACAAAATCTTTCTCATATCCATTTGAATCACTTGTATGCTTCAAATTTGAGAAATACTATGCATTCCAATTTAATATCGCTGCTATCTTTCTTTTAAACATTAGAAATGCCTAAAGCCACTTTAATATGTTCAACATTGCTTTGGCATAAGGTTGTTNATATTTTGCCATCATGGGTCAGCCTCAAAGGTCATATAAACTATTTATAAATGTTGGATTTCCCTCAATATAGCAGTTATCAATAGTCATTCTAATTTCAACGATTTCCTAACATTCTGTCACCGCCTAATCCCAACGCTTCCCAGAGTTTTGTCCCCGTATAAATATCAAGAGTTGAGAATACCATATTGTTGTATAGTGTACTTGCAAACACTCGTGTAATTGTCTACCAATAACATTCCTTGTGACATTTAAATCATTATTTCTGCATCAAACATTTATCATAAATTACTTGTATCATAGATATGAAGCATAACAAATAAATACCTAGACAATTAATACCATAAACAGTCATATGTATCATAGTATAATCATAGCATCATATGTATTGCAAGAGAAGTAAATATGTATTCATACATTCAATTGCATTTATCTATTCACATTAGGTAGAAAATCCTAAATGCATGTGTTAAACTAAATATCATGTGAAAACCGAAAAAGATTTCTTTTCTTAAACTTGCACAAGATTATTTCACCTGACTTGACGAATGAACCCCACAACGAGTGCCCACACGCTTGTCTTGAGCTTGTCGCAAGGTATAAACAATATGGGGTTTGCAGAAATATAGGGTTTCATAAAAATTGTGTCTCTCCTACCTTGTAGAACTTGCAAAGGCATTCTGGGTGTATTGCATAGTTTGTCAATGGACTAAAAATGCAATCCCAAAACACAAACAAAAGTGCTTGGGATATGTGTGAGTGTACTCTTTCTGCAAGTCACCTAAAATGTAGGAGATCCTATGTTTCCCACAACATCAAAGACACAAAAAATATGAAAACAAAGGAGCCACGACCCCTTGGTATACTTTGCTTGTGATTGTTAGGTGTTCGTAAGTAAAAAAAGGCTACAGAGCAAGAAAGTTGGTTTAAGAGGGGGATGATGATAAACTAAGAAAAATGACGAAGAGTGGGTACGGGAGAAATGAAGAGAGAAAAGGTGAGAAAATGCGGTAGAGAAGAGAATCGTACAAAATAAAATTTTAAAATGGAGAGTGTACAAATTAACTCACAATGTAAAGTACATTCATGTTGATTTAAAAATTTAAATAATGATACATTATAATACTATATATGCCTGTATTATATATATTTATGTTCAAATATAAAAGAAAATGCACATGAGCAAAAAGATTGTAAATAAATTAGCATGGTATGTATGTCAACTTTAACTGTGTATTTATCTGTTTATTTTATACATTAATAAATACTTATATGACTTAATAAATAGTTATACATAAATACATATTGTGTATTCATTTGTTTAATTTAACATAATAATTAATACTATCATTATATGATTAATTGCACTCTCCTTGATCCTTCCGCAAAAATTTATGGAAACAAATTTTATTATCCCCAGTGATTTTGAGAAAGTTAAGGGACTTAGCTATGGGTCAAAATTTGTTGATCCATGATTGGGAATACTTTCAGTCATAATTAGGCTCGATCAATCCATCATTGACATCAATATTTTCTTAATATATACTTTTAATCTCGTTTTCATCTTATGAATAAATTTCTTTAGTATTTATAATCTCAAAATAGCCAAGGAACAACAGTCCTGGCTTCCCAATATAATTTGATAGCCTGGATAATATGGTAGTAATCAGATAACATGACATCATTGAAGCAAAAAATAAAAATAAAAAATAAAAAATGTCCCAAAATGTGCCTTTCACAAACAAAACAGTCTACGAATCAAATCAAAAAACAAGATATTTTATTTTGTGGGTCATTTTAAGTACTCAAAGTAAACCCGAGTACCATTAAGTACCCAAACAAATGTCATAATTCATTCCTTATGAAGCAATAATGACACTTAAAAAACTTATTCTAATTTTTATATCACTTCAAATGACAGTGACAAGTCTACATAAAGTAGAAAGAGTTTGGACTTTGCCCAGAACTTGATAACATTTCAAGATCACATCCACAAATGGGTACGAAAGTGAATTGAACTTATTTCGTTTCCACCAAGAAGAGCAAGCACAATAGCACACAAAGCCCCAAGACTATATATAGTGCTGCACACCACTTTTAAATGGTAAGCATTATAGATGTGCATAGCACCTAAGCAAAAAAGAAACCTCCCTCCATGCTAATAAAGAAGTAATTGAGATGTTTAAAGAGAATTACTACAAATAAAAGGTAATATATATACTAGGGATTCTCCTCACCATGCCACGGATGCCATGCATCGATGTCATTCTCAGCCTTTGCTTTGCAGGGGAGCAAAGTGCATTACCTAACGAGATGATGCTTGAAAGCATCAAGGCAACAATGAGAAGATAAAGCGCAAAACTTGTTTATATAGAAATTTCACATGGAGGCATACACTTCAAATATTCCAGGAAGACCTCACCCTCCCGCTTGATTTAAATATCAATCAAAAGCATTTTTTCAGATCACACACACACACACACACACAACTCTCGAAAGAAGCCAAAATGAACACACACCACCACCACTCTTGAAAAAAGCCAAAATGAACTTTTAAGTGAAAAGATGAGAACACTTACAGCCACGGAAAATCTTTTTGCAACTTTCATCAGTAGCCTGGACATTTCGTTAAGCACAATAGTCCTTTGGACCATTTCTTTAAAATCTTGGCGAAAGTGAAATGAGATGCTGTCGATGATAACAATTTTCACCTTCAATGATAATAGTCAGCAAATCAGAGACCAATAATGAAGAGAAATAATATTCATCAGTGTAAGTTTGCAAGCAGTCATAAACTTCATGCTGCATACAAAAAGAATTGTTTCATGAATGGCAGATCATTTCTAGTGCGTAAATCAACGTAAATCATGCAATAAATTTTTATTTTATACAACAATCTATTATACTAGATGGCATGGTTAGCAGTTTATGAAGCAATGACACAGACACGGGGACACAAACAAAGCATGATACGAAGACACGACATAATTGAAAAAAAAATAGGATGACATTTCATGGACATGATTTAATATTTAATTAATTACTAATAAAAAATATTTATTTTCTATTATTTTTTATTAAAGACATCACAAAACAAAGTATGCAAGAATAAAATTTAACTTGTATTATGAAACAACATGCTTATGAAACTTAATTTTTAAAATTAGATATATAATATGTTTCAAAAGAATTCCTCCAACTTATCTACTAAAATTTAAAATATACTAAGATTACACCTTGTTTAATTAAGTTAAAATTAAATTCTTAGAATTATAATAAGATTAGATTTATAACTATTGACTCATTAAAGATAAAATAATATAATTATCAATAACAAAACTAGGACGGCCTTGACTACTGGCTTCTACAAATAGAAGTTTCACTGCAAAGGTCACAAAGTTCATGGGGTATTGGATTGGCTTCAACGAACATGTCCGACTCCCGCTCAGATTGTGACAAAGAAGCTTACAGCTTCCACTTTAAAGAGTGTAGGTTCGACTTTGATGAACAAAAGAAAACTTCGATGCTCAACTTCAATAAATATTGGATCGGCCTTTGATGCTTGGCTTCGACAAACAAAGAGAGAACTATTGATGCTCAACCTCGATGAATATTAGATGCACTTTCTATGCTCAACTTTGATGATTCTTAGATGAAGCTTTAACATGACAAGAGATGAGGCGTCTTCAATTATGAGGTATAATTAAGGCTATATATATATTCATAATTGCTACTTTTCATGTCCTATTTTTTTTCTAAATCATATTGATCTCATATCCGATGAGACGTCAATGCGTGTCCCAGACATTTTCGGCCCAAAAAAAAATCACTCATATTTTGCAGTGTCAAATAGTATTAGGGCGTGTCGAACAAGTGTAAGTGTCAGTGTCCGATATATGTCCGACACAAGTAGTAGACATTTTTAGAAGTGTCAATGCTACATGGTTTATAGTTCAACAATGATTGATAGAAAGGCCTCAAGTTATAGAATTTTTTAGAGTATTTTTTTATAACACAACTTAATCATATAATTCCAAAAAAAAAATAAAAGGATAAAAAGAGAAATATCAGTGAAGCCACCCAATCATTGACCTATAATTTTTTAGGCCAAAGTATATAGTTGAAAATACACCTAAATTATATGGGCTAACAAGCTTGGCAAGAATATAGAAAATTAAGCACATCAAGCGACACAAAATTAAAAATATAAATTTTGTAAGTTTGAACCAAAATAGAATCTCTAAGCAAACAAACATATAATATCCCCAAGGGGATGCCAAGAAGTGAAAGATTACACATGTTACTGTCAGTTGCAAAGTGTTGAAGGAAATTTTTATATGCCTAAACCGTTGGGGGTTAATAACCCTAGTTTTGCCACCTTCGATGATGAGGTGGGCGAAGCTATCTTGGCGACTGTCAAAACGTTAACACATTGAGATAGTTCCCAAGTGGAGTTGGAGGTGATCCTCCACTTTGGTTCACTTGTGAAGTCCTAGATGCTCGAGATAAAGAGGGCTTATTATCAAAGGTGATAACGCAAATGTTATTACCCTCATACAAGATAGCATGAAGTGTAAGAACAAGTTCCAACAATTTGGTCTTGAAGTTAGTTTTAAGTTTCTTTTTGAATTTAGGCAAGTTATTTTTCATAGTCACAGAAATTGTAACAGCGCTGCCCCTTTTTGTGCCAGGCTCACTCTAGATAGGTCTTTTGTTTGGGATGCTGACACTTGTGACCCCAATTTTTTGAGTGTGGTTGAGCATGATGCCAACCATACTGCTTCTTTTGTGTAGCTTTAATAGCTCCTTTTGTAACTTTTGATTTTATTTTAAGGATGGACAATTCAGTTACTCATGGTAAGACCAATGCTTCAATTGGGTTTTAAACCAATAGACAACATCTGTCCAACTCAATAAACAAAAACTATTGTAATCATTAATGCTTAAAAACTTAAATCATTACTACATCAAATCGTCAAGCATAATTTCCAATGGGATGGTATGTGAATTTCACCTTACCGTATCCAAAGATTATACTCAAAACAAACTTTCAAACCAATCAAGGAGAAGAAAAAACCTTTTGTGAACTATCCCGCAACTTCACCCACCATACCTCTATTAGCAAACATAATACTTAATTTCAATTAATATAGCCTCAATGAAAAAAGGTTTTAAACAAGTCAAGTCAATAAACTACTGATTTGAGCATGGCTCTACCAATCAATAAAGTACAAGGATCCAGCTTGCTGGACTGCAATCAATTTTTTCCTTCAAGCCTCGTATATATTAAATACTTAAAGACAAGCATCTAACAAGCTACCAAAGTAAAGCTATAATATCAAAAGTTTGCAAACTGTTATGGAAAGTAACAGATAAAATGGTTGTATGCTCAGAAGCTGGATTATGAAAAATCTAATAAATAGATAACATAATTAGAGGAGATCTAATTGCATGATCTTTCCTCTATAAGAAATATTTCTAATCTAAAGAGATCGGAGAGTGTATAAATATGTTAACATATATTTTCATTTGGTGAATAGGAAAAATAGGTAGTTTTCCTTCATCTGGTATTAGCATTTTCAAATACTTTGTTCAGCTATGTCTACTTCGCCTTCATCCCACGATGGAATTAGGGCATTGATTAGCACTGCCCTAGTTTTTCTGCTCTGTTTGCGTCGACTGGATCAGGGCATCAACAAAACTGACATCTGCTTTGTCTGCTGTCTGAGTTGATCGGCATTGTTTGCAGCATTTTGCTTCCCATCATCCTCATCGATGTAGTCTGTTTTGATCTGCTTCGTCTTCATCCCGATTGAAATCATCTGCTTACATCGATTTCATTGTCTGCTTCATTGAGCTTCGTTGACTTCGTCGGTTCATTTTTGTGGTCTTCGGCAATCGTTAAATTGTTCATCGACGAGTCATTTGTCTTCTAAGGCTCGATATCATTCATCGTTGGCATTCATCTCACATTTCAGATTGTCCTTAAGTATTAATTCAATCTCCTTAAATATTTGGAGATAATCATGTCTATCGAACAAAGAAATAATGTGACAAGTTTGATTTCATCAATGACTAATATTACAAATGAAAAATTAAGTAACGTCAATTATTTTTATTGGAATAAAAGTGTGAGACTCTACAAAAGAAGTATTTCCCAAAAAAATTGCCATTGATAATCCCCTAATTGAGACTGATTTGAATTATTCTAAATGGATGATAGTTGATGCTCAATTGTCGATACAAGTACAAAACTCTATTGAACCCGATCAATCTGTTCATATTACTCATTGTGATTGTGTTAAAGATGCGCAAGAAGAATTCGCATTGTCCTCACTAAAAGAAAATATTTCTCAAATTTTTGATGTATGCAAGAAGTTTTATCAAGCTGAAGAATGTGATCAATCACTTAACACATGCATGCAGATTAAGCATGTTTATGAAGAATTGTATGCAATATTTCTCCTCATAACTAATATCTGGATTTAGCAAATTCAAAGAGAACAAATGGTTATTATGAATTTTCTAGCTAGCATCAACTCTCAGTATGAAGGTATCAAATCACAGATCCTGTCTAACCCTGGAGTTACTACTCTGAAGGAAGCCTATACTGAAGTGATGTGTATTATTATGAGTTCTCAGGCTTCACCCGTCCAAAAACCTAAGACACTTCCTAGCCAGAAAAATACATACATCAGTAAACTTTAGTCTCAAGACAATTATAGAATTCGAACTCCAGATTTTGAAAATCAAGGCTTGAGTAGTTGGCTACTACTTCCATCAACCTGATCATACGAAGAGAGCGTGTCAGAAGTTGCTTAAAAAGAATTAAAAAAGTTCTAGGTCAATCATTTCATAATGTCACTACTAATGAGAACTCTTAGTGTAAGATTCTCTCGGTTTCTGCAAATGAAAATGCTAAATTCATCCAATTTCAAGAAATATCCAAGAAATCTACTTGTATCATTGCCCTTGCTTAGTCAGATAATAATAATAATACTTTTTTTTTCTTACACATAATGGGTTATTGATTATGGTGCCACATATCACATGACAGCTAATCCAAAACTCATTTTTTATCTTCCATAAACTTTCTTCCGTCACCTTTTCAAATGAATCTACCTCTAAAATTTTTGGTCATTGCATCATATTAATGTTACACCTATATTATATTTAATGTTTGTCCTTAGTTTATCCCAATTATCTTTTAATCTTATCTCTATTAGCAAGATTACAAATACTCTTGATTGTTGTATCTTATTCTTCCCTAGCTATTGTCTTTTTCAAAATCATAAGACAAAGAAGATTAGTAAAGGACGAGAAGGGTGGCTATACATTTTGGATAACAAACTACCCTGACCCATAGCCTGTTCCAACGCCTTATCTCTAGCTGAGGTCCATTGTTAATTAGTGCTCCCATCACTACCAATGCTAAAAAAATTATACCCTCAGTTTCCGCAATTATTATCTTTAGATTATGAGTCGTATAAAATTGCTAAATACCATCATTTGCATTATGTTCCCAAAACTAATAAAAGAGTTGGTATAGTTCTAAGTTGTTGACCTCATTTTGTGAGGTCCTCCTTTCTCTCTCTAAAACTTAGGATCTAGCCATAAGATTTTCTAGTGGGTTCCCCTAGACGACTAGTGCAGGACACATACCATACAGAAATTAAACCATTTCGTGACTCTTTGTAGTTTCATGTATTTGATCTTGAATACTCAAAATTTGGTTGAGTTGATTGAGATCAAATTATTGAAGCTGAAGTTGAGCTCCCATAGGTCGGGAGTGCCCTAGGTAACCCTTTCTAGCCTAGATACTTGACTATACTTTAAGTGTCTTTTCACCAAATTGAACCCTCTCAATTAGGATTAATATTTACTCTTAATTCACGCCTTTGGTTCGAGGTGAACTCAAACATGTTTAGAGTCCGTCTTAATCCATGATTGAATTTAAATTGAAAGTAAAATGGGAAATTAATTGATTAAAAAAATTGAATTAAAGTTTAAACACATAAATCAATAATCAAGAAATTTCAAATTCAAGTCAAAATTAATATTGAAAAAAATCAATCGAATTATATAATCCTAACTAAATTTCTAAGTAAACATAATTAAAATTAAAGCTTTAACAAATTTGTAATTAAATAATAATAAAAGAGTTTTAACTTTTTAAAATATTCTAAATAAATTCTCAATTGAAAATATAGATAAATATTTAAATATAAAATTAGAGTAATAAATAAATAAATTTTAAAGATAACCAATTCAATACTAAAATAACTTAAAATTATATATATATATA
>JXCR01143666.1:3780-18351 GCA_002079205.1 Phalaenopsis hybrid cultivar | reverse complement strand
TATATAGATATATATATATATCTATATACATATATATATATATATATATATATATATATATTATGAAAAGCTCAAGGGCTAATTTTATTGAAATAGAAAAGAATATATAAAGGTTGTATGAAAAGAGCCCAAAAGAGGCACCCTACCATACGATACAAGTAGAGTTACCCCAATAAAAAGATACAGATAGACTCAATAAAATTTAAAACAAATTTAAAACATGCAGAAAACAAATAGCTAGGGACGAGTATAGTTCTGCCTCTTCCTCTAGTTTTAGGAGCGGAACCAGATAACAAACTTTGAAGAGTTGTGTCATTACTAGGAGTCACCAAAGTATCATCCATTAAGTTTTCAAGTTGGAGTGAGCCCCCAGCCTTCTTCTTCTGCGGAGAATTATAAATCCGTCATTCTTCATCAGAAGACTGATCCTCGATCTAATTTGATGTTAGCACCGTAGGAGGAAAGATAGTCGTTGTCACCGCGATAGGTTCCAGTGTATGTGAAGTGTGAATTGTTACCTCTGCACCTAATGCTTCCAGAATAGGAGCTGCGGGACTATCCTGATTTTTAGTTCGAGCATTATCCATTGTAGTATGGTCAAGAGAAGGGATCCCAGAGGCAGACACCAACTTCTGTCTTTTGGTGATTTCTTCCTCATGTTGGTTGTCATCAGGTTTGCTTGGTGCACGTTCAAGCACATGGGATGCACTAATAGTGTGTTCTTGCTTTTGACTATTGGTTCTCAACTGTGGGTGCAATCTGAAATATTTTTCTTGCGGGTGTCCAAATATCTTACAGTGCTTGCAGTAGTATGATTTTTGTTCCATAATTATTTTTTGTCAATAACCATTGTGAGAAAATCCAAGCCAAACTTTTTTTACATCTGGTAGTGTAATATCTCGTTCAATCAAAATCCTTGCAATAGAGGGCCCTGAGAAATGAACTGTAGGTAAGTCTACCTGTAAAGGTTTTCCAAGGATAGTCTCAATTGCATATAAGATAGGTAGGTCAAAGAAATAAAACCTTGAGTTCAGGTAATGAGAACCAAATAGGTGCAATTGGGGGTTCTTGACTGAGATCAAAATTGGGGGTCCTCCATTTGAGCAATTTCATATGTTTGCCCTCAATTGTAATGAATTTTTTTGAGAAAATCATCGTGTAATCATCTTCTGTGCTCAGTTGTATCATAACATGTCTTCCGTCGAAATGACCCACCTGTCAATCCCCAACCAGTTTGAAATCTTCAAAAACCTTTTCTGATGATCTCCATCTTAGGGCGACATAATTGGAACTTTCCAACTAGTGTAAATTTGTATTTTCCTGCACGAGTTGAAATTTCAGCTTTAGAAAAAAAAATTGATGGTTTGCCCACCTATATTTGTTAATTAAAATAATTTAATGATAAATTTCAATGAAATAATAAATAAAATGAAATGATTTAATTTCTAAAAAAAATAATAAATAGAATGCTAAAAATAAAATTAATAAAAGTTTAAATGAAAAGCTAATTAAATCAATTAATTAATACTTTCCCTTTTCTTGCCACCTCACTGCTAGCTCAGCGCCACCTAAGCTGCAAAGCCATCACTCCAAGCCAATAGCTTCCAATGTCAGCTACTCTCCCTAGCTATAAATAGCCCTTCAAATTGAAACACTGACCTCGATTCTTCCCCCACCGAATATGTTCTGCCCTCAACCTCCTTCTTCCCCAAAACCTTTGTTTGTTCAGCCCTCAGCCTCAAACATTCCACTACAAGCTTTACATACTACTTCATCTCCCCCAGATGATTGAAGCCACGCAAAGGACCCTACTATGTATACTGGAGCCCTACAGCCCTCGGAACGGCGTTCTTGCTGTTCAAGAATTATTAAGTAACTAACAATCACAGTGATCTCAACCTGTGTAGTGATGTCCTTATAGCTTGTGACTCTGCTTCCCGTCATTTGAGTTATGTGACTTTTATATATGGGAGGGCAGGAGTTTGTGCTCTTGGTGCGTTAGTGGCAAAGCAATTAAAGGAAGAAAGAAATGGTTAATGCGAAAGAAGAGGATCTGCTTACTCATATGGGTAAATAATCAATTTAGAAGGAGAATTTCCCTCTTAGTTGCTGATTTCCTCTTCTTCATTGGAGCAGTCATCATAGCTGCTGCCAACGGCCCCATGCTTCTCATCGTAGGTCATGTTTTTGTTGGTCTCGAAGTCGGAATGGCTTCTCCGCTCTTTATATCAGAAGTTTTGCCTGCGAAAATCCAAGGAGCTCTTGTCAGCACCAATGGCTTCCTTATTACAGGAGAAAGGGAAAGGAGCATGGAGATGAAGTCTTCAACCCTTCTTCCACGCCACCCTTGCTTTTGCCTTCTTCTTTTTCTTGTCTAATTAATCAAATTTTCAACGCTCCTTCTGGCACACTCTTCACCACCAAAGTGCGCTCTTTGTCGATCAAGGAGCCCCTTCTCTCTCCACCCTCTCCCTATGGCCTCCTCCATCCTCTAAGATTGCTGTTCAATATGATGATGATGGGGCTTCCGATGTTTTCCATCTGATTCAAGCTCATCAGGCCACCGCTCCTCGTCTTTCTCTACTTGAAGAAGTTTGAATTATTCTTAATAACAGCATTTGAGGCGTGCTCTCTACATTTTCCAAGGAAAATGAGGGTTATCTATCTGGATCAATGGTTGATTTTGCCTGTGATCATGATGGTTCGCTAGTGCTAGCAGTCAGCAGTCTTGCAGTTCATTCAAAGAATTTGTTGGTGAATCCCAAGTGCTCTCTGCTTGTTGGTAAGGATCCTAAAGATCGAGCACACATTGTGATTACGTTATATGGGGATGCTGTTCAGGTTTCTGAGGATGATAGAGAGGCTGCACGCACTGCTTTTCTTCAAAGACATGCTAATGCTTTTTGGGTTAATTTATGTGACTTCCGCTTCATCCAAATCAAGCCTAACTTTGTACATTATGTTTATGGGGTTGCTACTGCCTTGCTGGGATCAGGAGACCTTAAAGCTGTAGAGTTCAGAGCGGCCAAAGTTGATACAATATCTCAGTTTTCAGTTCCCATAACTTCTCATATGAAGAAAGGTCATGCTGAAGATACAAAAGCAATTGTACACCACTCTACAGCCATTAAGACGAGCTCAAGTTAGAAAGGATGTGAAGACTCTTATTACATAGATGCTTAGGCTGCTAGAGCTTCTGCATAAACACCTCAAGCACTGATTTCAGGAGAATGGATTTGGACTTTCTTTTTCACATGTTTTTCCTTGCTCAATATTGCAAATTACTAGATAATTCATTCAGAGGACCTACTGCTGATTTCTTTTATATACTTTTATTTGGTGCCTCTGTTTTGAATGGGATTGTTCTCATTGGTGGCATGATATCATATGTTTCTGCGAGTTTTACAAAGATTCTATTTCTTAGCAACACATTGACTTTCATGCTGGTTCATGTCTTGAGTAAGCACTATCCCTATATCCACAAGTTTCCTGGGCCTGTTCACCTTTACAGCAGCATACGTTCATGGGTCTTCCTTGGTTTCTCCATTCTTGTGGGCGCACCAGCACATGGGTTGATCTTCTGGGTATGGTAGCAGGTCATGCTTATTATTACCTGGAAGATGTGTATCTTCGAATGACAGGCCGACGACCCCTTCATATCAAATCTCTTTTGCAGACGATAATGTCTTGACGCAAAGGGGAACTATCCAATCTATCTAACTATATTTTAATTTTTTCCTGCAATGCAAGCTGCTCTCGGTTATCTATCTCAAGCAGCGGCCGAGAAAATCCAAGCAAAACAACCCTTATTAGGCCTGATCTCAAGCGAACTGAAGAATCTATGTCTGAGCCTCAGAGACGAGAAGATGCATCCCTGCTGCAGATGGAAGCATCATACAAAACTATTTCTTTGAGGATGGCTAAAATAATTGGTCTGGTAGAGAGTGCAAAATACCATTACATTATTACATGAATCTATGGGGAATGGGAAGATACTTCCATTACATGGAAGGCATTTTGATTCTGCGGGCAGCCGTACTCAGCGCTGGAATGGCATCCAGCAGGATATTACTAATAGAGTGATTCGAAAATTGGTATATGATGTGACTGCTGTTGTTAGAATATTCGAAAATGCTAGCACTGCCAAAGTTCTGGCTAGTTTGTGGGTTAAAGGAACCAATGGCCGCCAACAATACATAAGCATTGGGAAAATTCAAGCATCAGATAAAGATTGGTCGAAGTTGCAAGGAAAATTTCTATTGAATGGTCATGCTTCAAATGTTGTAATCTTTCTTCAAGGGCCACCATTGGGCAAGTAAACATGTCACAGCTTTTTCAAAGGAAGTCCTTCATCTGGATCAAATTTTGCTGTAATTACTAATCTCAAGAAAACCTGGCAAGGTCCAGAGCAAGACATAATGAAGAACATCTCCCCAGGTTTTCATTATGCAGTCTATGCTTATTTGGAGGACTGCGGCAGAACGGCACAAGAGCAGAAGAGTAGCATTGATGAGAATGGTGCTCGAGGGTCTGAAGCTATGGCTGTGGATTGATGACTGCCAGGTTTGCAGCAAAGATCCAGTTGGTTAAAACTTCTACCTGTAAATTTTGCATTATACATGTTTAAATCCTAAACTTTGCATTTTTACAGTTATACCACCCATATCATTTCATGTCAGATAAAAAAATACCATTGTTTTAACTTCGAGAATTTATATACATAGCACACAATTCCTATGTATTTACATATCTCAAACCTAAATTTTTACATTTACATACATAATACTTTGGTACTTTGAACATATGCATAAAAAATGCATCTCACTTAAAAAGTGAAAATAGTGTTATTTTTTATGTGATATTAAAAATTTGGGTATTGTGTACAAATATGAAAGTTTAGGTGTGAGATATATAGACACATAAGAATTGAGTGGATTGTAGGTAAATCCTCTTATTATTCCATCATATATAAGGTTGCTTAAGAAATTCGTTGCCCTCCTCCTAGGTGACACACTTCGTGGCGACCCTTACTCGAGAATTCTTTTCGATTCAAGTGTTCAACCGTCGAGGTTCTCCTAGCTTCTTCTAAGCAACCCTACGCAATAATTTTTTTTTTTTTAACATTTATGTTTCAAAGCCGGTTTATAAGTAAATTGTTAAGGATTCATATATTATAATTATTTAAAAAAATGGGGGTTATTTGAAAAAGCGTCAGAGGCGGCACGTACGTTCTACTACTTGCTCGATTACAACACTTGATTGTAGAAGCTTTGTTTATGCATATATGATACTACTATTCTTCTTTTACTTACTGCATTTCCTAACATATGAAAGGAACTAGTACATATATTTAGGTTGAGACCCTATAACATGTGACCAACACATTCACTTGATAAAATTTTTAATAATTCTTAAAACCTCATAAGAAAATTTATTTATATGAATCATAAAGTGTTTGAAACTTAAATAAATCAATTCAAGCTATTCAAATAAGAAAAAGTATAGTATAGTAAACAAACATTCATATTGAAGTAATAATAAAAAATATAACATAATAATAATAACTCGCCCCTTTGAATTTATAAGGATTTTTTGGAAGAGATAACTCGGGGTTGCTAACAAGAGTCTTTTGGTCTAAAGAAGTTTAATAGTTTTTTTAGACTAAGTAAATTCAAAACTAACAGCAGTTTCGGAACGACGAAATCATGAGATCTTGACCGGAGTCGCTTAACATAAAATAAAATTCCCCCTCTAATCACTTCAATAATAAACATTAATTTAAAACACACTTCACAAGATCACAACAAACAAAAAACAGCAAGAACCTTGGATGGGCCTCCCGAGGCATAGTTTTCTTTTTATTTTTTTTCCATAGACATAATCAACATAAACACTAGGACTTCGACGTTGTTCTTTTAACACCGATGTAAATCTTCATATTATCATTTAGGCATTCGCATGATTGTATGTTGGGTGATATAAGGCCTAACTTTTTCTTAGGATCTTGAGGTCGTTGTTAGATATAACGTAAATCCTCACATCTTTTTAGGCTATTTGCAAGATTGTATGTCGTACAAATATAAATCCTAAATTTCTAAACAAATTGCAGGATTGGGACATTTTATAACTTCTCTTTCAAAGATGTAAAGTCAAACCATAGTTTAGTTTGTAATTGAGGTTCCCTCGGTATCTTTGACATCTCCTACTTTCCATTTATTTTGGTTCCAAAAATGACTGTTCCACATTGGGCATTTTCCATTTGATTTTCCTACAATCAATCGTGGAAACTGAATTTTAAATTCTTGAAGACAAAACCCCAATCTTAATCAAAAGTTTTCTTAAGTGATTTTGGTTGTTTAAGATGTAATTAACTATAGGGGTTTGCGCCTATAGAAGAAATAGTAACTCAAATAATCTAAACCCTACCTAGTCTCTTGGCTAGATAGGGGAACGATTTTTTGGAAATTTCGCAGACAGAAACAAAGATCATAAATTTCTTATTTTGAATAATTGAACCAATTATTAAGTGATATTCTCATCTGCGAGATGACATATTGCTTTTAATATTGTGTTCGATTATTTAAACAATCAAATATTCGAGATCTGTTCGGTCTTATTTTCAAAGTTAAAATTATTTTCAAAGTTAACCCTTATCTTATTTTATCTAATGGATTTCAATATTTTGAGTTGCTATCACAGTTTCAATCCTTGTATGTTGAAACTAAAACTCAATTAAATATTTCTATTAAGTTTCTGAGAAGTGAAAATGCGAAAGAGTATTTCTTTACATCTTTTCAGACATACATTTTAAAACAGGACGCTCCACCAGTCATTGTATGTCAAAACTCCAACCCAAAATAAAATAGTTGAAAGAAAAAATATACATCTTTTTTAGACATCTGGAGCTCTTTTGTTTCAAACTTATGTGTCTAAACAGCTCTGGGTTATGCAGTTTCTACTGCATATTTTTTAACAATCGGATTTCTTCTATTTTACAAAAAACAAATCTCCTCGCAGGTTTTACTTCCAACCAAATCTCTCTTTCCCATTGAACCACATATATTTGGATGTGCTTGATTTGTTTGTAATACTCGTCCATAGGTTTTTAAACTATACCCTAAGTCATTAAGGTATGTTTTTCTAGGATACTCTCAATTGCAAAGCAGGTATCAAGGTTTTCCCCCTTCTAAACAAGTACATGGTCCTGATGATGTCAAATTTCATAAAAAATATCATTCTTTGGTGGCTCATCGGTGTCTTAATCCTCCCAAGATTTTGATAAGTTATTAATATATATCACATAATCAGTTCAGACCCTGCTCCGCCTCCACTACAAGTGCCTCAGCCCGGACCACATATCACTAGTGACCTTGATGTAACTAGAAGACCTCATTCCTCTGATCCTAACTCGGCACTCGCATCATCTTCGTAAGTGGATCGTCCTCCTAGTGACCTTGATGCACCTATTGCTCTTCGAAGAGGTAAACGTCAATACGCCTATCTCATTTTCACTTGTGTTAACCAGTTATCTTCTATGTCTGCTCTTTCATTATTTCTCTCGACTTTGTTGAGGCCCTGAGATCTATTCAACAAGATCTATCCCATTATGGGCAGCAATGCTTGATGAAATGAATGCTTTAATTGCAAATGAAACTTGGGAAGTAGTTGAACTACCGTCTAGCAAAAAAGTGGTTGGTTGTAAATGGGCATTTGCAATTAAGTTTCATTTTGATGGATTCGTAACTCGACTCAAAGCCCATTTGGTTACTAATGGTTATACTCAAATTTATGGGACTGACTACTTGGACACATTCTCTTCCGTAGCTAAGCTTACTTCGGTTCATCTATTTTTATCCTTGGCCGCAATGAATAAATGGTCTCTACACTAACTTGATGAATACCTTTCTGCATTCTCACGAATTTGTTACTCAAGGAGAGTCTGGATAAGTATGCGTCTTCAAAAGTCATTATATCGATTGAAGCAAAGTCTCTGGGCATGATTTGGAAAATTAGCCAAGTAATAAAAAGGTTTAGAATGCAAAAAAGTAAAAGTAATCACAATATATTCTGCAAGAAATTTTCTTCTGGGATCATTATATTAGTGGTGTGTGTAGATAACATCGTTATTATTGAAAGCAATGTGTAAGGAATCTTATCATTGAAATTATTTCTTAAAAATCAGTTCAATATTAAAGATCTGGGTTCCTTGAAATACTTCTTTGGGATTGAGGTGTCAAGAAACAAGAAGAATAAATTTCTATCTCAACAAAAGTATGTTTTGAATATGTTACCAAAAACTAAAAAATTAGAGGTCAAACCATGTAGTACTCTGATACTTCCCGATCAACAACTTATCCATAATAAAGAGCTTTTTAACAATCATCAACAATATAAAAATTTTGTGGGAGGACTAAACTACCTCACAATAACTAGCCCTAACATTTTTTATTTGGTTAACACTATAAACCAGTTCATGTCTTCCCCCAAAATCCATTAATGGTGCTTTGGAGCAAATACTATGTTACCTCAAAGGAGCTTCTGGACAAGGTATTCTATATTAGAATCATGGGCACACAAAAATTGAAGGTTTCTCTAATGCAGATTGAGCAAGCTCTAAGAGATTGATCGAAGATCCACTATGGGATATTGTGTTTTGTTGGTGGTAATTGATATCATGGAAGAGTAAGAAACATAATATAGTGTCACAATCCATTGCAAAATCTAAGTATCAAGAAATGGCACACGCATCAAGTGAATTGATGTTTCTCACTATTGTTGGCTGAAATGGGTTTAAGATGACAGTTCTGTGAATTTTGAATAATCCTTTTTCTCACTGAATACATAGATTATTCACCTATAAATAGGCGAGTATAAGACATAAAAAGAGGAAAGAAATCTTCCTACAATTAAGTTATTCCTATAATTATGGAATAAACATAAATACCTATAATTAAGGAATTGCCCTTTTTATACTATGACTAAATATATCAAATACTAAATAGAATTAAAGTAAATAATAATAAGGAGCGTAATTCCACACTCCCCCTCAAGGTGGGTTGTACAGATTGTACATGCCCAACTTGTGGGTTAGCTCATCAAAACTGGACTTAGGGAAAGTCTTGCTGAGAATGTCTGCAGTTTGGTCTCTAGAAGGAGTATAGACCAATTCAATGATTTTATTATCCACCTTCTCTGAAATGAAGTTCCGATCAATCTCAATGTGTTTCGTTCGGTCATGATGAACAGGATTCTTTGCGATACTGATTAGAGCTTGATTGTCACAGAACATCTTGATAGAATTTTCTCCCATAATTCCAAGCTCCTTGAGAAATCTTTTGATCGACATTCCTTCACATATACCAAGCGCCAGTGCTCTGTATTCTACTTCTGCACCACTCCGAGATACCACCGATTGCTTCTTGCTTCTCCATGTCACTAGATTGCCGCATACATACGAGCAATACACAGAGGTTGATCGTCGGGTGGATATATCTCCTGCCCAGTCAGCATTAGTAAAGACTTCTACCTTTTGACTATCATTCCTTTTAAATAATAATCCTTTCTTAGATATCATCTTTAAGTATCTTAAGATACGGTTGACAGCTCACATATGTTTCTCAGCAGGACAGTTCATGAATTGACGTACTATACTTACTGAAAAACTTATGTCCGGTATGATGTGAGATAAGTAAATAAGTTTTCCAACAAGCCCCTGATATCGTCCTTTGTCGACAGATAAACTATCATTCTTCATTCCAATCTTTTTATACGGGTCTATTGGAGTATCTATTAGTTTGCATCCAAGCATATCAATTTCTTTCAATAGGTCCAATGTGTACTTCCTTTGAGTTACGGCTATCCAAATTTTGGATCGCAACTTCCATTCCCAAGAAGACTTCAAGTCTTCGAGGTCCTTGATTTCGAATTCATGGGCTAGAAACTTCTTCAGCTTTGTCATTTTTTCAGTGTGATCACTGGTAAGAATGATGTCATCAACATACACAATAAGTACAGCAATCTTCTTCTCGGATATTTTTGGAACATTGTATGATCAGCCTAGCTTTGAGTATAACTACACTTGATTACTGAATTGGTGAATCGGCAAAACCAAGCACGGGGAGATTGTTTGAGACCATACAGAGATTTCTGGAGCTTGCATACTTTGCCACTAGGGAATCCATGTATACATCCTCTTCAAGATCTCTATAAAGGAATGCATTTTTTACATCAAGTTGCATAAGGGGCCAGTCTCGGTTTGCTGCAATGGAGAGTAGGATTCTAATGGAGTTCAGTTTGGCTAATGGGCAAATGTCTCTTGGTAGTCAATTCAGTATGATTGAGTATAACCTTTTGCAACCAGTCAGGTTTTTAACTGATTTATGCATCCGTCTACCTTACATTTGATTGTAAATAACCACCTGCATCCTACTAGTCTCGTATCCTTAGGCAAATCAGACACAATCCACGTTCCATTTTTTTCTAGTGCAGCAACTTCTTCATTCATAGCTTTTCTACATTCTGGGTGTAAGAGAGCTTCCTGAATAGAATTCGGAACCTTTATGTTGTCAATAGCAGTTACAAATGCACGATAGGGAGGAGATAACCTCTCATATGAAACAAATCGGGCAATAGAATGTTGAGTGCAAGGAACATCAGAATCATCTTTCACAGGCGGGGTAAGTTCATAATCACTAATGTCTATAGATTTCGTACCTGAGTGAGTTTTAGAGGATTTTGGAGCCGGATTAGATTCTTGGAAGCGGTGTTAGGTTCTCTATTCTTTCAGCAGTTTGTTTCATCTTGTATAGACCGGAAGTTCCTGAGGAGTGGGTTGTGTAGACTGAGGAGGTTGAATAGGAGAAGGTGTGGGTTGTGTAGACTGAGGAGGTTGAATAGGAGATGGAGGAGGTTTAACAGTCGGTGAGGGACCCGTGCCAGTTGGTAAAGGAACACAGGATTGTTGTTCACTACGACTACTCTCCCCCTGAATGACAGACCTTTTGTAGTATAATTGATGCTCAAAAAAGGTGACATTCATAGAATTATAGACCTTTTTAGTTGAAGGACTAACACTTGTAGCTTTTCTTGTTGTCGAATACCCTATGAATATACATTTCACAGATTTGGGGTCTAATTTACTGCGGTATTGTTTGTGAATATGAACAAAGACGGAGCAACCAAATAGTTTGGTAGGGACAACTGAAGAGAGTGTACAGGTATTCGGAAAGGAGCGAAGGAGGACATCAATTGGACTACGCAAACCCAAAATACGAGAGGGCATCCGATTTATGAGGTAGGCAGCGGTCAATGTTGTCTTGCCTCAATAACATTTAGGGACCGATGTGGTAAACATGAAACAACGGGCTACCTCCAACAAGTGACGATTTTTCCGCTCAGCAACCCCATTTTGTTGGGGAGCATCAACACACGAGCTAAGATGAAGGATGCCATGTTGAGTATAAAAAGTTCCTATGGAGGTGTTGAAAAAATCTTATGCATTATCTGTTTTGAGAGCCTGGATTTTTGTGTCAAATTGAGTGAGTATCATTCGATAGAATGCACGAAATATTGGTCTTACCTCGGATTTGTCACGCATAAGATAGATTCATGTCACCCGTGTGTGATCATCAATAAAGGGCACGAACCAATAAGTCCCAGAAATATTTTTTTCACGAGGACCCCAGACGTCACTATGGATCAAAGAAAAGGGCCGAGTGGGTTTGTATGATAATCGAGGAAATAAAGTATGAGTGTGTTTGGCAAGTTGACAAAATTTGCAATTAAAAGAGGTAGGACTTTTATTAATAAATAAATGAAGAAACAGTTTCCCCAGGTACATAAAATTGGGATGACTTAAACGATAATGAAGTAACATGATTTCACTATCATTATTAACGCTGGAATGGAATACAGATGTACTAAGCGGATTTAAGCAAGACAAACTTGATACTGGATACAATCGGTGGGTGAGACTAGACTAACAGAGGGTTTGTGGAGGAGACAGAGACCACTGCGCAACTCAGCACTGTCAATCATCCTCCTAGACTTCAAATCCTAAAATTCGCAAATATATGGAAAAAATTTAGCAACACAATGAAAATTATGAGCGAACTTTACTAGCAGAGATCAGATTGCAATCCAAAGTAGGAACATGAAGCACAAAAGTGAGGAATAAATCTGGAGAGATGCGGACAGAACCAAGACCAGCAACTTTGGAGGCTGATCCATCAGCAATCCGAACAGTGAGGGTCGGATTACACGGCCGGTAATCCATCCCCGGTCATATAATCGGAGGCACCTGAGTCAACAATCCAGAGCCGAGAAGAGGTTGAATCCAAGACGAAAGCAGATGGGGAAATACCTTGATAGGTAATAAGGCCAGTGGCACCCGATGCCACACTAGTAGGCTGGACTGGTGACAACTGACCGAGCATCTTCTGGAGAACATGAATCTGTTCTTCGTTGAATGGACTCGTTCCTGGAGAGGCTTCGGTGGTGCTGATGGCAGCTGTCCAATGATCCCGTTTGAGTTTCCCATTGGCGGGTTTGCCATGAATCCACCAACACGTATCCCGAGTATGGCCAGAACGGCGGCACTGGTCAGAACAAGGCGGCCCTGGCGTTGGCGGTTGTCTGTGGATGGAATATGAGCAGCAAGTGCAGACCCGTCGAGGGCTCTAGTGGACAAGGAAGCACCTAACATGACCTTTTGACGACTCTCTTCGCGGCGTATATCAGAGAAAGCTTCACGAATTGTTGGAAGATGTTTCGAATTCAAAATCTGTGAGCGAGTCTGGTCAAAACTCAGATTTGAGACCGAGAAGAAATTTGAAGGTGCGTTTATGTTCTATGATTTTGGCAAAATATGACAGTCTTCGGGACACTTCTAAGGGTACACCTCGAATAGATCTAGTTGTTGTCAATACCGAGTAAGAGTTTTGAAGTATTGGGTGACGGAGAGATCACATTGACGAAAGTCATGAAGAATGGTCCCAACAGCAAATAGTTCGCTTGTATTGTCCGAACTAGAATAGGTCTCACGGGCAGCATCCCAGATTTCCTTAGCCGTGCCATAGAGAAGAAAATTTTCGCCAATATCAAGTGTCATCGAGTTAACAAGCCAGGGCATAACCATATTATTCTCAGATTTCCAAGTCTTGTATGACGGCTCTATCGTCATCGGAGCTGGAGCATCACCAGTGAGGTGGTCATCTTTGCCTTTGCCGCATACAAACATCATGACTGACTGCGACCATTGGAGGTAATTCTGACCGATGAGTTTGTGGTTGGTGATGAGGACAGAATTATTGTCTGAATTGCTGGGCAATGAAGACCCAGTCGAGGAGGGGTGGCTAGAAGTGACATCACTAATGGAGGAGTTGCAGGCATGGTCGTACTTAGTCATTGGAGAGGAGAGGTGGCCAGCAGAATGACCAGAGATGAGGTTGCACCGACGAGGAGCACGGTTGGACTTGGCTGTGCTCGATCGCGGAAGAAGAGTCGGCGCTCACGATCAGACGCGGACGATCGCGAGAGATCGCGGGAGAAGCGGGAGATCGCGGGATTGCGGAAGAGTACGGACGATAGCGGAAGGGCACGGACGATCGCGGGAGATCGCGAGGTCGCGGGAGATCGCGGGATCGCGGAAGAGCACGGACGATCGCGAGAGATCGCGGGAGAAGCGCAGATGATCGCAGGAGAAGCACGGACAAACGGACGCGGACACGGGCGATCAGAGAGAGGCGCGATCGGTTGATTGCACGAGGAGCGGCGCTCGGATGCAGACAATCAGGGCAGGCGCAAACTAGGGCAGCGCTCAGACAAGAACCATCGTGGGAGAGAACGGCCGTGATCGAGCCGAGCAGGAGAGGCTTCCCTTTTATGGCTCTGATACCATGTGAATTTTGAATAATCATTTTTATCACTGAATACATAGATAATTCACCTATAAATAGGCGAGTACAAGAGATAAAAAGAGGAAAGAAATCCCCCAACAATTAAGTAATTCCTATAATTATGAAATAAACATAAATACCTATAATTAAGGAATTACCCTTTTTATACTATGACTAAATATATCAAGTACTAAATATAATTAAAGTAAATAATAATAAGAAGCGTAATTCCACAAGTTCCAATAAACTTGTGATGTGATAACGAAGCTGCAATCCATATTGCCACAAACTTTGTCTTCTATGAACAAACTAAGCACATTGAGATAGACTATCTCGTGAAAATATTCAATAAGATTTTATTTCTAAAGCCCATGTAAAGGCTGGAGAACAACTAGTGGGCATCTTCGCAAAAAGCCTTAATGGAGCTAAGGTAACTGTCGGCGTTTAAAAGAGGGAAGTTACGTTTGGGGGTCGCCCGTAAGAAGCTGTCGGCCGCCGGAATCGAAATCCCGTCGCCCGCTTCGGAAGGACTTTTTAATTTACATATATATATATAATTTTAGAAAAATATGAAATCAAACTGCCTCATATTTTCCGTAGTTTAAATGAAAGAGCACTCAACCTCAAATCCTGTATCTACCCCGAGGGATAAACACAAGACTTGAGGGTGAGGCTC
>JXCR01143664.1:123519-163111 GCA_002079205.1 Phalaenopsis hybrid cultivar | reverse complement strand
TATATATATATCAACCGTGGATGAATTATGTACCCTTTATGTACCTCCCATATTCAATTATGGAGAGAAAAGTATTTTGTTTTAAAAAGTTGACACTCAAATGGTCAACGCCGATGTAATGCTTTTAGATGATCATAATAAAAAAATTGAGGATATCTCCCTTTCTTATTATTGTTTGCCTCTTGTTAATAAGCTCCTAGATGATGGTTTGTTGCCCGAAAGTGGTTTATTAGCCAAGCCCAAATGTGTAAGGCTATGTGACCATCTGGAGAAAAGTATGCAATAAAATATATCAAAAACTTAGATAAAACCAAAATCCCAGTTGTCTTGTGTTGAATGATTTTTGCACTTAAGAGAGATAAGTTCCTTGCTTTATTGATGAGGATGTTTAAGCCAAAGATGCCCTTCCCGAATTGAAGGATAGTGTTTCTTCAACCATTGACGAGTTTATCGAAGTCAACTTGGGAACAGTTGGTGATCCTCATTCCACTTTTATTAGCAAACTTCTCTCAGACTTTATGACCTCTGTGGTCATAGAAATTTTGAAAGAATTTTGTGATTGCCTTGCATGTAGCTTTATCAAGATACCCGACTTAGCTCATTAGGTAGTTGAACACAAATTAACCATCGACCTGAGTATTGTTCCTAAAAAACAATCTCCTTGGAGAATGTAGCCTGACAAAATGCAAATGATTATTGAAGAAACCAAAAAGCTCATCTATGATGGCTTCATCAGGGGAATCTCTTACTATACATGTCTAGTAAACACTGTACCCATTTGAAAGAAGATTGAGAAAATACAAGTTTTCATTGAATTTCTGGACCTTAATAAGGCATGTGCGAATGGTGATCTTCCTCTGCCAATGCTAGAGTTAATGATAAACGTCGCTTCATGTCACACAATATTCTCTTTTATGGATGTTTGTTTAGTTACAATCAAATTCAGATGGCCCCTAAAGAACAACAAGATATGGCTTTCTGCACTCCTATAGTCATATTTTGCTACATGGTTATACCTTGTAGCTTGAAAAATGGTAGAGCGACCAACATGCTATGATACATATTTTCGATGACCTCAGCATCACCAAGTCGAATGTTACATCAACTATGTAGTGGTTAAGAGTCATTTTGAATGAGAATACATCTTGCATCTAAGAGTCATCTTTCAACGCTTTATAAAATCTGATAAAGTGTGCATTTGGTGTATCTTAGAGAAGATTTTTTGGCTTCATAGTCCGCCATAGGGGCATAGAAGTCGAACCTATCAAGATCAAGACTATCATTGAGATGTAACCTTCTAAAAGTTTGAATTAGCTGTGCTCCGTTCAAGGGAAGCTTGCATTTGTTAGAAGATTTATTTTCAACCTCTTATGGATGATGTTTGCCTTTCTCTACATTAGTAAGTAAGGAATGGTGTTCATTTCCATTGGGATAAAATGGGTCAGGGAGCCTTTGAAAATAATAAGCCCTACTTGTTAGCACGACTAGTATTAATTGCTCCCATCCCAAGGAAACCACTTATATTATATATTGCCACTCTAGACAAGTCGGTAGGAGCTTTATTGACTCAAACTAATAAAGATGGGAAAGGAGATTCTTTGTAATATCTAAGTCAGTGTTTCATCCTAATTGAAATGAAATATTGACCAATTGAGAAGCATTGTTAGGTGTTGATATTCACAATTTAGAAGCTGAGGAATTATATGCTATCACATAACATAAATGTAATTTCAAGGGTAAATCCCCTACAATATTTGATGACTCATCCAACTTTGGTCGGACGATTAGCTTGAAGGGCAATGATCCTATCACAATTTGATATCTCATATGTCCCTCAGCGAGCTGTCGAAGGACAAGCTTTTTTTGAGTCTCTAACAACTTGTCTGATTCTGGCTGATTCACCATTGAATGATGAGTTTCCCGATGAGCATTTATTGGCTATCAATTCCCCATAACAGGAATTGTACTTTGATGGGGCACCTTTCTTGAAGGATGGGGCAACGGGATCACTCCCAAAGGTAAAATTGAGGATCTAGTTGATCTTCATATCCCCAGAATGTGGTATTCTTTTCTATTTTTATAGTTTGATAGAACTACATGCAAACAACAAGGTAGAATATGGAGCATTAATTCTTAGGCTGAAAATTGCCATCCAAATTAATCTAAAAAATATCAATGTTTATTATGATTCACAACTCATAATTAGCCAAGTGTTGGGGACTTATAAGGTCCTCAAAGCCAACTTCTTGGTATACCACAAGAGAGTTATGGTATTATTGGAGCACATCCCTGATGTTACACTAATTAAAATACCCTGTTCTCTCAATGGAAAAGCTGACACTCTTGCTAAGCTGTTCAAAGAACTATCTAGTTCTAATAGTGATCCCATGATAGTAGTGATCCAAGAAAGAAGGGTCATGCACCAGCTTTATCAAAAACTCTAAAATCTTCATGATTGGGTGATGAAGGCATAATCCTTTCTACTTCCAATGAGCCACGTATTGATTGGCACCAATCCTTCATCATATATTTGACGAAAGGGACACTCCCTAATAATCACTCTCTTGATTCTCAAATTCAAAGAGAGTTCTCTCGCACATATCATGAACAATACATTGTATCGTTACTCTTTTGAGCAGATGTGGTTGCAATGTGACGATAGGGATAAGGCCCAGAAGATCATGATTGAAGTCATAAGGGCAATTGTTGGTCCCATCAATTAGGTTCTAAAATGGAAACCAAAATTAAATGACTTGGCTATATTTTTTCTTCGATGACCCTTGATTATATGGAATATGCTAAATGGTGCCATCAATGCCAAGTGTTTAGCCTCTTGCTTCACTAGCCCTCAAATTGATTGCAACTGACTGTGACATCTTGGCCCTTTAAGGCTTGGGGAACTGATATTGTAGGGCTCATGACCCTCCATCCTCTAAAGGACAACAATTTATTCTTTTAGTCACCGACAACCTTTCTAAGTGGGTTAAATTCATCCATTTAAGATAAGTTAAGGCCGAAAATGTGCTACATTTTGTCAAGAACAACATCATATATCAATTTGGTGTGCTACGTCCTATTGTGTTTGAAAACAAGCTGACCTTCAAAAACACCAAAATTAATTGATTTGTTCACCAACATAAGATTGATTGGTGGTTCTCTACCATTTATTTACTGAGAGAAAATGGCTTGGCTGAAGCTTTTAATAAAACTTTGGTCAATCCAATAAAAAAGAGCGACACAAAAAGCTCTCTGATGCTTTGTTGGCACATCGTACGACATATTGTACAACAACTAGCTCTACTCTATACACATTGACCTGTGGGTCTTAAATAGTCGTTTCCTTGAAATTTGGGCTGCCTTCATTGTGGGTTGCCATAGGCAATAAAATTAGTAGAAAAAAAACATCCAGCTTCATTTGGAAGAGCTAGGCAACCTTGATGGATTGAGACTATAAGCCCAACAAAACCTCGAGATATATCTCACTTGAATGGCCAAAGCCAACGATAAACTCTTGAGGCCTTGTACTTTTTGATTCTTGAGCAATAAATTTGTCTCACCTAATGCTTCACTTCTGTAAACCACTTGTGATCTTTCTTATATTTAATAAAAGACCACTTAAAATGTGTACCTAAAGGAAGTCATATGCTTCTCTTAAAACTAATTTATGGGTTTTATCTAGGTAAGGTGTAAGCTTTTAGGGTGGCTTATACTTGACACTCCTGGTAATCAGTGCAAGAGAAGCTATGTATTTCTTCTATCGTACATGGTCAATCGTATGCTTTATGCAGGGTCTAGAAACACAAATGCACATTCAAAATGTAAATAATGTGGTGAATATCCTAAAAGGATTTGCTTTTGTTTAATCTGAAGCTGAACTCACTATGGTTGGAATACTTTGATTTCCTAACCTCTTTTGACACAATCAATTTTCATTACCTTTTCAAAAATATGTTGATCAGTTAAACCACCAAAGTAATTTAATTGATCCATGTTTAATCAGGATACTTCAAGACATGATTGCCTTTTGTAATTTCAAATTTGACTATAATTATTCATGGTTGATCTATGCATGAGAAGCTTGATACTTCTTTCAATTGCAATTTTTGGCCATTACCCAGGCAAAGTTTAAGTCCTTTAGGTGTATTGTACCCATCATAACCGATGGTCAATAACAAGAGAGGCCATGTGGCCCTCTTAAAACACGACATTCACTCACCCACTTTATGTGGGTCTGAATGAACGAATGCCCATTTGTGACAAAAAAACGTGGTAGATATCCTTAAAAGACATGCTTTGGCTTATTTTAAAGCTAAAAAAATTCTTATGGTTGGATCACATAAAGTATCTACCTTCTGATTGAAACAATAATTTTAATTGTCTTGTCACAAAATATGTCAATCATTTGAATCTCTTTAATGATCTAACAGGTCCATGCTCCATCGGGATACTTCAAGACTCGATTTTCTTTTGGCATTTCAAAATCAACCATATTTAATCATGGTTGATGTATGCAAGAAAATTTTGGCACTCCTCTCACTATAATTTTTTTTTCATTATCTAGGCAAGGTGTAATTCCTTCGGGTGGCCAATACTTAGTACGACCTATGATCAACAAAGAGAATTGTCGTAGAGCTTTCTTAAAATGCATGTTGTTCACTCACACTTCATGCGGGCTTGAATCATGCTTGACCCATTCATTATAAATAAAGGTGGTAAACCCACCTTTAAGGGGCATAAGAGAATTTTGCATTAAGGATAAATGTCTTATGGTTAGTCCACCCTGTTTGTAGCTAACCTACTTAGTATCTTGACTGATTAAGATTAAACTTGATCGATACTTATCGATTATGTGTGAGAAAAGCCATGCACTTTTCTCAACATACTTTCTCAGTGACTCATTCTTATGCATAGTCCTAAAACAAAGAATACACATTCAAAATGAATAAATATGATGAAAATCCTTCAAGGACACACTTAAATTCAGCTTAAAAAGATGAATATTTTTTATCGTTAGATTATCCCGCATGTTTGACTCCTATGATGTGGTGATTGATAGGGTAAATATCTACTGTCAATTATCACTTTGAAAGAGTGTTGTTTCAATTTAAGCATTGTGCTCGTTTGATCGATCCATGTTTATTCAGGACACACACTTACCAGACTATTTGATAACATTCTTAACATTGGAGCTTTCGGGCCTAATTGGTAGAGCATCAAAGAAAACATGCTTCATAAGTGCATGATTTTGAGTTCTTTCAAACCATAAGGTCATTCGGTCAGCTCTCTTATGGGAGCACCTAGATAAACAGTTAGGATGGATGCGAGAACCAGTGCTTTCCCTCCTAAGCTGATCACTTGGACTAGTTCTCGGGCAGGATCGAGTCCCTTGATATTCCACTCAAATCTATTTGAACTACTTACCTCTTAGATTGGACATAAAACCACCTTTAATGGTGTGTGGTATTTCATAATCCCTAGGGATAATAGGTAAACTCAAATTTCAATTCTAAGGTTGGAAAGTAAGCCACCGTAAATTGGAGTAAGACATTCTTTCCTCAGCTAGTTCCCAAGATTAAAAGTAAGCCATCATAAATCAGAGCAAGGCCTCCTCACTTGAGCTACCCCAAAGGAAATCAAAATCAAGGACAAGAATGAAACCTCATAAATGGGAAAATGGTTTCCAAATCCTTGATTAACACTCGAGTTGGATGTGATTCTCTTGGCGTTCCTACTCGACCTGCATAATGAATGACTTGAATAACATGAGATGATAAAGTCTTTTCAATAGACTGTACTATTGAATCAATGGTCAGTTACAATTTATGTCAGGTTGCCTCAAGCTCAAGTAGTAACATGACTAAAATAGAGGTGCTTCACTCGTCAAGAATTACAGTTAATTCTTGGTCAGTTTCTTACAAGGAAGAATAACATATGACTCAGATCACACGGGATGATCTAGCATTCTTCAACCAAGTTACCTTATCTACTTATTAGATTGGAAAGGAAGCCCTCTTAAATAGGAACAAGGCATTCTTCCCTAATGTAACAAGCATGTTAGGTCAAATTTGAGGTTTGAGTGTAAGTCACCCTAAATAGGATTAAGGCACCCTTTCCTTGAATAAAATAATGATTTGGGAGTAAAACACTCTAAATGGGAGTAATACGCCCTTCCCTTAAACAATTCCTAGATTTTGGAGTAAACCACCCTAAATGGGAGTAAGACACCCTTTCCTTAAAATAATTCCTAGGGTTGGGAGCAAGGCACCCTAAATAAAAGTAAGGAACCCTTTTCTTATATATTTCCTAGGTTTGGGAGTCAGCGTCCCTAAATAGAATAAGGTGCCCTTTCTCAAGAGGAATTAAAGATTGGAAATATGCCCCTTAAATAGGAATAAGGCCTCCTTGAAATTGTTCCTTATAGTGGAAGTAAGACATTAAATAGGGGGAAGGTATCTTGTCTTATAAATGATTCAACTCACCTCAGCCATATCATGAACAGTAAATATGGACTGATTGAGATTTTTTTCCTTCCTTGGAAAAGCACTTTGGTTACTAATGAGGGTTTTAAGATGCTTCCAACAAGTGCATTGTGCCTTATTGGAGCAACACACTTGTTAGGGGTCCTTAGTTGACATCACTTTTGATGACATATGTGAATGATGTTCACTTGGATGATACAGAATTGTGCTCCTAGTCTCTTCTAATCCAAGGCATCCCTTAGGACCACTTGGTGTGTGTTTTGAGCACGGAACTCGGGTTGGTGTCGATTTAGCCTACTTGGGGAAACTCATTGTTTAGTATCATTTGCATTGATACAACATAATTTGTTGATCATTTTGATGTTTAAAGGCCACTCCTCATTAATTTGTAGCCTTCTGTGGCCAAGAGAAGTCATAAAACTCTCTCATGCATGTTTCGAGAAAATTTAGTTTCATGACCGACCCATCCACGTAGGGGTTTGGGACACCGCTCAACACTCAAATACCCAAATTAAAACCTCTAGAATGCTCATTTTTAAGTTACAGGGCCATATTTTAGTGATACATGGCTTCTTGTAGCTATCAAGTTAATAAAACCTTTCTACAAACATCTGGGCTCCAAATTGAGTTTCAAACCGGTCAGGCCGTACCGACCCTGGGTAGAAATTTTGGTCTGATACAGTACACCCCGAGTGTCTGGCAAGATTTGGGTAAGCTTACTTTCATACATACTATCCTTTGGAGTTCTAGACACGCATAAAACCCGTCTTACACATGCTTTTTTGGGAAAATTAGGGTTTAGGGTGTTGCACTTGTGCAGCGGTTTAGGGTGCCCATTGACATTAAATTCTCCAATAAAAGATCCATAAGAATGTTAATTTTCATAATTATTTGACCATATTTTATTGATATACACTCTCCCATATGTTATGGATCAAGAAAACCCTTCACCAAACATTTTCCACGAAAAATAGTGCTCATCGGGTTAGCCTGGCACTCCAGAGCTCAACCTAGGTGCCTAAGTGCTAGGCTCATCACCCGACAATAGTCTTGGGTGTTGATGCCCGAAACAACCCAAAATGGCTTTGAAACCAAGAGGACAAAAACCTGGTGCCATACCCAACGTTAGTTTTGGGTGCTTAGGCACCAAAAAAACCCCCAATAGCCTAGAAACCGAGCTTGCAAAAAGTATGCACCCACGCCCCGCGTCTAGGTGCCAAGCCTAATGCCTCGGAACCCCAAGAGCTGTCAGGTTCCAAATTTTTTATTTATTTGACCCAATTAACCAACTAAAGGCAAAAAATTGAGCCTTGGAAAGTGGGAGAAGGTTTTAGTGAAAGTTCTTAGCTTCCTACTAAAATTATGGACCAATCACATGCTTCATAAAGAGTTCATTTGGGGCTAAGCTTTGGTCAAAGAGCTTGGACTCAATGAAAGGTCTTTCCCTCCATTGCTTTTGCATCCAAGCCAACATTTTGAATTGGAAAGATATATCATTTGTTAAGGGGGGATGAAAAGGGGGCTGAAGAGAAGAATTTTTGGAGTGGAGAAGAGATTAGAGGAGAGTTTTGGAGCAAGGGAGATCATTGTCTTCTTCCATTATTTTTCTTCTCCAAGATTTCCTCCTAATTTTCTTCTTCTTTTTCCATCAAATTTTAGAAGAGAGTGTGAGGTAAATCTTGGAGAAGCTTCTTCAAGTAAATGCTTCAAATCTCCTTTGAAGAAGGAGATCTTTATCCCACTTAGAAGAAGAACAAGGCTTCAAATCTCCTTTTGAAGAGGAGAGCTTCATCCCAACATGGTAGGAGAAAGGAGCAAGCAAAGAGAAAGCTTTGTCAACCTCCACGTGAGTAAGAGAACCTAAAAAACTCTTGCATTTTTCATTTCTATAGCCCCTTGGGTCTGGATGTTAGAGATTTAAGAACCTAGTTTACGTGCCAGAGAAAAGCCCCTTAGGTTAGGAATGATTTATTGAAATTTCATATGAAATATTGAGCTCTCTCTCTAAGTCTAAGCACAAAGAACTCAAATGGTAGGAGTTTGAATTTTACTTAATTTTGGTAGCTACAATTTTTGTGGAGAGATTGATGCATAAGAAATTTAGAGAATAAAAAAGCCCCACGACCATTTCATTCTCCAATTCATAGAGGAGTTTTCCTTAAAGAAATGGAGAAAACCTCTTCACATCATTCAACAAATTTGGAGGTAGCTTTGCTACACATCCATAAATCAAAGCCTATATCTTATTTGAGGATTTTAGGATGAGTTAATTTGCTATCAAATGCATGTGGTTTCATTTTACTGTGGGTCTTGCATGACACTTCACACATGTCACCGCGATCATATGATTGTGTTGGTTTGATCGGTCACAAAGGACCGATTAACTTTCTACTTAAGTTGGATCAACCTCGAAGGTCCAATCAATCGTCCACTTCAGTTTGATTGGCCACCCCAACTCAATCCACTGATCAAATTAGGCTTGATCTTCCATGAAGCTCTAATCAATCATAGAATTATGTTTGATCAACCATGAAGGTTCGATCAATCACCAACTTCTATTCGATCGACCACCCTGACTCGATCCAATTTGGTTTGGATGGCCACCAAGGTTCTATCAACTGTTCAAATTTGGTTTGATCGACCATGAAGGTCGATCAATCGTGCACTTTAGTTTGATCAGCCGCCTCGGCTCGATCAACTGATCGAATTGGTTAGGTTGGATGCTAAGGCTCCATTGATTTATCACTTTGGTCTGATCGGCCACTTCAGTTCGACTAAACCCCTATCGGTCATAACACTGAGTCAATCTTTCTGATCAACCTAAAAGGTCAATTGGCTAACCTCACTTGCATGATATATCTCTTACATGTATTTTTCACACTACTTGCATGTCTTACATGATGCTTTGCATATCCACCTTGGTTCGATCGACCACCAAGGCCGATCAAAAAACCAATCAAATTTGGTTTGATTGGCTACCATGGTCGATCACACAACCACATTTTGGGGTTCAATCGGCTACCAAGGCCAATCGCAAAATCACAATTTGGTTTGATCTGCCACTAAGGCCTATCACAGAACCTCACTTCAATTCGATCAGCCACCAAGGCCACTCACACAATCTCACTTTGGTTCGATCGACCACCAAGGCTGATCACAAAACTAAAATTCAATTTGATTAGCCACCAAGGCTAATCACAAAACCACACTTTGGTTTGATTGGCCATGGAGGTCCAATCAACCACCCACTATGGTTCAATATAACACAGGCCAGTCATAAAACCATACTTCGGTTCGATAGGCCACTAAGGCTTGATTATAAAACTAATCACTTTGGTTTGATTGACCACCAAGGTTCGATGAACTACCTACTTTGGTTTGACCGACCACCAATTCTGATTACAAAAAAAAACACTTCAATTCGATCGGTCACCAAGGCTCAATCATAAAACCAATCACTCTGGTTCAATCAACCATTAAGACCCGTTCATAAAACTAATCACTCTGGTTTGATAGCCACTAGAGTTCAATCATAAAACCAAACACTTTGGTTTGATCGGACCAATAAAAAAGCAATCAATTTAATTTGATTGGCCACCAAGATCTGATCTACCAACCACTTTAATTTGATTGGCCACTAAGGCCCAATCAACCAATCAATTGCATGTTGCATTTTCTACATTTGCATTTGCACTACTTGCATTTTCATTGCTAATTTCTTGAGCTCATGTCTGCACATGCATGAAAAAAAATGAATTTTTGATTGTTATGTGATACATTAAAGATTATTGCATGATAAGTCAAGTTTTTGTCTTTGGCATATGCTTGCATATGGTCTCTCCCCCAGCACCAACACTTGCGGTATTATCACATACATATGCCATCATATGTGTGTGGCTTAATACTTATAAATCATTAATAAGTGGTGGCTAGCAATGCTAGCTCATTGGTCTGTGAATCTTCTAAATGGAAAGCACGCCGCCTCATCACTTATGACATCACCCTTGAATGTCATAAGCATTCACATTGTGTGTCCAATCTGGGTCATGCTCTAAAGCCATTGAACCCATTTGAGTGCACAATTGCCCATTTGATTATGTTATGTTGCATGATTGCATGATCATCACCTTGTGTGTCTTGATAGCAAATTAGACTTGTTAGGTAACTTGACCCGCAATTACACAATTATTTAAGTTCTAAGAGATGGAAAAAAAAATTGCCCCAATTTATATTCAGCAGCTAGTGTGCAAAATAAATATGTTATAAAATTGATTAATGACTTACAAAATAGAGGTACTGCGCAAGTATATGTATTATTTCAGTAATATAGAGCTTTCTTTAAGAACCCCAGTATTGAACCCATAGGGAATAAATGAATTTCTATGTCAACTTGGAAATATTCTTACTCAAAATGTAAAAAAAATTGTAGGAAAATAATATCAAACTTTTTATAAAAGGTTATAAACTAAAGTTTACTAATTTTAAATTAAAGCTAAAAGTAAATGTAAATTTTATAAACTACGGATGTGTAAAGGACTACAATTATAATAAAAAGTTTTTCCCCTTACGAAAGAGTGTAATCAGTGTATGAATTGAATGTTTAAAGATAAAAATGAGGTTTTATGACAAATAAGAGCATACCTATTTTATACCCTCTCCCGAGTGCATAAATAACATTGACTAATCTAATGTTAAGAAGGGACTGTTTGGGGCAGCTGCAGCTTCTTAGCTGTTCAGCTGTAGCTGCGCTGTCCCAGGAAGCTGCTGTGGTGAAACAACTGCGGGGAAGCTGGCTGTCTGTTTGGTGCAGCTATGTGAAAACAACTGTGAGACAACTGTTCTGGAAAAATGACCATGGTGCGCCAGTTTGGTAGAAATGTTTAATAGAATACTGTAAAAGCCACATTTTTAAAACTTCAGAAGCAGAAATTCATTTCTGAATAGAACAAAAAGTTCATATACACCACTGACTTAACAAGGAGCCCCAAAAGTGCTAAAAATTTTTGTTTAGAATATGCAAGTGTTTCAATTGATGGTGTAAGATCTAATATATAATAGAATCTAAGCAATGCTTTTGGAACTATAATATCCATTTTTTTTGCTTCAAAATAATAATGGATATTACATCTCATAATAGCTGATTTTATGGTTTGATGTTTTGCATGATCAAACTTAATTGAAATGTAAAATGCATGTATTTTGATAAATATGGACAATTCTTGCTCTTCAACATTTCATAGTTTTATGTTCAATAATTTGAGGATACATGTGAGCTACTTTGTTATCAACTCTATGGAAGAAAAACAATTATAATAATGCAATCCATCATTAGAGACCATGAATGCACCATATGCATGCACCAGTAAAACATATACTCAAGAATGTGTTACTATCAAAAAATTCAAACTGCTTAAAGGAAAAAATAAAAGACTCATTGGTCATCATTACATTCATAAGAGAAATGAATTTCTATCAAAATGAGATGAAAAGGAAGATAGTACAAAGTATAAAAGGATGATAGAAAATCCATAAGCCCATTGAAAAAGTTCCGAATGAATTTCTTATAAATTTATGTTTAAACAAGTTATAAGTTAGACAACTCCAGAGAAACCATCACTATGAGTAACAACACAATTTCCTCCAATTAGACCAAAATTACTGTATCGAAGAGAATGATGAAATTGGCTTCATCATCAATACTAACTCACTCAATTCATTAAGATAGAATAAATCCCAAGATCTTATTCCTCATATCAACTCTATTAACACGGTGATGTAATTCATGACTATAGTTACAAGGATATTGGTCTGAGATAACTTAACAGAAGTAGGATCAATCGCAATGTCAACACTAGTCTCCATGGTTAGAAGTTGGGTGTCATTGCCGACAACACAGCAGAGGTCGGTGATGACCTTAACGGTAGTTTGGAGGCAACGGAGGAAAGGGGAAATGATGATCCGGTGGACAGGGAAGCCAATGGCTGGCATTTTTTTGTCGTCGTTAAAGCCTGAATCTTGCTAGAATATGTCAATGGCGGATCCCATGGATGCTCTGCACTGGCCAGCCACAGAGGTTCCTCCACGCCGATTTGATCACCGTGCCTCATTACCACTACGTTCATCCTTGTCTCTCCCTACACACGTTGGCTGCTTCTCCCCCAATTTGGGCAACATGCATAAAGATTCTCACGGAGGTGGGAAGTTCCACTGGGCACTGGAGAACTCAAAATCTCTCTCACTCTCTACTTCGCTTCTCTGCTACTGTGGTGCTTAATCTTCCTCTTCTTTCACAGGATTTACTGTCGTGGAAGGGGGCACGGGGGTAAAAAGCTGATTGATGAAGCTGGGCCATAGGGAAGAGAGATCTTTCTGCATTCACACCAAATCACGGGACGTCACGACGGTACTGCAGCCCCAAACAATCTAAAATAATGGCACGCTACCACGCTGCAGGTCCTCTGCCGCCCCAAACGAAGCCTGAGTTTCTGATTGATATGATTTTTTTTGGGTAGATTCTAGCCTCTTACATCGAGATTACCCACTGTGCCATCTCTATTAAAACTAACCAAGCCTCAGGTTTCGAACGAAATACTAAATTGATATAAGTTCTAACTTATCACTATAGAATCATCAATTTTATGCCTATCAAAACTTGTTTCCATATTTATTTGCACTCCCCCCTTGAACTTGTCTTCCCTCCATCCAAGGTTTAGTGTGGTGCTCACTAGTTGAGTGAAATCATAGCCCTCCCGGATTATTATGTTTCGCAATAGATTTTAACATCATAAATGACCAGTTTGTAAAGCAAATTTGGAACTAGCGAAAATAACATCACAAATTTATGGAGTAAAAGAAATCTTCAAAACATTATAACCTCACACATGATTACTTCTTATTGTAAGGAGAAAGATAAGAAAACTATCATAATTTATGGGGATACCAAAACAAAATATGATATATATTAAAAACCAAGTTTACAAAACAAAACTTAAGCAAAAATACAAATACTTATTTCAAACTCTTTCTTAAGCAATCCAATCCTCTGAAGTTCCTTGATTGATCTTGACTCCAAAAAACTCACACAAGACTCGACAAACACTCACAATCATAAAGACTCACCACATTCTCACTATGGTAGCTGCCTACTTCAATGGTGGTCTAACCTACCTAAAAATGAATTCTCTTTCACTTGGAAATATTTTCTATTAATAAAGCTCTGAAACTCATTAAGGGTCACTTCAGGCACATTTTCTAAATTTTTCCAAATTCAATGAATAAAATCCAAACCATTTTTGGCGCCTAGGCGCCACGGTTGGGCGCCTATGAGCCAACCTTCTAGAACATTATGGGTCTTAGATGTCGGGTCAATTTTTCATTTTTTAGCCCTACTTGACCTACTTTTGCTCCATTTTTGCTCTTAAACTCAATCTCTTGTAACTGAAATCAAAATTATACAAAATATCTTTCATTAAAACGCAACATCCTTAAAAACGAGCATCAAATGCACAGATAAAAATAAGTAATTTTAAGGTGTGTCATTAGGTGAGTGACCTTGTATTTATTGTGATGCTTCAATGAGCTTTGTTGGACAAGCAAATCCCAGTGAGTAATGTGTTATATTGTATTGAGATCAACACAAATATAACTATGTTAAGGTTCTAAGAAATCTAACACATTGCATGTTGTGGTCTCACATTTAATAACTTACTATATTTTTAAAACTATGTAATTAGCAAATTAGGCCATACGTGAGGCCAAATCTTTCAAAACTAGGACACAAATTAGATCACTTGGATCCTTAGGAAGGGGTTGGTGTGGATGACCCCGTTAAAGTCATACGGTTAGCCTTTACCCTACATTGCACTGGCACTTATATGTTGTGTAAGGACACTTTTGTTAGATGGTGTGCTAGGCTAGGGCTAGGATGATACATAGTCTTTTCAATGTCCTGAGTATTGTTCTATGTTGGTTGGGTTACTCTAACCAGACATCATTTTATGTGCTGCTTTGTGTGTTTACTATGTGTGGACTTGCACACTAGTATATTAGGGGAAATTTTATGTGCAGGGAACCATGCCTAAAATAAATGAAAATGAAGGAGCAAAAAAAGATATAAATACAAACACCTTTTGACTGGTGTTGCTAATGCTCTTCTCTTGTCAAACATGACTTATATGTGTTATATGATATAACTAGTGCTAACTCTTTGGCAGGTTGAGTCTTTTTTTATTTGATCATCTATTTGATAGAGTCCCTAGAATTGAGTTTATATCGGAAATAAGGTACAAGCAAAGGTTTTAAGGTGCACGGTGCACCAAACTAGGTGACAGGGACTAGGAGCAGCAACTCATGTCCCGTACCTTAATTTTGAATTCATATTCATGTATATAATTAGGACCGAACATGTATATGCTGAGTTTGCAATATTTCCTATTTTGCTGGGATATATTGTCGACCCAACGACACCGACCTGCTATATTCTTTATTTGGCTTGCATTGTTTACAATTATGCAGTGTGATTGCCTTTTTCACTTTCTTGGCTTATAGATGAAAAATACAATCTATGCTCATTAAGGATTCTAAAATATAAATTTTCTCCAAAAAAATTGAATAATAAAAGATTCAAGATAAATAAAATTTTAGAACTAAAATCTTTCAACTATTTAAAATCTATTTTTATTTTCTTGCATGAACTTCGAGCGAGATTTAAAACAGATTGCATGGCATGAATATATCTTAATTCATGCTTAATATGACCTCAATAATTAAATTTAATTGCAAATAATTACATCATTCTGGATGTCCAGGGGAGGAAGCCCTCGTGTTCCTTCAATCGACAAAGCTAAGCATAAATTTCTACATAAGAGGTTACCTAGCATGATTAGGATGTTAGAGGCTCTCCCGAACCAGATGGAGGCGTAAGTCCTTTATGAGGCAGTTTCAACTATATTGCTAGACCCTCTCATCTTCTCCTTTCCAGAAGCATCTTTATCACCACATTTATGAGTATAAGTCCCACATTTACTTATTCCAACCCTTAGAGAGAGATAGAAAATTGGAGGTTTCTTTTCTCTAGCATTAAGGCTATCAAGATAGACTTGGAAGACTCAATTCATGGATTGATGATAAGAGATCTCTAGCCGGGTTAAACTGACTACCTTTATGACTAGGTAGACTTAGAGTCTCTATAGCTTGGGATAACGAATCAATGGCATCCTAACTCGACTACCATTACCTACTTAGGGATTTCTACCCTTTCTATTAACATCTTTTTTTATCCCTTTGAAAAATTATTGATATCATTTTATGGATCCTGCATGCTTAGGCGTCGCAACCCATAGTAGATACAGTGATTCACCCTCCACTTTATGATCCAATACAGGCATTGAAAACATCTGGATTATTTTACTTGAGATAATCAAAATCCTTTGATTTCCCAAATAACCCGATCAAAACCTATGTAAGCAAAACTTTTTTTATGGAGTGTATTATTGGGTATCCCCCAAGATGTAATTAACCAAAGGGCCTTTGGGAGCTGCTCTTGACCCAGAACAAGCACAAAAAAATTGATTCTATAGTCTTGGGTTTCTTTCATAAAATTTTCTTCGTGAATATGTGTCCAATGAATTTTGATACAATCTCATTTCAAACATACTCTTTTGTCTATGTCTTGAAGGTTACTTTATGAAAGTTCTCAACGTTCTTTTTAAATTGTTTGTCTAGTTTCATTATATTTTCTTTATTTTCATTTCCTCTCTTGTTTGAATCATATTTCAGATTGAAAATAAAGACTTATTTGAAAAGAGAATGAATGATGACAACAAAACAAGCTGATGGCTCAAAGAATAAAGCACAAAAACATCACATTATTTTAGGTTTCCCTCGCCTCTTTGGTCTTAGGTTTATGGCTCTTAAGACCAAAGGCAAGAAGCGGACGTCAATCGATAATAGGAATTTTGGAAGCCTTAATCATCTAAATCAGTGCAACGTCCTCCTAGCATCGAAGAAATTAATACTCAAGTGGGTGTTTCTGAATTCTGAGGTTTGGGTAGAGATGATCATTGTCGAGCAGAAGTGGGAGCATTTTTGCTGCACCATTTCTCTATTCATAGTCCCGATCATCTGTGAGTTTTTTGTGGATATGAAAGAACCCACAATGATAAGGTCTTCGTGTGGGGGAAATGTGTGAGCTTCAATGCCATCACCATAAACTCACTTATAAATATGTCAGACATACCAAAGTGTGACTTTTTTAACTTCTCAACTCCTGATTTTGAAGAAATCATAAATTTTCTCACCAATCGTAGAGCCTAGTGGCGTATGTAGAAAGAGAATATCATGAATTTCTTGATTTATGCCATGACAATGAAGTCTAAGGTCTGACACTATTTCATATGTTCCAGGATGATGCCCACTAGGAACTTGACCGAGCTGACCATTGATTGAGCCATACTGAATTACTATATTTAGAATAACAAGTTGATTGACGTCAGCTAGATCTTGGCTCTCTCTATCTGGGTCATATCGTCAGCAGATGCACTACTATGGGGCTGGAGCACCAACACTTGGTTATTATATTATGTGCCACCACCACCTTTATTAGGGAGAGGCAGGAGGAGATGTTGAACACTCATAAACCAATCTTGAAGGGGATCATTCACTCTTATGGGAGGACCTTGATATAAGAGGAGGGGATAGAGTTCCTTGAGATCATAGTTGTTCCCACTAAGATCTGCTAGATCGATTGTTGTGCTTACCCAACAACTTGAGTCACTTATCAAGGATGCCGAGGCACTCAATTGGAATCACACCACTATGCCATGCGACACCAGTAGCAATATGATTACAATCATCAATATTTTACTGCATAACATGAGCTTTAGAGTTAGAGGGGAGGAACACTGGACCTGACCCTGTCATATTCCTGAAACCCCCATCATTCTAGATGTTTAAGTATGATATTGAACCAATGGAGGAAGAAAATTATGATGATGATGATGATAATGATAACGGGGAAAGAGAGAGCCGAGTTGTTTTTCTTGTTGCGTGTCATTCTGATGTATTGATTAAACGTTGTGGACTATGATAACTTTTATGGTCGTATATGTCTGGATTATGTTGAGGAATCTAATGATCTCATCTATGGATTTTTCAAAATTTCTATGATGCATGTTCAACTGGCATTGATGATGATATTTACCTTACTTGCTTCTATTACTACGTGCTCATGCTTATGTCTTCTAAGTTACTTGTGCTGAAATGAGATGTTTTACTTCATGTTTTCTTGTATTTCTGCAAACATTTGGATATTAGTACTTGCTTTCTTATTATTGTAACATGCTGGTGATGTTTACTCCCAGTCTTTTACTATCCCCTGCTTGATAGGTGGTGAGGGAAGGGCATAAAACAAATTTGAGAGAGGAAATTTCACACATGTATTTTCCTAAAAAGTGTTTTATCGTTGTGTTCAAATTTGATTTGATATTATGCATTATTTTATGGACCCTTGCTATTTGATAATGAAAGGTAATTTTTTTTAAAGATAGTCTGAAATCCATCTAAAAGTTGGAATTAGAGTTTTTTTAATAATAAAACAATACTAGAATTTAATCACCCTTTCTCCTAACACAAATCTCTCAAAATATTTGAAAAGGTGTGCCTATAAAAATGACTAAATACTCCAAGGATTTTACGTTTTGAGTCTTAATTTAAATAATACGACTAAACTTAATTTGAATTAAGTTATATGATGCTAAGTCCTCACACTAAAGTTTAATTAAAATATCTAACTTTGAAAAAAATTGAAGCTCATAATTTTTTAAAAATTATGCTTTACTAGATATATTAATTCTCCCGGAAAAGTAATAAAGATAAAAGAAAAAAAAAGAGAAAAACAAAAGGAAAAAAAAAGAAAAAAAAGAGTCAAAGCAAAATAACACTTCAACAAGGAGCTAGCTTGACAAAGGAAAAAAGATTAAAAAATATATAAGAGAAGAAGCATGAGGTTAAGTAGAATATTAATTCAACTTTTAGGGTTTAGTTCACTTCCCTAATTTAGATAATTTTAATCACATTTTTAATGAGAGTCAAGGATCCTGCAAACCAGGGAAAAAACTAAGGGATTGCTTGTTATTTGGACAAGAGTTGAGTTATTTAAAACCATCTTAGATTAATGAAAAGATCACTAAATTATGTGAATTGAGAATTATTATGCTAAGAAAAAGGTAAATAAAGAAAAGTATAGGTGATTATATTATAGATTCACAAATAAATCCCACTACAGATGAAAATCACAAGCTTAACAGATTATCCCTTGAGATTATTGAAAAATAAAGACTCCCCACAAGAGTATGCCAACCCCGATTCTCAAAATTCTAAGCTAAGTGATATGATTACTTGAGAGCAAGCAATGTGTAAGTTTTGGGGATTAGATGTGAATGAATAATGTAATAAATTGCTAGCATGTTAACCATTGTTATTACATATTTTATGCTATTATGATGTGTGAGAAAGATATTTTTGTCATTTTGTGGAGTGAAAAAAAGATAATTTGGAAAAAAATAGGAAGCGTTTAGGTAAAAACATCCTCTCTCAGGGTGGGTTGTGCCCGTACCAGGTTACCATGAGGAGCATTCTTTCACTCAGACAGAGTGCGCCTGCATCACAACCTGATTTGGCTGTCACACGAGGTAGTGCACATGACATGCCCGTGCCACATATAGGTGCACCTGCAGTAGATTATAGTGCCCCCATGTCAAAAAGGTAGCACATACATGCTATCACAGGACCAACTACGGGTGCCCCATGCCCTCCTCACAGAGCACTTGTGCCTAGCGTGCATATGGGTAGTGCGACCGTGCCTGTTACCAGGGCACCTACGATCAACACATAATTTAATTTTGAAAGGATTTTCTTACTTTTGTGGTGCCAAATTTATAAATACATCTCTTGAAAAGATGAGAATTATCTTTTGATGGCTAGAGGCTAGGTTTTGCAACAAAAAGAAGTTCTTGTGAGTGATCTAAAGGTGCCTCTCCTTCTTCCTTGAGGGAAAAAGCTTCTAAGGAAAATTTCTTATTTTCTTTAAGAGGATCTTATATGAGAGTGGGATTAGCTACTATTGTGGAGAGAAAAAGCTATGGTTGTTGTTTTTACTATAGTATTTTGCTTGCATTAATAGTTTCAATGGATTCATTTTCATTGTTTCTTTCCAGACCGAGTAATTGAATCTTTTTTGTGCCTCTATGATGCAAGGATAATAGCTCTTTTATGGATTTCCTTACATGTGTTCTTGATAACGATTTTTGATGTTTCATGTATTCAAGTTGTTGAGTTAAACTTTCGATCTTTTTTTTACTCCTAATTTGACCAATTAGGCTGTTAAAACATTTTCGTGAACTATGACTCCTCCCCTTGGCATTGTGGAACAAATATGTTAACCATAGTAACCAAGTGAAATTGACATATTTTCATTAGGGTTTTGTAACCTACATAAGGGATCTGAGGAGCCTTGGGAAACTTTGTATGGTTACGGCCCTGTAACTATAGAACGATTTCTAGTCTTCTTATGACCTATACATAGGGTAAGAAGAAAACTTTCATCTCTAGTTAACAACTATCACGTAGGGGAACATTTAAGAAAACTAAGAACTTACACTACACCTGAGTCTCATCCATTTTGAAGAACAATAAGAATCTTTCTTTTGGTTTTTGAGATCTTACATTTATCGTCAGCTTTGTTGCTTACAATTATTAGATTGTATGCTTATAATTATCAGATTGTATTTCTACTCTTATGATCACGCTAAGCTAGGTTCTTGAGGTTAAAACTAGAGCTTCATCTGCTAGAATCATTCTTAGCCCTTTTCTCATGAAATCAACACGTGGACTCGTTAACCCCATATTACTTGACACACTTGCTGACCATTTGCCTCACGATAACTTTTCGTTCATTAAGTACAAACACCATTTTCATTTCTAAATATACTGAATAAACACTTTCACTACATTCGTAGAGGATGAATGAAGAGAAATAGTTATTTTGAAATATTACCTCAAATTGACACACTCGAAAAGATAGAGTATTTAAAAAAAAAGACTTAGAGATGTTCTTATAAAAAAAATTGATGAAATTTTTAGTGAAAATTCTCTGTACTTATTAAAGATTCCAGATATTTTAATTTAAGATAACTTTTTAAATATATTTTTTATAAAATAAACAATTAGAATATTTGATCAAATTGCCTTAGGATTATTCCACACGTGTGAAATCAAGTGTCGCACCGTCCCCACGCTCGAGATCTCCCTGGAGAACCCACNGTGCCAACTATATAAATACATCTCTTAAAATGATGAGAAGTATCTTTTGACGGCTGGAAGTTAGGGTTTGCAACAGAGAGGAGTTCTTGTGACGAACTAGCAGTTCCTCTCCTTCTTCCTTGAGGGAGAAAGCTTATAAGAAATTTTTCTTATTTTCTTTGAAGGGATCTTATATAAGAGAGGGATTAGTTGCTATTATGAAGAGAAAAAGTTATGGTTGTAGTTTTTACTTTAGTATTTTGCTTGTATTAATGGTTTCAATGGATTTATTTTCGTTTTTTTCTTTCCATATTAAGTAGTTAAATTTTTTTTTGTGCCTCTATGATGTAGGGATAGTAGCTCTTTTGTGGATTTCCTTGCATGTGTTCCTGATAATAATTTTTTATGTTTCATGTATTCAAGTTGTTGAGTTAATCTTCCGATCTTTCTTTACTCCTGATCTGACCAATTAGGCTGTTAAAATTTTTTTCATGAACTATGACTCCTGCCCTTTGCGTTGTGGAATGAGTATGTTGACCATAGTAACCAAGTGAAATTGACATATTTTCATTAGGGTTTTGTAACCTACATAAGGGATCTAAGGAGCCTTGGGAAACTTTGTGTGGTTACGTGCCCTGTAACTATATAACGATTTCCACTCTTCTTATGACCTGTGCATAGGCTAAGGAGAAAACTTTCATCTCTAGTTAACAACTATCACGTAGGAGAACATTTAAGAAAACTAAGAACTTACACTACACCTGAGTTACAAAGGCACGAGTCTCATCCCTTTTAAAGAACACTAAGAATCTTTCTTTTGGTTTTCGAGATCTTACTTTTATTGTCAGCTTTATTGCTTACAATTATCAGATTGTATTTCTGTTCTTATGATCACGCTAAGCTAGGTTTTCTAAGGTTAAAACTAGAGATTCACCTGCTAGAATCGTTCTTAGCCCTTTTCTCACGAGATCAACATGTGGACTCATTAACCTGATATTACTTGACGCACATGCTTTACCACTTGCCTCGTGATAACTTTTCGTCTATTTAGTACAAACACTATATTCATTCCTAAATATACCGAATAAATAATTTCACTTATATTCATAAAGGATGAATGAAGAGAAATGATTGCTTTGAAATATTATGACAAATTGACTCATTCGAAAAGAGAGAGTATTTAGAAAGAAAGACTTACGAGATGTTCTTATAATAAAATTTAATGAAATTTTTAGCCAAAATTCTGTGTACTTATTAAAGATTCCTGATATTTTAATTTAAGATAACTTTTTAAATATATTTTTGATAAAATAAATAATTAGAATATTTGATCAATTTGCCTCTAGGATTGTTCCACACGTGTGAACCCGTCACCACGCTCGAGATCTCCCTGGAGAACCCATGTTAGCTCGGGCTGTGCGGCCCCATCTTCATTTTCTCTGTTCCGATCAAAGCCACAGTTCTTCCAATCCCCGCCAGACCAGCGAGCACTTCGGATCCCGGCAAAGGACCCCCTTTTTGTTTCAATTTTTTTAGCCGATGTAACTTGTCTGCGATTTTGCTTCAGCCATCTACCTACTTCTGCTCTATCAGCTCGATTTCTAGGTNTGTTCCGATCAAAGCCACAATTCTTCCTATCCCCGCCAGACCAGCGAGCACTTCGGATCCCGGCAAAGGGCCCCCTTTTTGTTTCAATTTTTTTAGCCGATGTAACTTGTCTGCAGTTTTGCTTCAGCCATCTACCCTTTTCTGCTTTATCAGCTCGATTTCTAGGCTTTTCATGAACTTTCTGTTGTAGATACCCGAAATGAAGCTCGACACAAGCGGCTTCGAAGCTTTGGCCCAGCCCAGCAGAGAACTCGATGTTCTGGCATGCGAATTCAGGAGCTCACCTGCGTTTGATCTCCCTAGCTGCACTGATGTGAGTTTGTAATCGTTTGTCCATGTTTTTGATTCGAAGGGGGGCAGCACAGAGTTATTTAGGAGGTCTTCCTTTTTTTGTCCCCTTTTCGAAGAGGTTAACCGGCTACCTTTGTTTCTACAGTTTGATGGGTTTCAGAAGAACGCCTTACAGATGGTGAAGCCGGCAAAGGGAACGACTACTCTTGCATTTATATTCAAAGAAGGCGTCATTGTGGCTGCCGATTCCCGAGCCAGCATGGGAGGATACATCTGTAAGTCGTAGAAACGAACTGTTTTACAGGTTTTTAAATCGTTTTATTTTATTGAAAAGAACTTTCTTTGATTTANCATGCGAATTCAGGAGCTCACCTGCGTTTGATCTCCCTAGCTGCACTGATGTGAGTTTGTAATCGTTTGTCCGTGTCTTTGATTCGAAGGGGGGCAGCACAGAGTTATTTAGGAGGTTTTCCTTTTTTTGTCCTCTTTTCGAAGAGGTTAACTGGCTACCTTTGTTTCTACAGTTTGATGGGTTTCAGAAGAACGCCTTACAGATGGTGAAGCCGGCAAAGGGAACGACTACTCTTGCATTTATATTTAAAGAAGGCGTCATTGTGGCTGCCGATTCCCGAGCCAGCATGGGAGGATATATCTGTAAGTCGTAGAAACGAACTGTTTTACAGGTTTTTAAATCGTTTTATTTTATTAAAAAGAACTTTCTTTGATTTCGCTTGACGTGGCATTTGGGAACATTATCCATGACCAAGCTCTCAAATAAGTTGATTTGGCATTGTTGTTTCAAATGTCACTATAATAAACTCAAGAACTTGAATTGGTTTTAGCATGTCGCGCTCTTTCTTTAATGTCTCATTCTGAATATTATACCAGTAATATCCTAAAATTAGGAAGTATAGAAGGTCAACTATAAAGTTTCATCCCATGCTACATGATCTATATTCAACTAGCATTGTTATTATTTGTTTAATTGAAAATTTCATCTATTGCTCCTATTCTGATTTTGATTCACCTTATAAACTATAGTTATCATATAAACCAAATTAGATTGTAATTAATAAGAAAATTTTTGGCTCTTACAATGTGATGGTTAGGTTATTAAAACTTAGGGTTCCATACTTTTTGCATTGGCATTAATGTTTAAATTTAACTTCATGACTTCCCTTTAGATCAACATTATATGTTAATTCCATTAAGTGGTTAATATTTTTGTATTCATTTATATTAATATTTTGAAAGTACCAATCTGGTGGAGGAGCTCTTGGTGAAATTAATAATACGAGCTTTGTAGCATTTAGCAATGAAATGTAAAGGATGGTCAAATTTGATTAAAAGGGATGAATTGGGATTAAGTTTCTCTTAATATTTATTGGGAAAAAGAGTTTACTTTAGTTTAGTTTTGCTAGTTAATGGTAGCACATGTTGCACACTAGAATGGTTCCTCAAAGAATGCATTAATGTAAGGAGGTTATGAAATTATTATGATTATTCTTATTAATATGAAACCAACTATATCAACAATACTAGGATTGGTTATAGATATAGGATTCAAACATTTGCCTTTGAAATTTCAACATTAAGCTCAATTATCCATTGATCTTCGTGGGATTAAATCATTCAACCAACAACTAGTGTAAGAGTAATGGTTAGAAGATCTTAAAACATAGAAGGTTTTCTGTATGGAATCAAAACAAGCCTTTAGACAAATGTTTGGGACTGTTCTAGAACAGTAATAGACCTTCCCTTTGATATCACTTTTGCAATAATACATAAATTTGGTCACTTTTGTTGTTACAACTCAAATTTTTTTTGATAAGAATCCATGAAATAGTTTTTCCCCTTGCTTTTTTGTGTCTTTTCTAGCACTTCATAATTTTGTTAGAAAATCAAAGTAAATGCTTCATACTAGTGATGGCTTCTCTTTCCAAGCACCATCTATTAGTACTTTTGATGTCAGATAATAAAAAGCGTAAAATAAAGATAAGGAAATGCTAAGCTTAAATTTGTGTCATGCTTGATACTTTCATTACTTGTCATTCTAGAAACATTTAGAATTGTACTTTTTCTTACGATTTTTTATGATTTTATCAAACAGGCATGACATTAAGTAATAAGTTTCAAGTGTTCTAAAACCTATACTCGTAACCATTATCACTATCGTTAATTTTAACCCGATCACTTGGGGCTTGCTTTATGAATTTTCATTTTATATTTGCTTATTTTTTATTGTTATGTAATGTGTTAAACACATTCATCATAAATCATTTTAAACTTTCTATCCATGTTGTCTATACTTATGTATTCTCCTTTCTAATCATTTAATATAAATTTTATATACTTGCCTAATGGGTGTATTTTCTATCAATCATTAAATATGTTTAAACCACTGAAATAAATTACCTTAGATTCAAGGTCACTTTCATATTTGTAAATAGTGTATAGTAACACGCATTATACTGCATCACATGCGAGTAGGGCTATGAAATTGGCTCAAAGATCATAAATCGCTCGAAAATTGAATCGAAATTTAGCTTAGATCGAAATCCACTCGAAGTAATTGAGCCGAGCTATGAGCCAAATAAAAAGATCAATTTTATTTCGATCTGATTTCGATCCAGCCTCAGATTGGATCGGGATCAGATTGAAATTAAAAAGTAATCGAATCATCGAATCAGACGGTGGATTCCAATTCGTGATTCGTGAATATAGTAACCCATCTCATATTTCTGTAGTTCTATTCACCATTTTGCTTTCCACTCTCCAGCGCTACCCTAAGCCCTAACTTTCTCCCGTTCCCTCTCTTACTCTCTCTGCGCCTCTTCCCTTAATCCCCTAATACCGTAAGTTTGGTCGTCTCTTCCTCTCTCTCTCACTGCGACTTTGTCAACTGCTTCCCTCTCGTATAGTCGCATGTCGCTCTTCGCCTCTCCGGTGAGCTATGGTGTTTCGAGCGTTTGACGTGTTGACAGAGGTATCGTGCAATCTTATTTTTCTTCCGGTGGGCAATTTCTGGCTTGATAACTCTAACTCATAATATTCTTCTATATTTCATAACTATTCACAAAATCACAGTGATCAAAAGTTTATTTGTTTGAAAAGGAATTTAGAGGTTCTATTTTCATTGCATTTTTTTTTGTGAGAAAGTGATTAACTTTTTGCTATGGCAAAGTAATCATGCAATCTATCCAAATCATAAAGTAAACTATTACTGCCTTGTGTTGTGATTGATGACTCAACTTGAGAGTTAGAGGTAGAGACATCACTAAATTCTTTACCAACATATTGTCTATCAACAACATAATAAGAATACATCTCAAAAAGTTTTTGTTTCACACTTTGTTTCTTCATTTACAACATCAACACCATAAATTTGATGATATTAATAGTTGTTGGCGAACAATTTCATTCTAGGATTCAAAATACAAGCAATTGAGAATAGCATAGAACAGTTTGTCCAATACTTATCAAATTTTGATTTCATTACTTTTGTCATATTAGATGTAAAATGAGTATTAAATAAACATTCTCTATCCAATATTTTTATAATGATTATTAAATTTGGAAGAAGTCTATATGCTATAGGATAACTTGAACCAGAAAAAATCTCAGTTATTCGATTAAAAATATGAAGCAATTTTTCAAACTGATTTCAATCATCATCAGATTGTAACTATGCATAATTAAGATTTCGCAAAACATATTCAAGAAAGACAACTTTATAATAAAATGCAGAGTCTTAACATTTTATATCTTGAGCTCCAACGTTTTGGCTTATAAATGCACAATGACTTTATTGTAGATAAACCAATCTGCCTAGCAATCTCAACAAATCTATGCAAGGGACTCAGGGAACGTTTTATGAATAAGATTGACTCTCTCATCTTTTCAATCACCTTACTAATTTCTTTCAACCCATATTGCACTGTGAAGATTAAAATATGAGCGGTGCAATGAACATGAAAAAAATCTCCCATAATGAGAAAATCAGAGCTAGTAAACAATCCTTTCTTCTAGTCACCACGTCATTGGATGATGCATTATCCAAAATAATGGTGCTAACTTTATTCTGTAAATCACATTGCAACATATTTTCAGAAATTGTTTCAGATATCACAACCCTATTATTTGGAAGATCTAAATCATTGAAACTAATTATCGTAGAATGCAGTTTTTAATCAGAATTAATATAGTGCACAATAAAACATATATAACCAACTGCTTGGCTTGATGTCCAACAATCACTAGTTAGTGAAACTCTCTCGACTAACTCCAATGTTTTTTTAGTTTATGTTTCTTAATTGTATACACTTTCATGCACTATTCTTTGATATCAAACCTTGAAATTTACGATAGTTGGGATTTATTGATTCCATCAAAATGTTAAACCATAAATGCTCGGTTGCTATGAAGGGATACTCATGCACATTGATCATCTTAGATTTTTTTTTTATTCTACTATAGTTATATGCTGATGAAACACATAAAATTAGAAATAGAGTCAATTTTATCAATATCCTTGGCTATTTGGTCAAAGAGTTTTTATTTTTTTCCCTGCCTTCAGCTTTACTATAATGATTTGCCCTAAAAATATCTGCTCATTTGAGATATGTTAGACTTTTGTTTCACATAAGACTTCACACAATAATTACATTTCCACTTCTGAATGACTGATATTTCAGTGAGTGGTTACATATCTCTGATCTTTGTCTTTTACCTTTCTTATCCTTTTTTTGTAGCAATTTCACCGACACTCTCAGTAGGAGTTGGTGCTATATCAATATTAGGCTCACCTATAGAACTCTTGGATTTACTTTGAGATTGACTAGTCATTGCTTCTACAAAAAATTACAACATTAAGCTAATAAATAACCAACAAATATATCATAAATACAGCTCAATATATTCAAGAACCATAGAACATTGTAACAATTAAAATCATCATGCTTGGTGTAATCATTAGAACCATGCACATAACATATGCATATTGTAATAGATTTAAGTTTTATGCATGTAAAAAAAAGTTTAGTTGTTAAATATGTAAATACATAAGAATTATGTAGAATGTATGTAAATGCCCATTAATATTTTTGATCCCACATGCTCTCATGTAGCCGTCAAGCCTAGCCGACCTCTTTCTTTGAGTAGATTACTAAATTAAAAGACATAAATAGCAAAGTTTACATGTTAAACGTATAAAAAAATGTTTACATACATACCACACAATTCCTATGTAATTAATTACATATTTATCACCTAAACTTTAATTTTTATATCCCAGATGTGAAAAGTGAAGGGTTGCGTTAAGTAGTCGACAAACAGCATAAAATTTGTCGAAAAAATCATGATATGAATCATTTTGATTATTGTGTTAGTGCTAGGGCGTCCCCTATAAGTGACGCGCTATATGATCTGAATACAGTGAAAAATGTGCAAGGGTCGCTATACTGACGACCGAGTGTAGTGTTAAATAAGCAAGTGTTCTCACATTACGGACGAATGCAGGTAAATAATTTATTCCATGAAACTAATGAAACTAATCTTAGAATAGAAACTTGGAATATATGTACTCGCAATTGTAAAGTAATGGAATTAGTTGATATTATGATTCATAGAAAAATTAATATCTTATGTATTCAAGAAACTAAATGGTTGGAGAAAAGACTAAGGAGATTGATAACCTAGGTTTTAAACTTTGGTTTTCTGCTAAGAGTCGCGTTAAAAATGGTGTAGGTGCGACTATAGATAAGAGTTTGAAAGATAATGTTGCAAAAATTAATAGAGTTTGAGATAAAATTATAACCCTTAAGATTATTATTGATATTAAGATTTTTAATATTTTTCGTACTTGTACTCCTCAAGTAGGTTTAGATATAGGGTCTAAAGATAAATTCTGGAATGACTTAGAAGACTTAATATAAATAATTTATTTTGAAGAAAAAAATTTTATTGGAGGTTTAAATGGACATGTCGGTAGAGTGGTTGAAGATTTCAGAAATATTCATGGTGGCTATGGTTTTGGAGCGACTAATGAAGAAGGTAAAGCCATTTGTGATTTTGCTTTAGCGTATGATTTTGTTATTACTAATATTTTATTGAGGAAAAGAGGTAAGTATCTTATTACTTATAAGAATAGATCTTATAAAACACAAATTGATTATTTTTTTATGAGAAGAAGAGATCGTCGTGATTGTAAAGATTGTAAGGTCATTCAATGTGAAGATTTAACTACCCAACGTCGATTATTAGTTCTAGATTTTAAGATGAAGAGTTGTAAAATAAAAAATGCTAGCACTCATCATCGTAAAAATAGATGGAACCTAAAATACACAAATAAAATTATTTTTTGAGTAAAATTCAAGATTTTAAAATTTGGGATATTCATGAAGAAGGAAATGTTATGTGGGATAAATTAGCAAACATTATTAAAAAAGTAACAAAAAAATTATTAAAAAGTTTTTATAAATAAAAATAGTTGGTGAAGAAATAATAATGCACAAGAGAAGATAAAATATAAGAAGTTATGTTATAAAAATTGATTTAAATATAAAAGTTTAGATAACTGAAAAAATATCAAATAACCCACAGAGTCTAAAAGAAAAATCCGTGACGCTAAAATTTTTTCTTTTAGTGATTTTATTAAATACTAAGGAGAGTGAAAAATATATGTATAAACTAGCCAAACAAAGAGAAAATAAAAGTAAAGATTTAACTCAAGTAAAGTATATTAAAGATGAAAATCAAAAAGTGCTTTTCTTAGAAAAAAATATTCAAAATAGGTGGGTGAGTTATTTTGATAAACTTTTTAATGAGGTTTTTGAAAAAAATGATTGACCTTAGTGATCTTAATATCGTTAATAATAATAATATATTTCATTTTTTACTGTCACATTAGTAAAAAAGAAGTCAAGGAGGCTTTAAAGAAAACCAAGGTGTCATACTTTAAAATTATGGGAGAGGGTAATTGAACATAGGTTAAGATGTATTACAAAGATTTATCATAATCAATTTGGATTTATGCCGGACAGGTCTACTATGGAAGCCATACATTTATTGAGAGGTTTGATGGAGAAGTTCAGAGATAATAAGGAGGATCTACATTTGATTTTTATTGATTTAGAAAAAAGCTTACGATAAGGTTCCAAGAGATATTCTTTGGAGAGTTCTTGAGAAGAAATGTGTTGATATGACTTATATTCAAGTCATTAAAGATATGTATGCTAGAGCTATTACTTATGTTCGAACGGAAGGAGGATGACCAAATATTTTCCTATTTCTGTTGGATTACATCAGGTACCGGTTTTAAGCCTATATCTTTTTTGCTTTAGTTATGGATGGTCTTATTGGACATTTACAAGAGGATTTACTTGGTGTATGCTTTTTGCTGATGATATCGTTCTCGTGGATAAGACGAAAGAAAGAGCCCAGGAAAATTGAATTATGGAGGTCTACATTGGAGTTTAAAGACCTTTATTTGAGTAGAACTAAAACTGAACATATTGAATGTAATTTTAGTAGTAGTAGCTCTATGAATGATTTAGATGTCTCGGGTCTGTTGTTCAAAGCGATGGTGATATAAATGGGGATGTTGACAGTAGAATTAAAGTTGGTTGGTTGAAGTGGAGGAATGCTTCAGGCCTTTTGTGTGATAGAAAAGTTCTACTTAGACTGAAAAGAAAATTTTATAAGATGGTGATGAGACCTGCAATGCTCTATGACGCTGAATGTTTGCCTTTAAAAGAGAAGCATAATACTAAGTTAAGCGTTGCCGAGATGAGAATGATTAGGTGGATGAGTGGCTTTACACTTAGAGATAAAATGAGAAATGAATATATCTGTGATAGGGTTGGCGTAGCTCCAGTGATGGACAAAATCAAAGAGATTCATCTTAGATGGTTTGTTCACATTAAACGTCGACCATCTGATGATCCGATTTGGAGAGTAGATGTTTTAGATTTGACTTATGTTAAGAAAGGTCGAGGTAGACCTAGGAAGACTTGGACTTATTGTATAAAAAATGATCTTAATTTATTAGAAATAAATGAAATATGACTCTAAATAGGACTCAATGAAGAAAAAAAGATTTATGTAGCCGACCCCACATAGTCAGATTAAGACTTTATTGTTGTTGTTGTTTTTGTTGATATATGCCAACTTATGCAATTAGCCAACAAATATAACATAAAGAAAGCTCAATATATTTAAGAACGATAGAACATTGTAACATTTATTTTCATGCATGATGTAATCATTAGAACCATGCACATGGAATATGCATATTATATCAGATTTAAGTGTTCATGCCCTTAATATTTTTGATCCCACATGGTCTCATGTAGCCGATAAACCCAACCGACCTCTTTACTAAACTAAAAGGCATAAATAACAAAGTTTACACATTAAATATATAAAGAAATGATTACATACTTGCCACACAATTCCTATATAATTAATTACATATCTAACACCTAAACTTTAATTTTTGTATGCATATATGCCAACTTACCTATGCAAATTGCCAACAAATATATCATTAATAAAACTCAATATATTCAAGAATCATAGAACATTTTAACACTAAAAGTCATCATGCATGGTAAATATATAAAGAAATTTTTGCATATTACACAATTCTTATGTAATTAATTACATATCTAACACCTAAAATTTAATTTTTATATGTATATATGCCAACTTACCTATGCAAATAGCCAACAAATATATCATAAATAAAACTCAATATATCTAAGAACCGTAGAACACTGTAACGTTGGAAATCATCATGCGTGGTGTAATCACTAGACCATGCACATAACATATGCATGTTGTAACAGATTTAAGTGTCATGCATGTAAAAAATGATTTAGTGTTAAATATTTAAATACATAAGAATTATGTGAAATGTTGTAAATGCCTCTTGATATTTTTGATCCCACATGATCATGTAGCCGACAAGCCTAGATAGCCTCTATTTTTTGAGTAGATTAGTAAATTAAAAGACAAACAACAAAATCTACTTGTTAAATATATAAGGAAATGTTTACATACATACCACACAATATCTATGTAATTAATTACATATCTAACACCTAAAATTTAATTTTTATAGGCATATATGCCAACTTACCTATGCATGAAAAATGTTTATTTAGCTGGTAAACGGGATTTAAGAATATCTAGGATTGACAGATGCCTCTGTAATCGTTCGGTAGGATTTAAAATAAATCCTCTGTAAATCCTGCTTAAATAAGACTACCAAACAGTGGAACAACCCCTAGTCCTAGATGGTTAATGCTTGGGCAAAACTACACATCAGAAGATTGAAAAAACTGCACTGTGATTCTGTGAATATAAAAAAAAACTTACAAAATAAAACCACAGTGGCTAAGAACTACACAATGTTGATAGAAAATTGCAACGTCGCTTCCAAACCATTGATCACTTTGTCATAGCAAAAAGTTGATCACTTTCTTACAAAAAAAAAATTGTATTGAAAATAGAACCTACAAGTTCATTTTCAAACAAAAAAACTGTTGGTCACTGTGAATATTTGAATCGTTACGAGGAAAGATAGAAAAATGTTATGAGTTAGGGTTACCAAGTCTGAACTCGCCCACCACAAAAAAAGAAAAAAAAAGAAATGCAGAATACCACTGTCGACGCGTCAAACGCTTGAAACCTCACAGTGCATTGGAGAGGCAGAGAGCGAGATGCAACTATGCGAGAGGGAAAAGGCAGTCGACAAAGTTGCAAAGAGCGAGAGAGAGAGACAGGAAGAGATGAACAAAGTTACGATATTAGGGGATTAGGGGAAGAGGCGAAGAGAGCGAAAGAGGGAACTAGGGAAAGTTAGGGCTTTGGGTGGCGCCGGGGAGTGGGGAAGCGAAATGACGAATAAAACTATAGAAATATAGGATGTGTTACTGTATTCACAAATCATGAATTGCGATCCGCCGTCCGATTCGACGATTCTTTTACTTTTAAATTTTAATACGATCTAAGGCCAGATTGAAATCAGATTGAAATGAATTCTATCTTTTTATTTGCTCGTAGCTCGACTCTAATATTTCGAGCCGATTTTGATCCAAGCTAAATTTCAATTTGATTTTCGAGCGATTTACAATCTTCAAGCCAATTTAACAACCCTAGTCCCAGCTTTGACAAATGAAGGTATCCACTTGCGAAGGATTTAAAACTGTAGGCTTTGATGCACAAGGTCTTCAACATGGGAAGTCTTCAATACTCTCAATTTTGACAGTCTATTCAAGGCAAGATTTTGATACTTTCACTCGTCTACACTTAAAATTGCTTCTTAATCATTTCTACCTTCTAGAGTTCTAGTGTTTCCCTACATTTTACATTGGTTTTAGCCTCTAATGTTTTTTTTTTTAATTCTAGCTTTCATAAATATTCAAGTAATGTAGATATTATGAAACACATACAAAAACAGGGGGACACAGTCATGATACGATACGATATGGGGACATGACACAACTGAAAAAAATAGGACACAACATGGTATTGATATATTTTTATATTTATTTTATTATTAATATAAAAAAATATATTTTTTTCTATATTTTTCATTGAAAATATCGTAACACAAATTATGCAAAAATAAAATTTAACTTCATAAATTTAATTTATATTATAAAACCTCATACTTATGAAAATTAGTTTTTAAAATTAGATATAATTTGTTTTAAAATAATTCATCAAACTTATACTAGATTTTAAAAAATCCTGTGATTACAAAGAGAAAATTACTAATGCTCGACTTCGATGAATATTGGATGCACCAACTTCGATGCTCGATTTTGACAAATATTTGAGGGAGCTTCAACATGACAAGAGATGGGATGATTTCGACTATGAGATATATTTAAGGTTATGCATATATTTATAATTTTTTAATTCCAATGTCCCATTTTCTCAAAATTTTGTTAAGTTCACATCCGATGCAGTTTTGAGTTGTGTTACCGAATGTTTGGGCCTGGAAAAATGTTCAGGGCGTGTCGGTGTCCGATACATGTTGGACATCGGTACGACACATTTTTAGAAGTTTTGGCGCTAGATAGTGTCAATCCATTTTCTTCTAGCTTTTTAAAATCTTTAGCTAAAATAATGTGTATTACACTATACGCTATGACCTATGACTTGATGAAACTTTTGTGCTATAGTGCACTATATGCTATCGATAAGTTGTGTCACTCCTATAATTCATCTAATATAATCATTCATTTTTTTATCCTTTGTAGTATTACTACAATTCAATTTAATATTCTCATCTTTAGAGCTCCAACTTAGATATCAACAAATATAAAATTCTTCTCAACAATCATATTCATACAAGATTTGTGGTGTTTTTCTTAGTTTTGATTTCATAAAACCAACTTTTAAATCTCCATTATAGTCTCTTATTGCATAATTTTCTTGAGATAATTCCCTATATTAATTGTCTAATTTTAACTTTAGAAGTTATATCATCATTCATATATTTTTTCTAATGTATTATTTAGTTCAATGTATTCAAATCTATCTCACCTAGATGTCTCCTTATCTTTCAATAATATTAATTGATTATTGTTAACATTGTATACATCAAAGTTGCATATTTAAGTTTCTTTTTTCTAAATATTTTTTTTATTTATCTAGNCCCAGCACACCACACCTATTGGGGGTCAATTTGTTGACCTCACTTTTGGTTGAGGTCTAGAAAACTTCTTTAATAGCTTAAGTTTGCCATAGGACTTTCCTATTGACTAGTCTTAGAAAACTAGAAGAGGTACCCCACTATTAGAAAATCAAAAGTCCATTTGTTGACCTCACTTTTGGTTGAGGTCTAGAAACTTCTTTAATAGCCTAGGTCTAGCTCCACACCTATTGGGGGTCCATTTGTTGACCTCACTTTTGGTTGAGGTCTAGAAACTTTTTTAGCCTAGGTCTAGCCATAGGACTTTCCTACTGACTAGTCTTAGAAAACTAGAAAATGTACCAAGCCTAGGTCTACCATAGGACTTTCCTATTGACTAGTCTTAGAAAACTAGAAAAGGTACCTTCACCATTAGGGTCTAGCCATAAGACCTTTCCTATTGACTAAGTCTTAGAAAACTAGAAAAGGTACCCCACTATTAGAAATTCAAAACTATTGACTAGTCTTAGAAAATTAGAAGAGGTACCCCACCATTAGAAATTCAAAGCTTTCCTATTGACTAGTCTTAGAAAACTAGAAGAGGTACCCTATTAGAAATTCAAAACTTTTGACCTCACTTTTGGTTGAGGTCTAGAAACTTCTTTAGTAGCCTAGGTCTAGCCATAGGAGTCCTATTGACTAGTCTTAGAAAATTAGAAGAGGTACCCCACCATTAGAAATTCAAAGCCTTTGACCTCACTTTTGGTTGAGGTCTAGAAACTTCTTCAGTATCCTAGGTCTAGCCATAGGACTTTCTCTATTGACTAGTCTTAGAGAAAATTAGAAGAGGTATTGTAGCCTAGGTCTAGCCATAGGACTTTCCTATTGACTAGTCTTAGAAAATTAGAAAAGGTACTCCTCAGCATTAGAAATTCAAAACTTTGACTAATCTTAGAAAATTAGAAAAGGTACCCCCACCATTAGAAATTCAAAACTCTTCTTTCTACGTCTTAGAAAACTAGAAAAGGTACCCTCACCATTAGAAATTCAAAACTCTTCTCTTTACTCAGCGTCCAGAAAACTAGAAAAGGTACCCCCACCATTAGAAATTCAAAACTCTTCTCTTTACTCAACTTGGAGTTCCAAAACTAGAAAAGGTACCCTCACCATTAGAAACTCAAAACTCTTCTCTTTACACAACTTGAACAATGTTGACCTCACTTTTGGTTGAGGTCTACAAAACTTCTTTAGTAGCCTAGGTCTAGCCATAGGACTTTCCTATTGACTAGTCTTAGAAAATTTAGTACCCCCATCATTAGAAACTCAAAACTCTCCTATTTACTCAACTTGAAAGTCTACATACGGATTTAGTAGCCTAGGTCTAGCCATAGGACTTTCCTATTGACTAATCTTAGAAAATTAGAAAAGGTATTGTAGCCTAGGTCTAGCCATAGGACTTTCCTATTGACTAGTCTTAGAAAATTAGAAAAGGTACTCCTCAGCATTAGAAATTCAAAACTTTGACTAATCTTAGAAAATTAGAAAAGGTACCCCCACCATTAGAAATTCAAAACTCTTCTTTCTACGTCTTAGAAAACTAGAAAAGGTACCCTCACCATTAGAAATTCAAAACTCTTCTCTTTACTCAGCGTCCAGAAAACTAGAAAAGGTACCCCCACCATTAGAAATTCAAAACTCTTCTCTTTACTCAACTTGGAGTTCCAAAACTAGAAAAGGTACCCTCACCATTAGAAACTCAAAACTCTTCTCTTTACACAACTTGAACAACTAGAAAAGGTACCCCCACCATTAGAAATTCAAAACTCTTCTCTTTACTCAACTTAAAGTTCCACATATTAATCTTAACCTCTAGCATATAGTAGGTAAGATCATTATGAGAGAAGTCAAGAAGAGTTCCTATAGGACTACTTGGCCTTAGGATTGACCCTGGGTATTGGTTTGGAGATAGGATACACAATATCCTCACAATATCCTGGCTAAAACCAATACATAAGAACTCAAAATGAGGGTTTTATTGACCCATGGTTCATTTAGAATGGAAAGCNGCAAGGGTCGCATCACAATACAATGCGGCTGTTGTTATAATTACAAAATAGATCAACAAGGAAATCTTTCGGANGGAACTATACACAGAGGTCTTCTCTCCTACGGAACAACGAGAAGTACTTGATTGTGTGTCTGATCTCCAAATTAGAGGCAGATCAGGGTTGCTATTTGGAAGAACATATTCAGAGGCTAAAAATGGATGAGAGGCAAGGGTCGCATCACAATACAATGCGGCTGTTGTTATAATTACAAAATAGATCAACAAGGAAATCTTTCGGAAATCCTACAACATGAACAGGTGGAACCAATGCCACCCAAAATAAAATGGATGGTGACACGATTGGTGCAATGGAATATAATTCCATCAAGTTGTATCCCCAATAGTTGTATAATCAACATTTATGAAGAAGGGGATTGTATTCCTCCACATATTGATCATCATGACTTTCTTCGCCCGTTCTGTACAGTATCCTTCATATCGGAGAGCAGCATACTGTTTGGCACAGACATAGACATAGTTGGTCCAGGTGAGTTCCGGGGATCTGTTGAAGTTTCGTTACCGAAAGGATCTGTCTTGATTCTGAAAGGAAATGGAGCTGACATAGTCAAACATTGCATTCCTGGAGTTCGACACCGTCGAGTGTCAATAACTTTCAGAAGAATGGATGATGATAAAACCCCATATGGATTTCAGCCAGATCAAGAGCTTGAACAGCCCATATGAGCTATGAACTCGTTGCACCACTAAGCTATCTTAAAACAACGGCTTAGAAGGTCAGCTTGTTTGATAATTCATAACATAGTTTGCAAGAAGATCCTCTACAGGCAGGCATGCAGATTTATGACTATGTGAAAAATGATATGAAGACAGTCTGTTTTATACTTTATATTGTGTACTCATTGATGTGCTAGTTGTGCGTTCAGCATAATGTATTTTCCATCTTTGAGATATGTACATTAAAATGACTGTATGATTAATATGATAGAATTTCAGAGTCTTTTTCTGACATGAACTCTTCTTAATGTGGTTAAAAAAAACCGCTGAACTATACATTGGTTCGTGATAAGGAACTGAACAAAAAATAAAAAAAATATAAAAAAAAATAATAAATATAATAATAATAATTAAATTTGCCAAATAAGTTTTCTCAATTTTGAGAATTCCTCGTTTGTGCAACATGACCTAGTTTGGTCTATATCTCCACAAAATCACACATTTTACGCAATTTTGTCTTCTGCGACATCCTTATGAAGTCACAAATTCCATATCATATTTGCAAATCTTTCTCAAAATGACATAAATCTCTGCACATTATACATGATATTTTAAATCAGTCTCATAACTCTGATTTACTACTTAAGAACATAATTGATCCAATAATTTCAATTTATATTCTGAATCAGTTCAATATTTCTGATTCATAATTGATCCAATAATTTCAATTTATATTCTGAATCAGTTCAATATTTCTGATTCATAATTGATCCAATAATTTCAATTTATATTATAAATCAGTTCAATATTTCTGATTCATAATTGATCCAATAATTTCAATTTATATTCTGAATCAGTTCAATATTTCTGATTCATAATTGATCCAATAATTTCAATTTATATTCTGAATCAGTTCAATATTTCTGATTCATAATTGATCCAATAATTTCAATTTATATTATGAATCAGTTCAATATTTCTGATTCATAATTGATCCGATAATTTCAATTTATATTCTGAATCAGTTCAATATTTCTGATCCAAAATTGATCCAATAATTTCAATTTTCATATCAAATCAGTTCGATATTTCTGATTTATGCTTTTCCCAAATTGATCAGATAATTTTCACTTTGAATTAGTCTGATATTTCTAATTCACATCCTTCAAGAATTGATCCAATAATTTCAATTCTTACTTAAAAATCAGTCATATATTTCTGATTTCTTTGAAAGTCAGTTCCAAATGTCTGACTTTCCTTTCATATCAATATTTGTATCCTAAATTCCCANATTCTCCATGCATATTGACACATCAACTTGGCTTGAAATTTTGACATATTGTAGCCTCTGTAAGAGGAAATATTCTCTGATTTTTTCAAAGTCAGAGGAGGTTTCTATATAGAGATCCATATTTTTCAAGTTATTTCACATTATTTCCTTGAAATAATCATGAAAATTATCATATTGATTATAAAATCCTAAGAAAATTTTTGAAGGTCTACCATAACCAGAGAAACCTTTGAAAATAATTTCATTGGTCAAGTCATTTAAAACATCCTTAAATTTTTCAAATACTGAATCACTAAGATAATTAATTTTGAAAAATATAAATATTTAAATGACTTGATTTTTTATCTTCACTGTGATTTGTGATCCAGAGAATTCATTATAAAAGTTTCAAAATATTTTGAGTTCATTTAATAACTTAAATTGATATTTAAACATAAATACCACTCTTAACACTTAAATGATTTGTTGACCTCACTTTTGGTTGAGGTCTAGAAAACTTCTGTAATAGCTTAAGTCTAGCCATAGGACTTTCCTATTGACTAGTCTTAGAAAACTAGAAAAGGTACCCCCACCATTAGAAATTCAAAACTCTTCTCTTTAGTCAACTTAAAGTTCCACATATTAATCTTAACCTCTATCATATAGTAGGTAAGATCATTATGAGAGAATTCAAGAAGAGTTCCTATAGGACTACTTGGCCTTAGGATTGACCCTGGGTATTGGTTTGGAGATAGGATACACAATATCCTCACAATATCCTGGCTAAAACCAATACATAAGAACTCAAAATGAGGGTTTTATTGACCCATGATTCATTTAGAATGGAAAGCTATCCAATTCTACTTGAAATACTAATCTTGGGTCCTTTGCCCCAGACACCTCCAAATTACCTAAGCAATTCTATGTGAAATGCCTAACTTGGTCTTTTGCCCCTATGCACCTCCAAATTACCTAACCGCGGGACCCAAATTTGGCCAAAATTCCCAAATTTTTGCCAAAATACCCAAAATTGATCAAAACTTATTCCAAACACTTTGAATATATCCACTGGGACCCAAATTTGGCCAAAATTTCTAAATTTTGCCAAAATACCCAAAATTGATCAAAACTCATTTCAAAATTTCAATAAAACTGACAAAAATGGCCAAATTACCAAAATGCCCCTCCATGACTTAAAAATCTAAAAAATTACAAAAATT
>JXCR01143664.1:101589-118235 GCA_002079205.1 Phalaenopsis hybrid cultivar | reverse complement strand
TTATTCTTTTTATACATTTATACTTATCGATATTAACCTTTGCACATTTAAGGAAGCTACTATTAAAATGAGAGAGATATTTTAAAAATATCCAATAGAGTACAAATCACAGTGTAATCAATTGTTCCATTTCCAATTAATAATTTTCTAGTTCTATTTATAAATTTATTATTTTCCATCTGTGTGGTTTGCTATTTTGTTATTTTTTCTTGCCTATATTACCATAAATAATGCTCATTATGGGTTGATTTTCTCCATCAACCATTCTCATCACTTCAACTAAAGCCTCTGTCATTTTAATAGCTTATGTCACTCAGTCAAAAAAGTATTATCGCTTAGGACAATTTTTTTCCCACAAGTTTCTCTTCAAAATTTTTGGCCTTCACATTATTATTCTGTTTTTGGGAAGTAAACATTGACTCTGGTTGATTCCTCACCATATGAGTTCTTTCTAGAGTAAATTAAACAATAGCAAATCTTGTAATGACTAGTTTAACAAAATTTTTATTAGTAAATTGTCTCATGAAACTCAAAACCCAATGATGATTTTTGATAAAATTGCTTTTTATTTTCGCTTTAATCAAAACATTTTATGTTATGGTAAGTCTCCAAGCTTTTCTTCCATCCAGTCANGAATCAAAGTTACTTTTCATGAATATATGATTAAGAAATATGAATGTTAAGATTTAGAGAAATTTTTATTTCAAAGTTAATGTCTGTTAAATCTCCTAATCATTAAATAATTTTGATTAAATGTGTGATTGAAATTTACCCTTTTTTTATTATTGCTTAAATCTGGATTGTTAAGGAGTGAAGTTTTCTTGGAGTGCGAGATCTTTAACTCCTCTTACATGAGATAGAAATTGGAGAGGGAGAGAGAACAGAGGACAGAGGGAGTGACAAAAGAGGGGCAAGAGATTGTAAGAGGCGATTGGAGCTCTAGAGATACATAGAGATAGAGAGAGAGATAGAGAGAGACTGTAGTGATGTTATCTTACTACGACAACCTAAAATTAAGGGTTTTTAGCTTTTTAATTGTTTTAGGATTAGGATTGAATTTGCTAAAACAATCAGAAAATTTATTTTCTAATAAAAATATTTAAAAAATAGGTTTTTACGCATTTTGAAACCTATGCCTCCAATAGTTTTGAAATTCTAGGAGAAAAATCCCAAGGCTTGATTAACTGGGACGTGACTTTTGAATTATGAGTAAAAATGTATGCTTTAAATCTTTTAGACATTGCCTCAGAACAAAATAGGATTTGGGGTGCGGGCTCTGTAATCTTTTTAAAGCAATGCTATCGGTTCTTTTTTCATTGAGGAAGATGGTGTTATAGCATCGTGTACAATATTATAGTTGTGAGCATTGCTAAACGATGACCCCTAAAGGTATAATATTTCTGTGATCTGTGTCCCTTAACACTTTTATTTAGGATTTGAGCTGCTAAATTAACATTGTACTATCCTTTCCTTAACATAAAGGTTTTCTAAGATTGTAAAATACATTATACATAGTAAATTAAAATATTTGAATTGTTTGTACACAGATCAACATCTTCCTCATGTGTTTAATTTCACAATGCTTGGCTGGAAGCGCATCATACTTTAGCTTCACTATTTGAAGCTTTAGTGATATTAGAGATTCAAATAATGCAATATTATTGTTGCTTGGGAAAGATTGTTATATTGATGTTAAAGGTTGGATTGTACTAATGAGATTTTACTTGGAAGATATACTCCGTGTTTTCAGGTCTGTGTAACTTGGTTTGTGTGAGTCATGCCACATGCTGATTATACGATGCTCCTGTATATAATTCAGTCTGAATCTTATGTGGTGTCACCCATTTTTAAAAAAAAAAATCCAAAATGCTTTTTTTTTTTTAAGTAGGATTTTATGCTATATACAAATAAGTAAGAATTTAAAGATAGCTTCTATATCTTGAGAAGTTATGTTTTCTCTGAGTGATAGTTTGGGAAGAAATAACATGAAATTGTCGATTGATGTAACATTTTATGATTTTACTTATTTTTGACCTTAAAATTACATCTTAAACTCATATTACTATGAAGCCCTAGAAGCACAGGTGTCGAGGACTTTACCCCTTTGTGCTCGCACATATTCCATTGTTGAAGCCAATGATTTGCTCATACATGCTCCTCTTGCATGACACAATCCTGATTCCTTCTTTATGGATAAATATTGTAGAACTATTGATCTTCAATCTGATTAATGCATATACCTCATTGTTTGAGCTTTAATATAGTCATGGCTTGAATACCTTTGTTTTTAATCTAACTAGAATTTTGTCTCTCTTTAATCTTGATCTTTCATACATGTTCAAGGACTTGAATTCTCACAATTGATGACCATGCTTGATAAAACTATAGTGGTAGCCTCGTGTTGCCATTTGGAATGGTAGGTATGACTGCTGTGGGTCTTTGATGTTGACGACATGCATGCAGCCTATAGCTGGATGTAATCATGCACACTTTCATCAATTTAATCATGCAGATAGCCTCTTTTGTCATATAGCTAAAATTGCCCGTGAGAAAATAAGCATATTAATCGGATGCTTCTATCTTAGACTCACATTGTAGTCTAAGAAGATTTGAGGTGGCATGGTTCTTATAATTTACCCGAGTCATTTTCATGAACAAGGCTCACTAATTTTCAACATTAATGAAAAATTCTAAGTAAATATATTTTCATTAGTTTTATTGAAAATGACGCCTCATGGTGAACTCCTAAAACCACCAATCTTCATTCTTGTTGTTGATCTTTGATTTGATTGGGCTTGAGGCTACCTGTCGTAAATCTTTGATCTACCAGAAGATTCACATTCATTTGTTCATCTTTGATTTAGAGCCATAGAGAAATTCTCTTCTTGTCATGTGTCGACCTTGAACTCAACAATTGTGTTCATGTTGTTGCCAAGAGAATATTATCATTATTATGCGAGAAACATTCATGTTGTCAACGTACTCATGAAATTGTTTCTCACTGGAGATAAAATTAGGCCTCTTGTACTTGAAGACTCTTTGATAAGAAAGGAAGCATGCTTGTTGCATTCTTTGTATATTCTAGAACCTGAGTTTCTAAAAGGGATGTCTTGTGTTTAAAATATATTCATAAGCTAAAATAAAATTAACTTGATTTTAAATAACTAAATACCACAATGTGGGTTTCCTTTTCTATAGTGTGATGTTGTAAGATGACCTACTATGTGAGCTACCTTGCTTACAAGGTATTGACACATCATTTCAAACTAATGGATTTTCATATTTCTATAAGGGTGTGTTTGGGGTGGCTACTGTTTCTCAGGTGCCGTCAAAAAGCTGCTATTGGAAAAGCAGGGGTCTGAAACAGATAACCTGCTATGTTGCAGCTATTTTTGACGATAAAAACTATTTTGCCTTTATATATATAAGGTATCAGAATAAGTGCAATTTTCAAAATATATACAACGAAATGCTGCTATTGGAAAAGCAGAGGTCTGTTTAGATAACCTGCCGTGCTGTAGCTATTTCTGAAGATAAAGGCTATTTTTCCTTTATATATAATATATATCAGAATAATCGCAATTTTCAAAATAAATACAACAAAATAACGAAAACATGTCCAACTATATAAAAAACGTCAGTGGAGTCTAAAATTTCCTAATACATAAAATGTGATCAGTCATTTCATGCATCTATCTATAATAAGGACCACTAAAGTAACTAACATGCCTAAAATGATGTTTGTTTTCATGTCTTGATGATTTAGCCTTTGGAATAATCTCCTCTCCATAACATCTCTCATCACCTAATCACTGTCTGGAGGGAACTCATCTGTGTCATCTTTGCAATCTTGATGTGTCCTGATTCTGGGATGAGTAAAATCTCCTTCCGTAACTGCTTTCCCTTTTTGATTGGTATTCAACACTTCTTACCATGATTGCAGGACGAAACTCTCAAAGTATTTGATGATTTTGAATTCATGATTCATGCGATTATAATACATTATGACTTCAATTTAATAAAAAAGAGTAAATATAACAAAATTATTGAAAAATTTTAAAACATTTTACACCTAAAAATCTTCCCTACAGCTGAAATAAAATGTCAAAATGACAGATGAAGAAAATCTTAATACAATGTGCTACATAAAATGTAGAAAGTATATTTCTATCTATAAATCCACCGTATAGCTCAACAAGAAGACAGTAGGTAATGCTACATAATTACAGTTGATGCGTTTATCAAAGAATCTGTGATCTCTTTTCTTAATTGGATCATCTCTTGACACATCCCTCAAATTTGTTGTTCGTACCGTAGTCCTCATCCAATAATGAATGTCCGACCCGATGTTCTAATTCTTTCTAAGGCATTCAGGTTGGATCTTCATCTAAGACCCTAAAATCAATTTCATTTTCGTATAAAATTTGGAGCGCTGTCGTTGCAACAACTATCTTGAGTTATTTATTTAGGTATGTCGACATATATCAGAGTATGACCTACTTTTTCTTCAATAAACCGAATGCTCTCTTGATAACACTCCGTAATGACGTGTGTCTTTTATTGAAGTGTTCATTATTACATCTAATTACTTGGTTGTGCTCAAAATCAGGAATGTGATAACCTCTTGTTGGGAAATGGTTTTAAGAAACCTTGTTATAATGGATATCCAAAATCGTCGAGGTAATATTTTCCTGAATAATAAGATCATGAGTATATATCATAAAATCGAAAGATTCATGTATGCCTTAAATGTACTAACTTGTGGGAGGCATTTGAAATCTGTATTCACGTCAAGTTGTAAATTTTATAATTCGGTTATCGTGAGCACTTTCTTCCCAACAAGTCATCTCGAACGTAAAACACATGTAAAAATCACACACTGCTAAGATATTCTACGTAGCAGCCCCACACCATTCGATATATGTGATATTTTCATCATTACCTACATGTGCATCGACATGCGTGCTATCAATTGCTTCGATACAATCCTATTTAAAAAAAATTGTTAGACCATTAAAATTTTTTTTTAATATAATAATGTTAGAACACAGAGATATCAATACCTTGAAGAAAGACATGCATCTCAGATCGCTACAGATTTCTCATAGTGTTTGTGCAAAAGCAGGTTTTAGCGGTTTGATAATGTTGGTAGTCTAGGGGTTTGACAATGTCTAGACAACTTCACCAAAAAGTTAACCTTGATATCAAAATACTTGCTAACCTATATAGAGTGTTGGAAACACTAATAAACAACACGAATTGACTCGTTGTATAACATAATAAAAAGTGTGATAGCTAGAGCTTCTCGCGGTGTAAATTGCAATGATCCATGCAAATTATATTTAGAATGCAATTCATCGAGCAAATTACAAAAATATTTTTAGCAAGTAAAACAAAATTACTTCAAGACAACAAACAAGTGAAAAAGAAGATTTTGAAGTGGAGCTGGGTGAGATCAAGTTATCAAGGAAGACTCCATCCAGGATCACCAATTATGTTATTTAGGTTGTAAGACCAGGTAGTATCTGTGACAAACTTCGGCATGAGTGATGTAATATCGGGTAGTATCTATGTTAAATATTTAGGGTCAATTATTGAATTCACAATTGGTGATCGTTTGAGTCATTTGTTTTGATTTTCTATCATTACTCTACAAAGCATTTCAAAAAATGAAATGCGTCACCGATAAAGTTTTCAAAACCATCACTGCGAGCAACTAATTGCACAAACCCAAAAAATTTTAGGTCCACAAAGCCATCAAATAAATTGCAAGAGCCAAACCAACATCACATAGTATCAATACATATCAAACATTGATTTTTTTTTTTAACATCCAAACTTGCTCAACAAAGTTATCACCTTTTACTTTCCTTCTATTTATTTAGGAACAATTATTCATGGAAAGGTATATGTGCATTGCTATTTATGTTCAAAATTTCTGTTGAAACTATGTCATATATTAAAGTTTGATGTTAGATGAGTAATTTTGTTTCTCTTGCCTCTTCAATTTAGAGAAATATTTTCTAGAAAGAATTATGTATACATGTGGTTCATTTGACATAACAATAATCTCTTTTTTTCCTCTGCTTTCTTGAGAAATTGCATTGATCAGATGGAAATTTGGAAGTTCAGCTGATAGATAAGTTAGATAAAATGAATTATAGTAATTGCATTTTATAGTCTCTGCTTCAAACGGAAAAAAAATATTTTCTAGAGAAAATTATGATTATTGTTTATTTTTTTTAAAAAATTTACCATTGGGAATGCCTTTATTCTGTTGCAAACATGAAGTTTAGATGCTAGATAAGTTATTATTTTTCACTTGTCTCTTGTTTAATCATGCACCTAAAGTTCAAAGTACATCTCGGTAAAGAACATGATATTCAAAATAGGGTCGATAAATAGCCAATAGAGTGCCCCGAACACATCTTTAGAGCTCAAAGAGATCTCTTAATCAAAGAGGGGTCCATCCTTAATCACCTTTTTCTATCATTTAGGTATCAAGGCCAACGTAGTATTTTTGATAAACAATTAAAAAAATGTGTGAACTAAGACCAGGTAGCATTGTGACAAACACTCATACGTGTGATCTAAAAATAGGTAATATCTGTGACAATTTTTTTTTTTCAAATTTATAATTGACAATTGGTTACCGATTGAGCCTTTTGATAGTTTTTTTCTATCATTGCTCTAAATAATATGTCAAATATGAAATGTTTTGTGGACAATGACACTCATCTTACCAATTTGTTTGCTGACTCCTTTCCTAGAACTAGAGGCAGAGGCGGGGAAAAATTGGGTCGCTCTCTAGCGACCTGATACTACTTGTTTTGACACTTTTGGGTTTTTTTGGGCTCTCATGTATCTTTCTGTATTTTATTTTTTTGGAACCATTTGCATGTGATGTTTACCGTGTGGGTAGGGTGTCATGCTTGGGCCTTCTCATACAATCTATCTGTATCTTTCTTTCTTTTTTAATATATTAGTCATTTTGGCTTTCTAAATGTATATATATATATATACAATATTCAAAACAATGAGGCTTACGCCTCTCACTCACGAAAAGAAAATTCCTCAATATCCAACTGCATAATTTTAAACATCGGTTATTCTGTTCCATTTAAGCTAGTCAGGATATCCTAAGCAAATGGTAGCAAAGCATAAGCAGCTTATCAGATGATATTATAGGCAAACTGTCGTCGTTTATTTCAGAACCAAGAAAATACTCTACTAAGGTCTGCATAGCTATAAATCTACTGAAGATATTTCCCCTGTTTTGGCCTTTTTTATTTGTATTTAACAGCTTCACAAACTGTCAAGAAAATTATTGAGATAAACCCATACATGATTGGTACAATGGCCGGTGGAGCTGCAGACTGTCAATTTTGGCATAGAAACTTGGGGATCAAGGTGTGTGTGTTTGGTTCTGTATATTTGATTATGCCATGATGCACCTTGAAAGCTGTTTTTTTCTTCAGAATTGAAAACCATATGCCAATTGAAAAGAGGGAAATCTGTTAATCTTTCCTATGAATTTGTTTCATTCTTGTTGTTCAGTGCCGTCTTCATGAACTTGCAAACAAAAGAAGGATTTCAGTGACAGGTGCTTCTAAGCTTTTGGCAAATATTCTCTACTCGTATCGTGGAATGGGCCTCTCAGTTGGTACAATGATTGCTGGATGGGATGAAACGGTGATGCATTTGTGCTTATGCTAATGCTCAGTTTTTATCTTCTTTCTGATATGTGCTTTTATGTGTTACTTAGGGCCCAGGATTATACTATGTGGACAGTGAAGGTGGCAGACTGAAAGGAAAACGATTCTCTGTTGGATCTGGTTCACCATATGCCTATGGGGTGCTTGACAGTGGGTAAGAAATTCTATAAATGCTTGATCAAAACTATTTCTAAAGCCAATGGATTCTGTTTTTTGATTTATTTGTCGCATCAGATATCGATTCGACTTGTCAATTGAAGAAGCAGCAGAACTTGCTCGTCGTGCGATATACCATGCTACTTTTCGTGATGGAGCGAGTGGTGGAGTTGCTAGCGGTATGCTTTATTTCTGCAATTCTCAACTTTCAGCTTTAATCCCATGAAGCTATAAATTAGGATTTATATTCTTTCTGCCTTTTACCCTAAGCCGGTCCTTGTTATGCATTTTTGTTACTGTGTTTGCATCTCTAATTGTAAGGTGCATTTTCGATGCAAGAAAATTGGGTGGTGTTTGGCTGTCACTTAATTTTCCTTTAAAAATAGGATTTAACAAATCCGATAAATCTGAATTTATCAAATCCGCACTATAACGGAAAAGATAGGAGAGATTGCAGAATAAATCCCTTACAATCGGATTTATTAAATCTGGATTTATGTCGTAAAAATGACAGAACACGAGAAGAAAAAGATGAAATACAGGAAAATTGGATTTAACATAGCATTGGTTTAATTTATTATTTAAATTTGGTGTTTGGTTGGCTAAGATAAATTCACGATTAACTTCTATAAATATTATGCTACCAAATAACACCTGTATATGGAAAAATTATTGCATACGGTTACCATGTGCATAGTTGCATGCGGTATCACCCTTATCCCAAAAAAAGTGTATAATAGTAGACCCAATTTTAAAAATTTAAATTTTTTTAAAATTGATGTTATTTATGTGGCGTGAAGTAATTGGAGGCCATACATACGGCCTCCATATGCATATGCAACAAGCGCTCCTTGATATCCTTTACCAGTTCAGAAAATAAAAATGTACCAGGAAACCATGGAAAGGGTTTTGGTTGCACTGTTGCTCATCTTTCTTCTATGTTGTAGTTTACTATGTTGGACCTGATGGTTGGAAAAAGCTTTCTGGGGATGATGTTGGCGAGCTGCACTACAAGTATTATCCAATTGCCACCCCCTCTGTGGAGCAGGAGATGGCCGAAGCACCAGTTGCTTAGGTTCCACTTCTAGCTAATGCTGCTCTCACTGGAACTTTGGAAATGTTGCACATTTTGAAAATTGAGACTATCAGAAACTTTTGTGGTCCATGTCTTCTATGATTTAATGCTCAAATTCCTTTTTGTGACATTTACATCAGTTGAAAGTTCAACAAAACATGAATTTTACGTGCCTTTTTGTCAGTTCATTTTGTAGCGCAAAATGAAGCTACAATTTAAATTTGTTGCAGGGTAGCCTTTTTCTTTTTAGCATTTTCATTTTTTTTATACTTAATTTTAAAGCAAATTAAATGTAAAGTAAAATTTTTAAAAATTTTAAATAGCTTAAAATTCATGTTTTACTGCATTTAAAAATATTTAAATAAAATAAGTTTTAAATTATGTGCTATGCTCACTTGTTCATCCTGCCATGGAAAAAAAATTTGCTTACGTATGTAATCTACAAATAGGTTACAGGGAGGGTATTGGGGAGTTATAATCGTATAATACCTCCTGCAACGTCTATGTAACCTACAAATATATGAAAATAGAAGCGGGAAACTTACTATAAGGTATAGGTAGGTTACAAAGAGGTTACAAGGAGGTTATAGGTGGTATAATGCGGTTATAATCTCTCAACACCCTCCCTGTAACTTATTTGTAGGTTACATACGTCCGCAACTCTACGTATGTCTTACGAACGCAAATTTTTTCCTCTGCCATAGGGTCATTCTTCACTCGCCACCGCCAATTGTAAATTATTTTTGCTTTGAATCTGGTCATATTTCAATGCATGTAGGAACAGAAAGACGAAAATAAAATCTGTTTTAATATAATTTATTTTTGTTCGGTTAAATCATTTATATTTTTATAATGTCTGTATTTTAGTTATTTTTAATATTTTAAAACATCCAACAATTTGGACTCTTAACTTAATGCCATTTGTATCCTAAGAAGTTCCAAACGCTTTTATTCATGTTTTTTCAGCAATATAAGAAAACTATTTTATCATAGAAAAAAAAAATGGAATTTAGTGATTTATTTCCCCAAGTCTTGTCCTAGTAAGGAGTGCCAAAGAGCCTTTTTTAGTCCTAGACCCATTTTTTTGCTCTAAAGTTGCTTTTTAAAGGAATTCTTATGAAAGGAATAGGTTGTTTCAAAAACTTTTTAAATTACTTTTAGTTTCACTGGCTGTAATTTTTTCATTTTTAAAGGTTGTTTGGCTGTAATATTTTCTTAAAGAGTATTTCCATAAGGCTTCGTTTGAGAACACTGTGAATCTCCTCTGCATTTTCGTGCATGCTGATCTGAAGAAAAGTTTCGTTTGGCGAACGAGCGTTTTTTTGAACTTTTTTCCGAAGCTCTCTTGCAGGTATGTTAATTTGTTGAATGATAAATTTGAACTCATTAATTTTTTGCTCTAATTTGTTGAATGCATTATTGGCACTGGAAAAATGAAATCTAATTGAATAAATGCTATCAAATTAGTCCATATTCTTTAGGTTAAAAATTTAATTGAAAAAAGGGTCTTTACTGTTGAATATGCTCACATTATAATGAACAATAAATTCAATGTATAATCTTAAGAGCTTGTATTCATTCAACAATCATTCACAACATAACAAACAAATTGAGATAGAACTGCAGAGTATATGAACTACTTTTAAATTACACTTCAACTTTCAGGAGTAATTAGGGGAAAGTGGCATGAAACTCCTCCCCTCAAGTAGTAATGAAGCTAAAGTTTAAAAAGCGAGGTGCATTTTGGTGTAATGGTTATAATTAAAAGTTAAGTGTGTTGAGCGCTCTTAGCATTGGTGACCTCCTGAGAAGTTACACCAATGAGGCAAAACATGAGGCCAATGCAGACAACTTCTTGATAAACCAGTGCTCAGGCTTTTACAGGCAAGTCCTTAGTCCCACTACGAAAGCCAAGAAATATATAGCTCGTGATAGGGATAAAAAAATCAAGATAATTTTTGCTCGTTTTGTTGCTTGGAATCGAAATTTATGATTTCGCAAAAAAATGGAATTTGTGTAATTTGATTGAAACTAAGTACAAATCTACAAAAAAGTTAAAATCAATAAAACTTCAAAAAAAAAATTTATTAATGATGATTTCATAATCTCATTTAAAACGAATAAAAATATTATTATTATTTAAACAAATTTTTTTTTTTCCAAACAATATAACGAGCCCTTAAATTTGGAGACCTGACTCAAACTCAAAGACATCATCTTCTTTAAGTTTGATGCAATCTAAAGTGCATCTATATGCCAAACTAAAGATTAAAGTCAGCGTAATTGACTTCCTCTCAAGTTGCAAGGGAGAAATTCAACTTTTTGTAATGTTGCAGCTTAAATCACCGAATCTTTTAACAACCTTAACATGTCTAGAGTTTTTCAAAGCTGTATAGTCATTTAGAAGTGGACTAATATCTCAACTTGCATCAAACTTGACTTCAAGTTACCGAGAATAGCCGAAGTTAAAATGATATTGAAATGGTCAAAGATACTAAGAGAACTTCTTGTATTAACTTGTGTGTGTGTGTGCGCGCGCGTGTGCGTAGTTGGTCAAAGATACTAATAAATTCATGAAACAAACAAAAAGTAAAGTAAAAAAGATTATAAAAATATATGTACACACAAGATACACTAAGAATAGAACTTACCAAGATGAACCGAAAAGGACCCACTAGTATGGGAGCACTAAGAGCATAACAACCAAGCCCCCATGAGAGATTACTAATCGGGTATGATGCAATGTTAATTAATTATCAAAAGCAGACTTATCAAGGTAACATAGGAAAATACACACAAGTTAGGCCTACAAAAAACTTGCTTAATGGGTTTAATAAACATTTACTCTCTAGGAAGATGATGGAGCAACTAGCCAAGTACAATCTCAAGCTTACAAAAAACTTGCTTATGCTAATAATCGACTCCCAAGAACAGTTTTACCAAGACATTCACCCTTAGTGACTTCTACCAGAATCACTCCCATCTCTAGTTCAAATAATATATTAATAGTTTGAGTCTAAGTTCATACTTAAGTTAGTTAACACACACACACACACACAAGTTAATGCGCGCGCGCGCGCACACACACATGCACACACATACACAAGTTAATACACACACGCACACACATAACGAATTGATAATATTTTATGCAGTTCTCATCAATCTTCATATATTATGGGGTCGTGGAGATAATCGTTGTAACTTACTCTTGGGTTTCTTATGAAAAATTATTATTTATCGAGTTTGATTGCATATTTTTCTCTTCTCTTTTTCTCTACTTATCTCTCTTATACCATTTTTTCCCGTGTTCGGTAGAGTACCAGCATAACCTATATATATATAAACAACTTTTCAACATCTTAAAAAGGGTGGTGAGTAGGGATCCATGCCATGAACTAGAAAAATCAAATGCAAAATTCTATATAAGCTGATAAAATGAAACCCTTGATAGTGAAGTTCTTGTAAACTTGAAAAACAAAACTTTTGTCATCAAAAGGCATCAAGAAAAAAGAATAAATAGAATGATTAAAAAGTTCAAGATCAAATCCCAAGAATTACCCTTAGAATACAATTGCTTAAAGAGTTTATAGTCTCAATAACAAATAAGAGAAACATTGTGTCTGAAGCTCCATTATCCCTACATGCTACTAAGATTCTAAGGAAGATGACTCACCAACTAAACATTACCAATTAGAAGGGAGATTAGAGAGAATGGAACCCAAATTGATCAATGCTTTTTTTAGAGATATTACAAATGTTAAGTGACCTGCAAGTTTAAAACTCTGTCCATGGACTATTATAGAGGTTAAATTCATCAAACTAAACACATTGCATATTTTGAATCTATCATTTTACTAATTTAGGTGCCTTTTTTATTATATTAATATGATCTTTTTGTATTTCTCCTCTCCAAATCTCCTTGTTATGGTAAGGAAAGGGTGATAGAGTTTGAAAAATAGATAAAAAATATGAATATAATATAAAGGAAGGTGAGCGAATATATATAGTGGTTTCTTGAAATAAGTTGGATACATAAGTCTAAGGGAACTCAGACTCTCATTCCATTCCACTCTCAAAGTGGACTTATAAATATTTCCACCTATATCTATATAATTATAATTATAATTTAGTATTAGTTTCATAAAACTCCCAAGGGAACATATTCTCTTTGGTTAATTATATATTGGAGAATACCAAAGAAAATTCTTAATTTAAGAAAAATGTTGCTTGTATTTATAATCCTTCCTTCGGATTTCTTAAACAAAAAATCATCATTTAGTTAGGGGCTACCTTATACTTAAAAGCCATACAAGTTCACATGGCAAAGAGTGAATCATTGTACCTTAATCGGCAAAAAATAATCAACAACAAAGGTTTATGAAATAACATTAAGTGATATATCAAGGAAATGATAGGGATTAAGAGGGATATTGAAAAATATGTAAAAAAATTTTGAGTGGTAGAAAGGACTTGGTTAGATTTCCATGGAATCATCTTTGAAGTCATCAGAATTTGGATTTATTTATCCATGAAGGTAGTCATCCCTTTGTGACCGGGTGGGCCACTTGACCCATGCTGCACACTCATCCTTGTAGCAGTTGGTTCGACATTTGCTTCATCTGGTCGGGTAGTTGGGTCCTCCAGGCTCACTACTGATAGGTCCACCCTTTGTCAGTACTTTTTATCTTCTAGACTGTTAGATTTCCTTGAGATCAATGCTCGCATAATTTCTAGGCACAACGCCATTTTCAACCTTTCAAAATTCATTAATAGTGTTATAATTATAAATAAAAGAGTTTATGTGCGCTATTTAATAATGAAATTTTTAGATATGCATTTACAAGAGAATTGTGTGGTATGCATGCCAATTTCCCTTATAAAAAAATTCAACATTTTTTGAACAAATAACTATAGAAGACAGTATCAAGTGAACCTATAAAAAAAACATTGCCATCCACCACCAAGCCAACCTAAAATCGAACAACAAACTTCTGAGGAGTATTAAATCCAACAATATCAATTATAAGAGATTCAAAGAACTCTTGGCATAGTGTAAGTGTAATCAATATACTCGCCAAAAAAGAAAACAACACACACGTCCGTAGCTGAGAGAATTGAATAGGATGGTAAAATGAGGATTATTTGCTGCTGAACAAACAACATCAGATTACTGAAAGTACCTTTCTAAACAAGAACAAGAAATGGAGTTAAAAACAAACTACACTTGCGCGGTGCCCTGCGTGAATCCTGGATCTTCGCACCTGTATTTGCCATCAGAGCCGATTCCAAATCCTTTCGGATCTGCGAAGACATTCTCGAGCAGCTGGCTTCGAGGAGGTGCTGGGCTAGAATCGGCAAACTCCACGGCTTCTTCGACCAACTCTTCAATGTTCTTCTCAATGGCCTTCAGTTTGGATTCGGGAACAAGACTATGTTCAAGAATGTAATTCTTCAGGGCAGCGATGGGATCTCTAGAAGAATAATGAGCCTTCTCATCTGCCAAAATAGAAATAATGAACATCAGAAGAGTCCAATCACAACAGTATCCCTGGCTTAAAGCAGGTCCATCTCTATAGTTTAATGATAAATAGCTTTTAGAAAATGAATTTCAATCTATGGTCATGCAAGTGAAAGGAATGAATTTCAATCTACCACATCTGCATTGTAGCATTTGCAATTATAGTTCTACATATCAAATGTGAATCTTAATGTTCCAAATATTTATATTAGCAATGAATATTCTAATATACTTTTTGAATTAAATCATCCTTAATCACTGATTTTAAGTTAAATTAAACAATGCAGTGATGAAAACCTTAAGCGCCTTGAACAATTCAATCTAGAATAATAAAAAAAAATTCATTGGGATATTGCCAACAACAACCGACCATCAACCTAAGGGCGGCAATTTTGTCTTTGATTAGTTATTTTTGTGGGACATCAATAGGATTTATTATGTTTAGAGTTAAGGTATGATTAGGTTGTTATCTTGGTGATAGGGTTAGGGTTTGAGAAAGATCACCTACCTCTCGAGTTGTTGGTGCTACAGTTAGGGTTTGGTTTGTAGGTGCTTATCTTTATGCATTTGGGTGTGTTATTTGGGTTTCTTGAAATAAAATATTTTCTTAACCCTAATTTCTAAGAAAAACCATCTTAGTTCGTATCACCAACTTACTATTTTCTACTACATATCATCCACAGAACGTGATCAAATTGAAGTTTTGTAAGGAAATCATTATGTTTATTTTGCTACTATATATTTACCATTTGAACTTGGGAGGAATAATTACCTATCATCCCGCCCGCATGAATGCAAATATATACATACATACTTTTGGCTATGGTCAAAAGCAAATCCATTGGCTCACTTGAGTTCAACTTGACATCGCTTCTTAGATATGTCATAAAACATGGTTTTTTTATCAAACAAGTCAACATTAAACAATCAATTTGATTTTACATAAAAAATATGGAGGTAACTTATGTGTTAAGAAACTATAATAATTAATTGAAAACTACCAAACTAAAATAATCTTTAAATAATGAAAACATGAAATGAACAAGAACCAAGTAACATTAGTACAAATTGAGTTTTTTAAGGAAAAAAATGCATTTAATGAATATTAAAATTACTATGATATGTAAAATATATCTATGAATAGCAATGGAAGTACTTAANATTTTACTAATTTAGGTGCCTTTTTTATTATATTAATATGATCTTTTTGTATTTCTCCTCTCCAAATCTCCTTGTTATGGTAAGGAAAGGGTGATAGAGTTTGAAAAATAGATAAAAAATATGAATATAATATAAAGGAAGGTGAGCGAATATATATAGTGGTTTCTTGAAATAAGTTGGATACATAAGTCTAAGGGAACTCAGACTCTCATTCCATTCCACTCTCAAAGTGGACTTATAAATATTTCCACCTATATCTATATAATTATAATTCTAATTTAGTATTAGTTTCATAAAACTCCCAAGGGAACATATTCTCCTTGGTTAATTATATATTGGAGAATACCAAAGAAAATTCTTAATTTAAGAAAAATGTTGCTTGTTTTTATAACCCTTCCTTTGGAATTTATCCATGAAGGTAGTCATCCCTTTGTGACCGGGTGGGCCACTTGACCCATGCTGCACACTCATCCTTGTAGCAGTTGGTTCGACATTTGCTTCATCTGGTCGGGTAGTTGGGTCCTCCAGGCTCACTACTGAGAGGTCCACCCTTTGTCAGTACTTTTTATCTTCTAGACTGTTAGATTTCCTTGAGATCAATGCTAGCATAATTTCTAGGCACAACGCCATTTTCAACCTTTCAAAATTCATTAATAGTGTTATAATTATAAATAAAAGAGTTTATGTGCGCTATTTAATAATGAAATTTTTAGATATGCATTTACAAGAGAATTGTGTGGCATACATGTCAATTTCCCTTATAAAAAAATTCAACATTTTTTGAACAAATAACTATAGAAGACATTATCAAGTGAACCTATANTAATTAACTATAGGGGCTTGCCCTTATAGGAAGCTTTTCCCGAACCCAATATAATATAAACCCTATTTAATTTCCTATATTAAATAGGGGAACTTGTCGGCCAATATATATTGGTTTCGCAGACCAAACGGATGTCATAACTTTTTTTAGTTTATTTGATCGAGCCTCACCCTCAACCCTTGTGTTCGTCCTTCG
>JXCR01143664.1:64549-81176 GCA_002079205.1 Phalaenopsis hybrid cultivar | reverse complement strand
ACGTTCAGAACTCCCACTCAATGTACACCTTATATGCTCGTATACGGGTCAGAGGTCGTAATACCATTAGAAATACAGACACTGTCTCTCAGAGTCACCATTGCAAACCAACTTACAACTGAAGAAAATGCAAAGCTCAGACTTGAAGAACTTGAAAGTCTCGAAGGAAAACGTCTACAAGCACAACAACATCTGGAGTTATACCAAGCAAAGATGATACGAGCTCATGACAAACTGGTCCGCCTAAGGACATTTTAAATTGGTGACCTGGTCTTTGTTCTCAAAAGACCTATTCTTGCACGTCGCAAGATAGGTGGAAAATTTGAGCCGACTTGGGAGGGACCATTTGTCATTGAGAAGATCTACGCCAGAGGAGCTTACCAACTCATCAATTCTCAAGGAGAGAGGCTTATGCTTCCAATAAATGGACGATACTTAAAGGCCTACTATGCGACATGACAATGATTGCTGCTGTTAATTTGCCACATATATATGAAAATTTTTGTGAACTTCAGATAGTTCTGGGGTTATTTATATGGCCTAAAAAAGTCTATGACTAGATAATTTTTTTTTATCGATATTAAAAATTACTGAAAATTCTTTGTATCATATATTACATCCGTTCTTTTATATATATATATATTCACAAGATAAAATATACATTAATTGAACTATGTTTTTTCTGGTTCATAAACAATTCAAACTCACTGATGTCTCCCTGTTAATTAAAGGAGGAGATGTCAGGATCGCGGTTGATCTTTGCTTTCAAAGATGGTTTGAACCTTGCTTTAAACAAAGATGAGGTACCGCAAGGCGGAATAATTGACTTTAATATGAAATTTGACGAGGTTAACATAGAGTATGAAAATCCACTAATGGATGTCGTTGAAGAACGAGAAAAAGAGGGATTGCCCTCATTACTCAAATTCAGCACCAGGATTCTCTCTTCTTCAAAAGGGAAAGAAATGATCGAAGAACAAGATCCAATGGAAGGACCAAGCCGCCATCTGCCCTCCATGGTGGCTACTACAGCAGGACATTTGATAGTTGCCGATGAGCAAAAAATACCTTTCGCCTCGTTGCAGAGGACTCGGCGAAGAAATGCTGACCGGAAAAAACAAAGAGCTCTGGCCAAAGCGAAAAAAGAGAAAGAAAAATTATTTGCGATTCCAGAGGAATACATGTATAATGTCAACATGAGGCAGTCTTCTGATAGTCTCCCATTGACAGAGGATGAAGTACAATCGGTACAGCGTCCGGAACCATCACCAGTATGGGTTCACTCCAATGCCAGTTCGGTTTGTTCCACTTGTCATTCCGCGACACTTGATCAAGGGTATTCTACCGGAGCCTTTGTAGAATGCCCAGGTTGCAATGTTTTACATCTGGGACAATATCATGCTTATGATGATTACTCATCAGCTAATGAGCTGATAAGATATGATGATTTACCTATTGATGATACAAATACAGTTCAGCATTATCCATGGGATCCTTTTTATGTGCCAACTCAAATTGAGGCGTATAATCCGGTAGGAGCAATAACACCACTAGCATGGCAGCCGATCATTGATAATTGGATTAATGATGAAGCACATTATCCAGCATATCCAAGCAAAGTTGAGCTTGCAAAGATCCATAACGTTAAATATAACGTTTTTGAACATTTCGAAATAGTCGATGGAGAATATGTCAATATTCTGGAGGGATTAGAATTGTATACATAANATAGTTGATGGAGAATATGTCAATATTCTGGAGGGACTAGAATTGTATACAGAGGTCTTTTCTCTCACGGAATAATAGGAGGAACTTGATTGTGTGTTTGACCTCCAAATTAGAGGAAAAGCAGGGTTGCCATCTGGAAGAACATACTCAGAGCCTAAAATGGATGAGAGGCAAGGGTCGCATCACGATACAATGCGGCTGTTGTTATAATTATAAAATAGATCGACAAGGAAATCTGTCGTCGCATCACAATACAATGCGGCTGTTGTTATAATTATAAAATAGATCGACAAGGAAATCTGCCGGGAATTTTGCAACATGAACAGGTGGAGCTAATGCCACCCACGATAAAATGGATGATAACACGATTGGTGCAATGGAGTATAATGCCAACAAATTGTATTCCTAATAGTTGCGTAATCAACATTTATGAAGAAGGGGATTGTATCCCTCCATATATTGATCATCATGATTTTGTTCGTCCATTTTGTACGGTCTCTTTTATATCAAAAAGCAGTATGCTATTTGACACAGATATAGACATAATTGGTCCAGGTGAATTCCAAGGATCTGTTGAGATTTCCTTACCAAGAGGATCCATCTTGATTCNTTAACTCCAAATTTTTATATGTTGTAGCCTCTGTCTAGGTGAATAATTTAAGCATTTTTCCAAGGATATAGGAGATCTCTAGACAGAGATCTTAATTTTCTAAGTTTTTTTGAGTATTTTTTCAAAGACATAGGAGGTCTTTGTAGCCTCTGTCTAGGTGAATAATTTGAACATTTTTCCAAAGACATAGGAGATCCCTAGATTTAAGCATTTTTCCAAAGACATAGGAGATCTCTAGACAGAGATCTTAATTTTCTAAGTTCTAAAGCATTTTTCCAAAGACATAGGAGATCTTTAGACATAGATCTTAATTTTCTAAGTTTTGATTAAGCATTTTTCCAAAGACATAGGAGATCTCTAGACACAGATCTTAATTTTCTAAGTTTTGATGCACCTGTTCAAATAAATTATAGAAAATTGCATATGGGATCTTAATTTTCTAAGTTTTTATGCATTTTCTGTTCAAATAATTATAGAAAATTGCATGTGTAATTTTCTAAGTTTTTATGCATTTTCTGTTCAAATAATTATAGAAAATTGCATGTGCTTTAAAAAGAATTTTGATGCATTTTCTGTTCAAATAATTATAGAAAATTGCATGTGCTTTAGAAAATTCTAAAATTTAAGCATTTTTCCAAAGACATAGGAGATCTCTAGACAGAGATCTTAATTTTCTAAGTCTTTTGAGTATTTTTTCAAAGACATAGGAGGTCTTTGTAGCCTCTGTCTAGGTGAATAATTTGAACATTTTTCCAAAGACATAGGAGATCCCTAGATTTAAGCATTTTTCCAAAGACATAGGAGATCTCTAGACAGAGATCTTAATTTTCTAAGTTCTAGCATTTTCTGTTTAAATAATTATAGAAAATTGCATGTGCTTTAGAAAATTCTACAAATATTCTTGTGAGTTCCCTATGGCGAGAGTAGTCTTAGCAAATAATTTTATAATTTTTAAAAGTCAAAGTATCATTAATTTAAGCAAACCCTAATTTGCTTAAAATATTTAATTTGGAGAATATAAAGATTAAAATCATTTGATTTTTATTCTCCACTGTGATTTACAAGTCAGAGAACCCGNTTAAAAGTCAAAATATCATTAATTTAAGCAAACCCTAATTTGCTTAAAATATTTAATTTGGAGAATACAAAAGATCAAAATCATTTGATTTTTATTCTCCACTGTGATTTACAAGTCAGAGAACCCACTATAAAAATTTTAAAATATTTTGAAATTGTTTTATATTTTTAATTGATTTTTAAAGATCATTATTAAAGTTAATATTTAAATGATTTTTAAAAATCAAAATATAACTCAAAAAATTATCAACTTTAGTTTTTTTTGAGTTCTTCGATGTTAAGGGGATTTAATAAAAATAAGAACAAATTATGAAACTTAGTTTTTTGAGTTCTCTGATATCAGGGGAGTTTAATAAAAATAAAAATTCATTATCAAACCTAGTTTTTTGAGTTCTCTGACATCAAGGGGATTTAATAAAAATAAAAATATATTTAAAATAAAAACTTAATTTTTAAATTATTTTAATTATTTTTAATAATTAAAAATAATAAAAAATCATAAAATATTAAAACTCATGAAAATGTTTCAAATTACTTTCTAAACACTTGGGAATCATTGGAATATTTTCCCAAAGTTTAAAAATGAAGATATCTATTTTTAAACCTTAAAATAATTTTTAAGACTTAAAAATAGAATTTTCACCAAAATAATTCTAAAAAATAAAATAAAAATCAGAAAAATATAAAATAAATTTCTCTGGGTTCTCTTATCTCAGAGATATTTTCCAAAAATATAAGACATATTTTTCAACATTAAAAATATTTTATTTTTATTAAAACCCCCAAAAATACAATTAATTCTAATAAATCACAAAAACTTCAAAAAATTATTAAATTTTGGCCAAAGGACTTTCTAGTCTAGGGCTAGCTCAGATAAAAATTTCAAGTGATTAGGAATTGTCTTGATCATCTTTTGAAATTTTCTTTGAAGATGCACTTATTTCAAGTGATTAGGAGTTGTCCTGATCATCTTTTGAAACCTAGGGCTAGCTCACATAAAAATTTCAAGTGATTAGGAGTTGTCCTGATCATCTTTTGAAGACTTTAAAAATGCATATTTAGCATGAAAATAATTATATGAATTAAATTAAATTGTGAAAATTCACATTTTCTCCTCTGATGCCGTTCAAGTGATTACGAGTTGTCCTGATCATCTTTTGAAATTTTCTTTAAAGATGCATATTTATGCATATAATAATTATATGAATTAAATTAAATTGTGAAAATTTACATTTTCTCCTCTGATGTCTTAATTGGCCTATCAGTAAGGTTACATAAAAATTCTAATGTCATTTGACTTAAATTTGACAAATTATGAAAGTTTGGACCCTTAGGGGCAAAATTGTAATTTTGAATACTTTGGCCACAATGAACATTTAGGCTTAATCAAAAAGAGAAATGGGTAATTTTTAACTCATTTCATGATTTGTAATCAAAATGGGCTTAATTGGTAGAAACCCACTTCATTTTGCCAAGTTATAAGATAATTTCCATAATTATCAAAAATTTTGGAAACTTCATTAGTATAAAATGACTTTTGAATTCAAGGGTATAACTTTGGAAATCAATGATTTCATACCCTTATCAAAATGATGTTTAAATGATCTTGATAATGATCACTTAAAGTTTANAAAATTTTGGAAACTTCATTAGTATAAAATGACTTTTGAATTCAAGGGTATAACTTTGAAAATCAATGATTTCATACCCTTATCAAAATGATGTTTAAATGATCTTGATAATGATCACTTAAAGTTTAAAATCTTTTAAAAATTACACTTAATACATTCACTTAGGTCTTAAGGACTTAGTGGTGAATTTAAGTCAAAATCCACTCGTTAAAAGAGGATTAGGAAAATCAACATAATCAAAACTCTTTTAAAACACCACAAGTCCATTTAGGACTAAAAATTTGGTTAAGTATCCTTAAATACATTACTTTGCCCCTTTAGGGTCATCACCAATATAATTCTCAAATTGGAAGGTAAGTGACATTTACCTTATTCTTGGGAATAATCAAGACATCAATATTCACTGAGCATTAGGATATTCAGGATGAATTATTAAGCAACATAATAAAGTTTAAATGAACTCAAGGTCTTTTACGNAAATTTGGTTAAGTATCCTTAAATACATTACTTTGCCCCTTTAGGGTCTTCACCAATATAATTCTCAAATTGGAAGGTAAGTGACATTTACGTTATTCTTGGGAATAATCAAGACATCAATATTCACTGAGCATTAGGATATTCAGGATGAATTATTAAGCAACATAATAAAGTTTAAATGAACTCAAGGTCTTTTACCAGATATTAAGAAAGTTGCATGGACCTGCTCCTTACTCTTAATTGGTGAATACCTTAGGGATCTATTAAACTTAATATGTTTTACTTAATAATATTATCCTTAAATGAACCCAAGGCCTTTTACCAGACATTAAGAAGGATGCACGGACCTGCTCCCTACTCTTAATCTACCCAAGGCTTTTTACCAGATGTTAAGAAGGTTGCATGGATCTGCTCCCTACTCTTAACCTCAAGGCCTTTTACCAGACATTAAGAAGGTTGCGTGGACCTGCTCCCTACTCTTAACCTGGTGAAATTTACCAGACATAAAGAAGGTTGCATGGACCTGCTCCCTACTCTTAACCTGGTGAATACCTATTACCGGACATAAAGAAGGTTGCATGGACCTGCTCCCTATTCTTAAACTCGTGAAGACCTTAGGATCTTTTATATTAAACTTATTTTGCTTGGCTTAATAATATTTTATAAAATTTAAGGAGGGATCTTTTAAACTTAATATGTTTTGCTTAATAATATTATCCTTAAAATTTAAGGACTTCTCCTTAGGGATCTTTTAAAATTAATATGTTTTGCTTAATAATATTATCCTTAAAATTTAAGGCCCAATGGATCTATTAAACTTAATATGTTTTACTTAATAATATTATCCTTAAAATTTAAGGACCCCCAGTATCTATTAAACTTAATATGTTTTACTTAATAATATTATCCTTAAAATTTAAGGACCCCCAACACACAACATAGAGTTAGGAAATTTCCAAAAACTTTACTTTTCCAGCTCTATACACTAAATGCTCTGACATGCATTTTGAGTTTCAGGTGGTGGAACAAGAAGACTCACCAGGTACACGTTTATAGTTTACAGCACTTTACAGTCTTTCTTGTACTTTCCTATTGCATATTTTTTTTTATGCTTGTATTTACACGCCTGTAAAAATACCTCACAACATTAAAAATATAAGACAACTCAAAATTTAATCACAAACACAAAACTGCAACTTCAACTAAATTAAGACATCTCTATTGGATGATCGGGACTTCGGAGGAGGTAACCTACGGTTGCTAACGAGTTTCCCACGGTCTAAATGAAATTATGGAACTCATTAAGTTGAGTTTAGTAAATTCATTTGGACATAAAATGTCTCCATTGGAAGATCGGGAACCCCTAGGAGGAGGTAACCTACGGTTGCTAACGAGGCTTCTATCTCTATAGGATGATCGGGAATTCCTCGGAGGAGGTAACCTATGATTGCTAACGAGGCTTCCCTCTCTATTGGAAGATCGGGAACCCTCGGAGGAGGTAACCTACGGTTGCTAACGAGGTTTTCCGCTAAATTAAAATGTCCTTATTGGAAGATCGGGAACCCCTCGGAGGAGGTAACCTACGGTTGCTAACGAGGCTTCCCAACTATTAGATGATCGAGAATCCCTCGGAGGAGGTGACCTACGGTTGCTAACGAGGCTTCCCCCTGTCTCTATTGAAAGATCGGGAACCCCTCAGAGGAGGTAACCTACGGTTGCTAACGAGGTTTTCCACGGTCAAGATGAAATTATGGAACTCATTAAGTTGAGTTTAGTAAATTCATTTAGACTAAGTGATTCCAATAAAAAATAGTAGTACCGGGACGAAAATTATGGAACTCATTAAGTTGAGTTTAGTAAATTCATTTGGACTAAGTGATTCCAATAGATTATGGAACTCATTAAGTTGAGTTTAGTAAATTCATTTGGACTAAGTGATTTCAATAGAAAGTGGGAACCCCTCGGAGGAGGTAACCTACGGTTGCTAACGAGGTTTTCCATGGTCTAAATGAATCGAACCCCTCGGAGGAGGTAACCTACGGTTGCTAACGAGGCTTCCCACGGTCTAAATGAAATAATGGAACTCATTAAGTTAAGTTTAGTAAATTCATTTGGACTAAGTGATTCCAATAGAAAATATGGAACTCATTAAGTTGAGTTTAGTAAGTTCATTTGGACTAAGTGATTCCAATAGAAAATAGTGCTGACTCATTAAGTTGAGTTTAGTAAGTTCATTTGGACTAAGTGATTCCAATAGAAAATAGTGGCGCCGGGACGATGGAACCGTGGCTTCATTAAGTTGAGTTTAGTAAATTTATTTGGACTAAGTGATTCCAATAGAAAATAGTGGTGCTGCATTAAGTTGAGTTTAGTAAATTCATTTGGACTAAGTGATTCCAATAGAAAATAGTGGTGCATTAAGTTGAGTTTAGTAAATTCATTTGGACTAAGTGATTCCAATAGAAAATAGTGGTGCCGAAAGTTGAGTTTAGTAAGTTCATTTGGACTAAGTGATTCCAATAGAAAATAGTGGTACCGGGAGGAGGTAACCTACGGTTGCTAACGAGTTTTTCCACGGTCTAAATGAAATTATGGAACTCATTTTGTTGAGTTTAGTAAATTCATTTGGACTAAGTGATTCCAATAGAAAATAGTGGTGCCGGGACTTGAGTTTAGTAAATTCATTTGGACTAAGTGATTCTGAAAATAGTGGTGCCGGGACGACGGAACCGTGGGATCTTGACTGGTGTCGTTATAATCAACTCTAATATGCCCATAATAAAACTTAAAGAACTTTAATCATAGGATCATCTGATTTGACATTATAACCAAATGATCTAGAAAACTTGAACTCTACTACAACGAGGAGCTTGGAGCTTACATGGTGGGCAGTCTGGTCATCTTCAACAACAAGAGGATCTACACTAATACATCCTTCCTTAGCTTTAAAACAATAAAGCGATAGGAATTCGAGGTTGTTTTCCTAGTGCAACATAAATCCTCAAACACATCTTTTAGGCTTTTGTACAACCATATTGTACAATATAATTCCTAAACTCGCCTTAGGACTCTGAGGTTGTCATTCATCATGACCTAAATCCTCACATCTTCAAGGTTATTTGTGCTGATTGTTTCACACAAATGTAAATCCTAATAAATAAATGAAAATTTGCAGGATGAAACATCTAAAAGATTTCTCCTAAATTGAAGCCCAATAATAGGATAGCTTGGGAAGTCACCGAAGTTTACTTCGGATCTGTGACATCCTTTAGTATTTCCTCCTTTGGACTCCAAAACAAAGTGTTCCAAATTTGAACCAATCCCTTTTATATTTCTCTGTCCAATATCTTTGAAATATCTTTACCATTTGAATTTCTTGAAGGTAATTTTTCTTGATTTTATTAGGAGTGTTCTTAGGTAACTTCAGTTATCTAAGATGTAATTAACTATAGGGGTTTGCCCTTATAGGAAACTTTTCCCGAACCCAGTATAATATAAACCCTATTTAATTTCCTATATTAAATAGGGGACATTGTCGGCCAATATATATTGGTTTCGCAGACCAAACGGATGTCATAACTTTCTTTAGTTTATTTGATCGAGCCTCACCCTCAACCCTTGTGTTCGTCCTTCGAGATAGATACAAGATTTGAGGTAAAGCGTTCTTTCATCTAAACTATGAAAATTATGAGGTCAGTTTGACTTCATCTTTTTCAAAACTAAAATTTTTTTTAANCCTTTAGTATTTCCTCCTTTGGACTCCAAAACAAAGTGTTCCAAATTTGAACCAATCCCTTTTATATTTCTCTGTCCAATATCTTTGAAATATCTTTACCATTTGAATTTCTTGAAGGTAATTTTTCTTGATTTTATTAGGAGTGTTCTTAGGTAACTTCAGTTATCTAAGATGTAATTAACTATAGGGGTTTGCCCTTATAGGAAACTTTTCCCGAACCCAGTATAATATAAACCCTATTTAATTTCCTATATTAAATAGGGGACATTGTCGGCCAANCTTCCGAAGCGGGCAACGGGATTTCAATTCCGATGACCGACAGCTTCTTACGGGCAAACCCCACATAAAAAAAAATATAGTGCCGGAGCTTCTGGCGACTCCGCTTGGGGAAAGCTTCTCTCCATTAAAATCAAGAAAATATTATCTTCATATATCGGTAATGTGTTTATATCCCTCTTGGACCAAATTACCCTTCTTCTGTTAGCATACTTTACCCATTTCTGGCTTGGGAAGGTAAGGTCAACTCTTTTGACCTCCAGGATCATCTGTCCAATCATCCTAGGACAGAGTGATTCAAAAGGTCATTAAGGACATTTTGATCTTTATATGAGGTCGAATCCTCGATAAGTGTATAGGTGGACTAGTTCCACCTGGGCATTATGTAAAGTGGGTCCCGCACTGGATCCTAAAACATTTAAATTAGGTCATATTCCGCAAATTTTAATCAAATCTTGTTGAAAGTTTGAGAACTTAGTCTTCATACTTTCTTTAATATTTGCACTAAAACTACAATATTTTGGCCATATAACTAACCCCAGCACTTTCTTTTGCAAAAGTTGCTGCAATGACCAACCAAACGTTAACATTCACTTGCAACCTGCCAATGAGCCGCGAGGCCCGCAACGTTGCTACTACCATCAAGTTTGGAACAGGATTTGGAGATCTCGAGGTTATCCTCGGGAAGGCCCCTTTTGTTGTTGTAAAAGTTGCTGCTCCCGAAATACAAGAACTTGCTACTGAATTCAACTTGAATTCTCTTGATGACTTTCCAGTTCAGAAGAAAACTAAGACCTCTGATACTGATGCAATAACACCAACAAAGACGGTTGTCCCCACTACTAAGGGAAAAGAAATCATGATAATAGGAAATTCAACTGAAGGATTAACTGCTGCACCTTCAACTTTTGAAATAGGATCGAGTTCAAAAACTATACCTNTTCAGGTGGTGGAACAAGAAGACTCGCCAGGTACACTTTTATAGTTTACAGCACTTTACAGTCTTTCTTGTATTTTCCTATTGCATTTTTTTTTATGCTTGTATTTACACGCCTGCATAAAAAAATTATAAAAATAAAAATACCTCACAACATTTCAAAAATATAAGACAACTCAAAATTTAATCACAAACACAAAACTGCAACTTCACTTAAATTAAGACATCTCTATTGGATGATCGGGAAACCCTCGGAGGAGGTAAACAACTTCAACTAAATTAATACGTCTCTATTGGAAGATCGGGAACCCCTCGGAGGAGGTAAATACGGTTGCTAACGAGGCTTCCCACGGTCTAAATGAAATTATGGAACTCATTAAGTTGAGTTTCGTAAGTTCATTTGCTAAATGAAAGTATGGAACTCATTAAGTTGAGTTTAGTAAATTCATTTGGACTAAGTGAATCCATGAAATTATGGAACTCATTAAGTTGAGTTTAGTACTTCAACCAAATTAAGACGTCTCTATCGGATGATCGGGAATCCCTCAGAGGAGGTAACCTACACTTCAACTAAATTAAAAGGTCTCTATTGGAAGATCGGGAACCCCTCGGAGGAGGTAACCTACGAACTAAATTAAAACGTCTCTATCGGAAGATCGGGAACCCCTCGGAGGAGGTAACCTACGGTTAACTAAATTAATATGTCTCTATTGGAAGATCGGGAACCCCTCGGAGGAGGTAACCTACGGTTTAACGAGTTTTCCCACGGTCTAAATGAAACTATGGAACTCATTAAGTTGAGTTTAGTAAGTTCGTTTAATTAAAACGTCTCTATCGGAAGATCGGGAACCCCTCGGAGGAGGTAACCTACGGTTGCTTAGTAAAATGTCTCTATTGGAAGATTGGGAACCCTCGGAGGAGGTAACCTACGGTTGCTAACAAGTTTAAAACGTCTCTATTGGAAGATCGGGAACCCTCGGAGGAGGTAACCTACGGTTGCTAACGATAAAACGTCTCTATTGGAAAATCGGGAACCCTCGGAGGAGGTAACCTACGGTTGCTAACGAGGTTTTTTGTCTCTATTGGAAAATCGGGAACCCCTCGGAGGAGGTAACCTACGGTTGCTAACGAGGCCATCTCTATTGGAAGATCGGGAACCCTCAACACAAAACTGACACTTCAACTAAATTAAAACGTCTCTATTGGAAGATCGGGAACCTTCGGAGGAGGTAACCTACGATAAATATTCTCTATTGGAAGATCGGGAACCCTCGGAGGAGGTAACCTACGGTTGCTAACGAGGTTTTCCGCTAAATTAAAATGTCCTTATTGGAAGATCGGGAACCCCTCGGAGGAGGTAACCTACGGTTGCTAACGAGGCTTCCCAACTATTAGATGATCGAGAATCCCTCGGAGGAGGTGACCTACGGTTGCTAACGAGGCTTCCCCCTGTCTCTATTGAAAGATCGGGAACCCCTCAGAGGAGGTAACCTACGGTTGCTAACGAGGTTTTCCACGGTCAAGATGAAATTATGGAACTCATTAAGTTGAGTTTAGTAAATTCATTTAGACTAAGTGATTCCAATAAAAAATAGTAGTACCGGGACGAAAATTATGGAACTCATTAAGTTGAGTTTAGTAAATTCATTTGGACTAAGTGATTCCAATAGATTATGGAACTCATTAAGTTGAGTTTAGTAAATTCATTTGGACTAAGTGATTTCAATAGAAAGTGGGAACCCCTCGGAGGAGGTAACCTACGGTTGCTAACGAGGTTTTCCATGGTCTAAATGAATCGAACCCCTCGGAGGAGGTAACCTACGGTTGCTAACGAGGCTTCCCACGGTCTAAATGAAATAATGGAACTCATTAAGTTAAGTTTAGTAAATTCATTTGGACTAAGTGATTCCAATAGAAAATATGGAACTCATTAAGTTGAGTTTAGTAAGTTCATTTGGACTAAGTGATTCCAATAGAAAATAGTGCTGACTCATTAAGTTGAGTTTAGTAAGTTCATTTGGACTAAGTGATTCCAATAGAAAATAGTGGCGCCGGGACGATGGAACCGTGGCTCATTAAGTTGAGTTTAGTAAATTCATTTGGACTAAGTGATTCTAATAGAAAATAGTGGTGTCGGGACGACGGAACCGTGGGATCTTGACCGATGTCGCTATAATCAACTCTAATATACCCATAATAAAACNGATGTTTGAAACACAAAGGGGTTAATTGGTAGAAACCAATTGCACTTTCTTAATTAAGATTAATAAATTTTTGAATTATTAAAATTTGGAAGTTTATTAGAAACCAATCTTATTTTCTTAATTAAGACTAATAAATTCCTAAATTATTAAAATTTGTAAGTATATTATAATTTCACTTTCTTAATTAAGTTAATAAATTTCTAAATTATTAAAATTTGGAAGTTTATTAAAATCAAATGATCCTGGACTTAGGGGTATGAATTTTGAAGTCAATAATTAATCAATTTAATACCCCTTTATTGATGATCCTGGACTTAGGGGTATGACTTTTGAAGTCAATAACTAATCAATTTAATACCCCTATCTTGATCCTGGACTTGGGGTATGACTTTTGAAGCCAATAATTAATCAATTTAATACCCCTATTTTGATTTTCAAATAAAATCCAAGTGGGGTATGACTTTTGAAGCCAATAATTAATCAATTTAATACCCCTATCTTGAAAAAAGATAAGTTAATAAATTTCTAAATTATTAAAATTTGGAAGTTTATTGAAATTAAATGATCTAGATAAGTTAATACATTTTAATTATTAAAATTTGGAAGCTTATTAAAATTAAAATGAGTCCAAATTAAGATTAATAAATTTCTAAATTATTAAAATTTGAAAGTTTATCAAAATTAAATGATCCTCATTAAGATTAATAAATTTCTAAATTATTAAAATTTGGAAGTTTATAAAAATTAAATGATCCTCGATAAGTTAATAAATTTCTAAATTATTAAAATTTGGAAGTTTATTAAAATTAAACGATCCTGGACTGGGGTATGACTTTTGAAGCCAATAATTAATCAATTTAATACCCCTATTTTGATTTTCAAATAAAATCCAAGTGGGGTATAACTTTTGAAGTCAATGATTTATTAATTTAATACCCCTATCTTGACATTCAAATAAAATTCAAATCATGAATCATGACCACTTAAAACTTAACCCTCTAATTAAGACACTCACCTAGGTCTTAAGGGTTTAGTGGTGACATAGGCTAAATCAAAACTTGATTAAACAAAGATTAGAGAAATAAACAAAATCTAACAGAAACACCACTAAGCCCAATTAGGATTAAAATTTGGCTAAGTGTTCAAATTACACTAACTTGTCCCTTTAAGGGTCTTCACCCACATAATTCTTAAATTGAATGACAACTAATTACCCCTTTCTTAGGGATAATTGAGACATCAATGTTCACTGAGTAATAAGGATATTTATAGAATGAACCATTAAGCAACATAATGAGTTTAAATGGACTCGAGGCTTTTCACTAGTTGATGAGAGAGAGGCATGGACCTGCTTCCCCCTCCTATCTTGTTGGATACCTTAGAGGCCTATTAAACTTAATATGTTTCGCTCAATGAAATCATCATTAATTAAACTTTTAAGGACTCACCATAATATGACATAGGGTTAGGAGAACTCTACTTTTCCTGCTCTTCATAACTGCCTTAACATGCATTTTAAGTTTCAGGTGGTGGAACGAGAAGACTCGCGAGGTACACTTTTATAGTTTTTCAGCGTTGTTTTTCCTGTACTTTCATACTGTACTTTTATATCTGCAAATTTGCATGCTAAACAACGATCTCACCCTGCATGAAAATTAAAACCATCAGGATAGCCACATACCCAAAACCAAAATTAAAAATCAACCAAGATAAAATTCACCACCACAACATTCAAAATATAAAAACAACTCAAAATTTAATCACAAACATCACACAAAACCACAACTTTAACTAAATTAAGATGTCTCTAGCAGATGATCGGGAATCCCTCGAAGGAGGTAAGCTACAGTTGCTAACAAGGTCACGGTTTTAAATGAAATTATGGAACTCATTAAGTTGGGTTTGATAAGTTCATTTGGACTAAGTGAATCAAATAAAAAATAGAGATGCCGGAACAAGGGAACTGTAGGATCCTAACCGGTGCCGCTTTAATCAACTTTAATATGCCCTCAAAAAATTTAAAGGACTTCAAACATAAGGCCACCTGATTTGATCTTATAACTTGACACACTAGATAACTCAAACTCGTCACGGCAAGGAGCTTGGATCTAGCATGGTGGGCAACACGACCATCTTCAACAGTAAAACCTGTCTTCCCCAGCTAAACCAATATTCCTTCCTTAGACTTAAACAACAAAGCCATAGAACTTCAAGGTTGCTTGCTTATGTAACGTAAATCCTCACCTTATCTTTAGGCCTTTGTATAGCCCTGCTATACAATATAAGCCCTAAAACGTAAATCCTCACCTTATCTTTAGGCCTTTGCATAGCCCTGCTATACAATATAAGCCCTAAATGTAAATCCTCACCTTATCTTTAGGCCTTTGCATAGCCCTGCTATACAATATAAGCCCTAACGCGTCTTAGGATTCTGAGGTTGTTTTTTGTCACGACCTAAATCCTCACATCTTCCAAGCTATTTTTGCGATCATTTCACACGGTAAGCCCTAACTAATAAAATTGGCAGGATGAAACACCCAAATATTTCTCCTCAAAACTGAAACCAAACATTAGGATAGCTTGGGAAGTCACCGAGGTTCTCCTCCGGATCCATGACGTCCCCTAGTCCTTCTTCCTTTGGATTCTACAATAAAATGTTCCAAATTTTAACCAATCCCCTTTCACACCTCTATGTCTGATTTCGTTGAAGAGTCCTACCCTTTGAAATTCCTTGAAGATAATATTTCTTGATTTTTATCGAGAGTTTTCTTAGGTGGTTTTGGTCATTTAAGATTTAATTAACTATAGGGACTTGCCCTTATAGGAAGCATGTCCGAACCCAGCTTAATATAAACCCTATTTAATCCTTTATATTAAATAGGGGAACTTGTAGGCAAATACAAAGGTTTCGTAGACCAAACGGATGTCGTACTTTCCTTAGTTTATTTTGATCGAGCCTCATCCTCAAGTCTTGTGTTTATTCTACGGGATAGATACAGGATTTGAGGTACAGTGCTCTTTCATTTTAAACTATAAAAAATATGGGGTCAGTTTGATTTCATACTTCAACGTCCTTCCGAAGCGGGCGACGGGATTTCGATTCCAGCGACCGACACCTTCTTACGGGCAACCCAACAAACCATCCCCGAAATAACGCTGACAGGGTATGAATTGGGTGAAACACTTAGCAAATATAATAAGACCAAAATGAACTCGAGACGATTCGAGGGACTGTGAAATGTTTAGTGTATTACCCAGGACTATTTCATGATCCTTTAGGAATCTTAGAGGCCACTTGGACATATTATGATTTGCTTGATGGAATCATCCTCGTGGATGAATAAATTAGACCTATCAGGGTATGACATAGGGTTTGGTAGACATACCTCAAACCTGTATTCTCTGTTTTTCCTACAAGCATGTTTTAATATCTGTAAAAATATATATATGCATTGTAAATACTGAAATTTTAGGTGGAGGAACGAGACGAATCGATAGGTATGTGTTTAAGTTATTGCATTGCAATTTACTTTCATTTATCTGTACCTCTTGTTTCCTACCCATAAATTTGCATGTTAAACAACAAGGTCACTCGGCATGTCAAAACTGAAACTTTTAAAATAGCCAAAAAACTGAAACCAAAACCAAAATTAAGAAACCAAAACAAGATAAAATCCACTGCCACAATAATCAAAATATAAGACAACTCAAAATTTAACCACAAACGAAACAACAAAACAAAAATTACAACTAAATTAAAACGTCTCTATCGGATGATCGCGAATCTCTCGTAGGAGGTAACCTACGGTTGCTAACGAGATTTCCCACGATCTAAATGAAAGTATGAAACTCATTGAGTTGAGTTTAGTAAATTCATTTGGACTAAGTGAATCTGAAGAAAACAGTGGTGCCGGAACGAGAGAACCATGGGATCCTAACTGATGTTACTCT
>JXCR01143664.1:3386-29718 GCA_002079205.1 Phalaenopsis hybrid cultivar | reverse complement strand
CTCACCAGTCGGGACCAAAGATGAAAATGAAAATTAAAAGACTCGGATATTATTGGCCAACAATGATGTCTGACTGCATGGATACAACGAGAAAATGCCATCAGTGCCATATATCCTGGCCAACAATAATGTTTGACTGCATGGATACAGCAAGAAAATGTCATCAGTGCCAGATACACATGGTCTTACACCAACCACCGAATGTGCTACACCCAACTATTGCCTCGTGGCCATTCGAGTGTGGGGTACAGACCTTACACTAACCACCGAATGTGCTACACCCAACTATTGCCTCGTGGCCATTCGAGTGTTGGGGTGGACATAGTGGGTCTGATAGATCCTCCATCCTCCAAAAGACATAGATTCATACTTGCAGCGATAGACTACTTCTCTAAATGGGTAGAGGCAGTTCCGTTACGAGAGGTTACAGCTCAACATGTCTTACAATTCTTCAAAGAACAAGTCGTTTATCGTTTTGGTGTACCGCGAAGAATTATTTTTGATAACGGGACAGCTTTCAAGAGCACAAAAATCAACAACTTTGTCAAAAAACACGGGATAGACTGGAGATACTCAACAATTATTATCCGAAAGCAAATGGGTTAGCTGAAGCCTTCAACAAAACACTTGTACAAATTTTTAGAGCACAAAAATCAACAATTTTATTAGAAAACATGGGATAGATTGGAGATACTCCACAATTTATTTATCCGAAAGCAAATGGGTTAGCTGAAGCCTTCAACAAAACACTTGTACAAATTTTAAAAACAATACTCAATGAAAATAAATGAGATTGACACAATAAATTGTTAGAAACTCTGTGGGCCTACCGAACAATGTTCAGAACTCCCACTCAATGTACACCTTACATGCTCGTGTATGGGTCAGAGGCCGTACTACCATTAGAAATACAGACACCGTCTCTTAGAGTCACCATTGCAAACCAACTTACAACCGAAGAAAATGCAAAGCTCAGACTTGAAGAACTTGAAAGTCTCGAAGGAAAGCGCCTACAAGCACCACAACATCTGGAGCTATACCAAACAAAGATGATACGAGCTCATGACAAACTGGTTCGCCCAAGGACATTTAAAATTGGTGACCTAGTCCTTGTTCTCAAAAGACCTATTCTTACACGTCGCAAGATAGGTAGAAAATTTGAGCCAACTTGGGAAGGACCGTTTGTCATTGAGAAGGTCTACGCCGGAGGAGCTTACCAACTCATCAATTCTCAAGGAGAAAGGCCCATGCTTCCAATAAATGGACGATATCTAAAGGCCTACTACGCAACATGACGCCGCTTGTCGCTGTTAGTTTGCCGCGTACATATGAAAACTTTTATGAACTTCAGATAGTTCTGAGGTTATTTATATGGCCTAAAAAGTCTATGACCAGATAAATTTTGTTTATCAATATAAAAAATTAATGAAAATTCTTAATATTACATATTACATCTGTCATTTTTTACATATATATTTACAAGATAAAATATACATTAGTTGAACTATGTTTTGTTCTGGTTCATAAACAATTTCAGCTCCCTAATGTCTCCCTGTTAATTTCAGGAAGAGATGTCAGGATCGCGGCTGATCTTTACTTTAAAAGATGGTTTAAACCTTACTTTAGACAAAGAAGATGTACCGCAAGGCGGGATAATCAACTTTGATATGAAATTTGACGATGTTAATATAGAGTATGAAAATCCACTAATGGATGCTGTTGAAGAACAAGAAAAAAGGGGATTGTCCTCATTGCTCAAATTCAGCACCTGGATTCTCTCTTCCTCAAAAGAGAAAGAAATCATCAAAGAACAAGATCCAATGGAAGAGCCAAGCCTCCGTTTGCCTTCCATGGTAGCTACTTCGGCAGGAAATTTGATAGTGGCCGATGAGCAGAAAATACCTTTCGCCTCGTTGCGGAGGACTCAGAGGAAAAAATGCTGACCAGAAAAAAACAAAGAGCCCTCGCTAAAGCCAAGAAAGAAAAAGAAAAGTTATTTGCAATCCCGAAAGGATACATGTATAATGTCAACATGAGGGAGTCTTCTGACAGTCTGCCGTTGACAGAGGATGAAATACAATCGGTACAACGTCCGGAACCATCTCCAGTATGGATTCACTCCGATTCCAGTTTGGTTTGTTCCACTTGTCATTCTGCAACACTTGAACATTGACATTCTACTGGAGCCTTTGTACAATGCCCAAGTTGCAATATTTTACATGTGGGACAATATCGTAATTATGATGATTACTTATCAGCCAATGAACTGATAAGATATGATGATTTGCCGATTGACAATACAAATACAGTTCAACATTATCCGTGGGATATTTTTCATGCGCTAGCTCAAATTGAGGCGTATAATCCGGCGGAAATAATACCACCACTGACATGGCAGCCAATCATTGATAATCGATTAAATTATGAAGCACATTATCCAACAATCCAAGCAAAGTTGAGCTTGCAAAGATCCATAACGTTAAATGCAATGTTTTTGAACATTTTGAAATAGTCGATGGAGATTATGTTAATATTCTGGAGGGATTGGAATTATATACAGAGGTCTTCTCTCTCACAGAGCAACAAGAAGTACTTGATTGTGTGTTTGACCTCCAAATCAGAGGCAAAACAGGTTTGCTATTTGAAAGAACATATTCAGAACCTAAAAAATGGATGCGGCTGTTGTTATAATTATAAGATAGATCGACAAGGAAGCTTCCAGGAATTTTACAACATGAGTAGGTGGAGCCAATGCCACCCATGATAAAATGGATGATTACACGACTGGTTCAATGAAGCATAATTCCAGCAAATTGTATCCCCAATAGTTGCATGATTAACATTTATGAAGAAGGGGATTGTATCCCTCCACATATTGACCATCATGATTTTGTTCGTCCGTTCTGTACGGTCTCCTTCATATCAGAGAGTAGTATGCTATTTGACACAGATATAGAGATAATCAGTCCAGGTGAATTCCAAGGATCTATTGAAATTTCCTTACCAAGAGGATCCGTCCTGATTTTGAAAGGAAATGGAGCTGATATAACAAAACGTTGCATTCCGGGAGTCCGACACCGTTGAGAGTCAATAATTTTCAGAAGAATGAGTGACGACAAAGCTCCATACAGATTTCAGCCAGATTTGGAACTTGAAGAGTTGCAACCATATGAGTTATAAACTCGTTGCACCATTAGGCTATCTCAAAATAACAGCCTAGAAGGTCAGCTTGTTTAGAAACTCATACAACAGTTTGCGAGAAAATCTTCTAGTGGCAGAAATGCAGATGTATACATATGTAGACAAGCAATATGAAGACAGCTTATTTTATACTTTATATTATGTACTCATAGATGTACTAGTTATACGAATAGCATAATGTACTTTTCATCTTTGAGATATATACATGATATATTGTAAAAATGACTGTATAAATCAATAATGAAGAATTTCAGAGTTTTTTTTTCTGACATAAATTCTTCTTAATGTGGTTGAAAACCACTGAACTATGCATTGGTTCATAACAATGAACAGAACCAAACAAAACAAATTAAATAAGTCTTCTCAATTTTGAGATTCATTGCTTGTGCAGTATGACCCCGTTCGATCTATATCCCCACAAAATTGCACATTCTACACAATTTTGTTTTTTGTGATTTCCCTATGGAATCACAAATATATGATATTTGAAAATAAATCTTGCAAATCTTTTTTAAAATAACATAAATTTCTACACATTACGCTTTCTGAAACACAGGATATTTTAAATCAGTCTGATAACTCTGATTTACTACTTTTTTAAAAAATCAATCCGATAATTTTAATCTTCACATCAAATCAGTTCGATACTTCTGATACATAACTTTTCAAAATTGATCTAATAATTTCAATTTTTACTTTGAATCAGTTCAATACTTCTGATTCATAATTGATCCGATTATTTCAATTTTCTTATTGAATCAGTTTAATACTTCTGATTTAAAAATTGATTTGAATCAATCCGATAACTCTGATTTACTACTTTTAAAAAATTGATCCAATAATTTCAATTTTTTACATAATTTCAATTTTCACATCGAATCAGTTCGACACTTCTGATTCATAACTTTTCAAAATTGATCTGATAATTTCAATTTTCACATTAAATAGTTTCGATACTTCTGATTCATAACTTTTCAAAATTGATCTAATTTCAATTTTCACATCGAATCAGTTCGATACTTCTGATTCATAACTTTTCAAAATTGATTTGATAATTTCAATTTTTACTTTGAATCAGTTCAATACTTTTGATTCATAATTGATTTGATAATTTAAATTTTCTCATCAAATCAATTCGATACTTCTGATTCATAACTTTTCAAAATTGATCTGATAATTTCAATTTTCACATCAAATTAGTTCGATACTTCTGATTCATAGCTTTTCAAAATTGATCTGACAATTTCAATCTTCACATTGAATCCGTTCGATACTTCTGATTCATAACTTTTTAAAGATTGATCTAATAATTTTAATTTTTACTTTGAATCAGTTCAATACTTCTGATTCATAATTGATCCAATAATTTCAATTTTTACTTTGAATCAGTTCAATACTTGTGATTCATAATTGATTTGATAATTTCAATCTTCTCATCAAATCATTTCGATACTTCTGATTCATAACTTTTTAAAATTGATCCAATAATTTCAATTTTTACATTAAATCAATTCGATACTTCTGATTTATTCTTTTCTCAAATTGATCGAATAATTTTCACTTCGAATTAGTCCGATATTTCTAATTCACATCCTTTAAGAATTGATCTAATAATTTCAATTTTTACTTTAAGATCAGTCCTACACTTTTGATTTCTTCTATTGGAAGTCAATTCCAAATGTCTGACTCTTCTTTGATATCAATATTCGTATCTTGAATCCCCATTTTGAGATCAACCCTTACATATTGATCCCTATTAAAAAAAATCAAAACAACACACTTAACAACTTTAAAACTCACTATCCAATCCTCAGTGAGAGTCCTCACTGCCTGATCTTGATCAGATACTTATTTGCAAAAAATTTCAATCCTCAGTGAGAGTCCTCACTGCCTGATCTTGATCAGACACTTATTTGCAAAAAAAAAATCCCTAGTGGAAACAAATAGCATACACAAATTCACACTTCTTTCTAGGTCTGATGACTTAGAAATCTATATTGGTATTGTTGATCTTGTCGGTCAACATCAATATGTGCGGTGTACTCGNTTGAAGTTCCACATATTGGTCCTAACCTCTAGCACTTAGTAGGTAAGATCATTATGAGGGAACTCAAGGAGAGTTCCTATAGGGCTACTTGACCTTAGGATTGACCCTGGGTGTTGGTTTGGAGCTAAGGTACACAATACCCTCACAATACCCTGGATAAGACCAATACATAAGAACCCAAAATGAAGATTTCAATGATCCATGGTTTATTTAGAATGGATATCTACCAAATTCCACTTAAAATGCTCATCTTAGGTCATTTTCCCCAGACACACCCCCAAATTACCTAAATGCCCTTGCGACCCTCTTTTAACCCAAAATCCAAAAAATTCTAAAATTCTCTGAAAATTCTAATAAATCTCAAATATTCCCAATTTTATTTTTTTCAACTACCACATGACCCAATTTGACCAATTTGACAATCTTTAACCAAAATCCCCAAATTGCCCCTCTTTAACCTAAAATTCCCCAAATCCATCTCAAATATCTATCAATTTGATCTTAATTGACCCCAATTACCATCATAAACTCAAATTCACTTTTGATATGACCAAACTAAACCAAATATAGGCTCAATTAGTCTATGATTTGAGGCCAATTTTGATTTGGATCAAAACCCCAATATTGACCATGAGTCACTCAATTGAACCCATAGCCTAGCCAATTGGTCTCAATTAATATTGCAAAATCTTTACAACAATCTTACACATCAAAATCAACCATCAATTGGCCTTGATGAAGCCTCAAATTCATTTGATTTTGGCCTAAATCCAAAATTCCCAAAATTAGCCACAATATTGGCTAACACCACAAATCTCTACAATTGAATGCCTTAAAGCTCAAATTGGCATCCAATTTTTGTCAAAAATCCTTTTTGAGGTCATTTTTGACCAAACACAATAATCAATTTGAGCTTAGTACGAAGCTAGCTCAAGTTTGACCCAAATTAACCCCATATGCCTAATTTGGGTCTAAAACCAAAACCCATCAAAATCCATCCAAATTGACCATCAAATCAACTTCAAAACAATTTTCATCCTTCATGAAAATTGTTCATTATGATGTTTTACACCAAACAAAACAATCAATTTGGACTTAGCGCATGGCTAGCCCAAGTTTGACCCAAACTTAGCCCAACATGCTTAAAATGGGTCAAAAATAAAAAATCTGCCAAATTGATTAACCAATTGACCTCAAACTGACTTTCACCCTTCATGAAATTTGTTCCTCATAGTCTCTTACACCCAATTCCATATTTAATTGGGCTTGCCTAACCTAGTTCAAACACAAGATTTGGTCATGTGCACCTTCTTGGACTTATGGCCAAATCCAAACAAATTGAGCTTGGTATGGTCAAATGAGCCTTACCATAACTAATCCTAGACTCTATGGTTGAGTTTAAAGTCAGCCATCAACCCATGATTAAGCTTGATATTTATCTCATGGGTAAATTTTTTTTTTAAATTTCTTAAAGGGATAAAAAGGGGGTTAAATCAAGGTACTAGCCATACCACATGTCCATACCCTATGGTGTCATTTTTACTGATCAATATAAGCCTTATACTACCCTTGGTTAGCCACTTTAACCCAAGCTAAAGCCCAAAAACGTGAGCCCCCACATGTTTAGTACCCAAATGCATGCCAAGAAGCCACCTCAGCCCAAATTGAGCTAAGAGCTCCTCTGCTTGACACCTAAGCAGTGGGGCTAACCCCTCAATTGGCCAGCCAAGCCTCCTCTTGGCCAATTTCTATAAAATCTACCCCCCACGGCCATGAATAGTAAGGGGTAAAAAATTTTCACCAAGGCCTTCGAAACTCCTCAGAGAGCTTCCCTAAGAGACCCTTAGTACATTCCAATCCATTTCCCTCCCCCAATTCCACCATGACAATCCAATTTAAGGCTTGAATTCCTACCCGAAACCAAGAAAAATCTATCCCAACCTACACAGCACCAAACTCCAAATAAATTGGCCCTACACCTTCACAACAATGAAAAAAGCGAAACCCCCAACAATTCCTCCTCTGAAAAAGTCTCTATTGACTCTACACCTTCACAAGAGTGAAAGAAGCCAAAGCCCCATCAAATCCCCCTTCTACAAAGCCTCTATCACATAGCTCTCAACCAACACCCAAAATCGGCTGTGGTCAAAATCATACATAGGCTTTACACCAGAGCTAGAGGCTTCATCCCTGAGCTCTTTGGGACCCAATAAAGGTGTGAAGAATCTCTGATTGAGGCTAAACCTCTCGGAGAATAGGTATAACCTCACTTGCTCTCCCGAGCCTTTGCCAGCTCTCCGTTTATAATGGCTTAATTTCATACTGTGTTTACCATATGGATATGTTTGTCTCTTCAAGAAGAGTAATTTAAAAAAATAATCATCAAAATCCATTAAGAAATGAGAAAGATATTAAGGTTTTAGAATGGACGGCTCTCGATTAAGGCTATCGGGGACGATGAACGGATGTCGTCTATTCTCGCGTGTATTAAATGGACGGCGGAGATCAAGCCGGATGATCCTATAGAACGAAACGGCGGGACGCATGGCAGCTGACTCAGAAGGCAGCGTCGAATAGGAGCGCGCCGCGTGGCTTTTCAACGGATTCGATGATCCAGTCAGCCCGCGGTTTGAATAAATAAATAGGATATTTAATAAATTCAAAAAATAGCACCTAAACTTAAAAAATCCATATCTTTGCATAGAAAATTCATAAAAATAAAATAAAAATACCCTCTTTTTCAGTGAACAGATGAAAATCATGTGGAATTATTTTCACATTAATTTGATGTATAAATTATTTTTAAAAAATGAATTAGTGTTAGGGGTTTTTCAATTCTCTATTCATATTGGATTATGTCCTTGACCCCAAATTTTTATATGTTGTAGCCTCTCTCTAGGTGCACAATTTGAGCATTTTTTCAAAGATATAGAAGATTTCTAGACAGAGATCTTAATTTTCTAATTTTTTACGCATTTTAAATTCAAATAATTATAGAAAGTTGTTTGTAGCTTAGAAAATTCTACAAAAAATTATGTACATTTTCTATGACTAGAGTAGTCTTAGAAAATAATTTTATGATTTTTAAGATTCAAAACATCACTGTTTTAAGCAAACCTTAATTTACTTAAAACATTTAATTTGAAGCACACAAAGATTAAAATCACTATATTTTTGTTCTCCACTGTGGTTCATGAGTCAAAGAACTCACCATAAAAATTTCAAGTCATTTGGAGATCATTTAATATGTTTAACTGATTTTTAAAAGTGACCATCAAATTTGAAACTTAAATGGTTTTTAAAAATCAAAATATAACTCCAAAAATTATGAAACTTAGTTTTTTGAGTTCTCTGATATCAGGGGGATTTAATAAAAATAAAAATAAATTTAAAATAAAAACTTAATCTTTAGGATATTTTTAATTATTTTTAATAATTAAAAAAAATAAAAAAATCATAAAATATCAAACTCATGGAAATATTTCAAATTATTTCCTAAACACTTAAAAATCATTGGAATATTTTTTCAAGGCCTAAAAATAAAGATATCTATTTTTTTAAACCTTAAAAAATGATTTTTAAGACTTAAAAAAATAGAATTTTCACTAAAATAATTCTAAAAAATCAAATAAAAATTAAAAAAAATAGAAAAAAAATTTTTTTAGGTTCCCTGACCTCAGAGAGATTTTCCAAAAATATAAAACATATTTTTCAACATATAAAATATTTTATTTTTATTAAAATCTGCAAAATTTCAATTAATTTTAATAAATCACAGAAAATTAAAAAAATTATGAAATTTTGGTCAAATGACTATCTAGTCTAGGGCTAGCTTACATTAAAATTTCAAGTGATTAGGAATTGTCTTGATCATTTTTTGGAATTTTCTTTGAAGATGCACTTTTTTGCATGAAAATAATTATATGAATTAAATTAAATTATGAAAATCCACATTTTCTCCTCTGATGTCTTAATTGACCTATCAGTAATGTTACATAAAAATTGCAAAGTCATTTGACTTGAATTTGATAAATTATTAAAGTTTGGACCCTTAAGGGCAAAATTGTAATTTTGGATATTTTGGCCTTAATGAACATTTAGGCTTAATCAAAATGGGAAATGGGTAATTTCTGATATTAATTAACTCATTTGATGATTTGCAATAAAAAATGGGTTTAATTGGTAGAAACTCACTTCACTTTGTCAAATTACAAAATAAAATAATAATTCCTATAATTATCAAAATTTTGGAAACTTCATTAGCATAAAATGACTTTTGAATTTAGGGGTATAACTTTGGAAATCAATGATTTCACACCCTTTTTTAATAGTTAAAAGGATGTTTAAATGATCTTGATAATAATCACTTAAAGTTTTAAATCTTTTCAAAATTAATACGCATGTTTAATACACTCACTTAGGTCCACTTAAAGTTTTAAATCTTTTCAAAATCAATACACACACTTAATACATTCACTTAGGTCTTGCTTTGGAAATCAATGATTTAATACCCTTATTGTATAATCAAATGATCTTGATAATGATCACCCGATTTCACACCCTTATTTCATAATCAAAATGATGTTTAAAAGATCTTGATAATGATCACTTAAAGTCTAAATCTTTTCAAAATCAATACACACACTGAATACATTCACTTAGGTCTTAAGGGCTTAGTGCTTTTTCAAAATTAATACACACACTTAATACATTCACTTAGGTCTTAAAGATTTAGTGGTGAACTTAGTTTTATAGTCAAAATGATATTTAAATGATCTTGATAATGATCATTTAAAGTTTTAAATCCTTACAAAATCAATACACACACTTAATACATTCACTTAGGTCTTAAGGACTTAGTGGTGAACTTAAATTGATAATCAAAATGATGTTTAAATGATCTTGATAATGAACACTTAAAGTTTTAAATCTTTTCGAATACACTTATTATATAATCAAATGATCTTGATAATGATCACTTAAAGTTTTAAATCTTTTCATACACACACTTAATATATTCACTTAGGTCTTAAGGACTTAGTAGTGAACTTAAGTTGAAATACACACACTTAATACATTCACTTAGGTCTTAAGGACTTAGTGGTGAACTTAAGTTGAAATCCGTATTTAAATGATCTTGATAATGATCATTTAAAGTTTTAAATCTTTTCAAAATTAATACACAAATGAATACATTCACTTAGGTCTTAAGGACTTAGTGGTGAACTTAAGTTGAAATCCACTTGTTAGAAGAGGATTAGAAAAATCAACAGAATCAAACTCTTTTAAAACACCACAGGTCCAATTAGGAATAAAATTTGGCTAAGTGTTCTTAAATACACTCATTTGCCCCTTTAGGGTCTTCACCAACATAATCTTCAAATTAAAAGACAAATGATATTCACCCTATTCCTAGGGATAATCAAGACATCAATATTCACTGAGCATCAGGTTGTTCCTAGGATGAATTATTAAGCAACATAATAAAGTTTAAATGAATTCAAGGTTTTTACCAGACATAAAGAAGGTTGCATGGACCTGCTCCCTACTCTTAACCTGGTGAATACCTATTACCGGACATAAAGAAGGTTGCATGGACCTGCTCCCTATTCTTAAACTCGTGAAGACCTTAGGATCTTTTATATTAAACTTATTTTGCTTGGCATAATATTATCCTTAAAATTTAAGGACCCCAATACACAACATAGAGTTAGGAAGGTTTCCAAGATAAAATTTAAGGACCCCGATACACAACATAGAGTTAGGAAGTTTCCAAAACTTTACTTTTCTAGAATTATTAAGCAACATAATAAAGTTTAAATGGACCCAAGGACTTTTACCAGACATTAAGAATGGACCTGCTCCCTACTCTTAACCTGGTGAATACCTTAGGGATCTATTAAACTTAATATGTTTGCTTAGGGATCTATTAAACTTAATATGTTTTAATTAATAATATTATCCTTAAAATTTAAGGACCCCCAATACACAACATAGAGTTAGGAAGATTTCAAAACCTGCTCCCTACTCTTAACCTGGTGAATACCTTAGGGATCTATTAAACTTAATATGTTTTACATATGCTCCCTACTCTTAACCTGGTGAATACCTTAGGGATCTATTAAACTTAATATGTTTACTTAATAATATTATCCTTAAAATTTAAGGACCCTCAATACACAACATAGAGTTAGGAATGTTTCCAAAAATATTATCCTTAAAATTTAAGGACCCCCAATACACAACATAGAGTTAGGAAGGTGAAGGTTGCATGGACCTGCTCCCTACTCTTAATCTGGTGAATACCTTAGGGATCTTTTAAAACTTATTTTGCTTTGTTAATAATATTATCCTTAAAATTTAAGGACCCCCAATACACAACATAGAGTTAGGAAGGTTTCAAAAACTTTACTTTTACAGCTCTATATACATAATGCTCTGACATGCATTTTGAGTTTCAGGTGGTGGAACGAGAAGACTCGTCAGATACACTTTTACAGTTTAACGTATTTTACAGTCTTTCTTGTACTTTTCTACTGGTTTTCTTTTTTGCTTGTACCTTACTTACTGCATAAAGAACACTTACATGTTAAAAACAAAGCAAAATCAAAACCAAAACAAAAAATAAAATTTCAAACAAAAATACTTCACAATATTTCAAAATATAACATAACACAAAATTTAATCACAAACATCACAAAAAATACAACTCCAACTAAATTAAAACGTCTCTATTGGAATATCGGGAACCCTCGGAGGAGGTAACCTACGGTTGCTAACGAGGTTTTCTATCTATTAGATGATCGAGAATCCCTCGGAGGAGGTGACCTACGGTTGCTAACGAGGCTTCCCCCTGTCTCTATTGAAAGATCGGGAACCCCTCAGAGGAGGTAACCTACGGTTGCTAACGAGGTTTTCCACGGTCAAGATGAAATTATGGAACTCATTAAGTTGAGTTTAGTAAATTCATTTAGACTAAGTGATTCCAATAAAAAATAGTAGTACCGGGACGAAAATTATGGAACTCATTAAGTTGAGTTTAGTAAATTCATTTGGACTAAGTGATTCCAATAGATTATGGAACTCATTAAGTTGAGTTTAGTAAATTCATTTGGACTAAGTGATTTCAATAGAAAGTGGGAACCCCTCGGAGGAGGTAACCTACGGTTGCTAACGAGGTTTTCCATGGTCTAAATGAATCGAACCCCTCGGAGGAGGTAACCTACGGTTGCTAACGAGGCTTCCCACGGTCTAAATGAAATAATGGAACTCATTAAGTTAAGTTTAGTAAATTCATTTGGACTAAGTGATTCCAATAGAAAATATGGATGACTCATTAAGTTGAGTTTAGTAAGTTCATTTGGACTAAGTGATTCCAATAGAAAATAGTGGTACCGGGAGGAGGTAACCTACGGTTGCTAACGAGTTTTTCCACGGTCTAAATGAAATTATGGAACTCATTTTGTTGAGTTTAGTAAATTCATTTGGACTAAGTGATTCCAATAGAAAATAGTGGTGCCGGGACTAGTAAATTCATTTGGACTAAGTGATTCCAATAGAAAATAGTGGTAATATGAAACTCATTAAGTTGAGTTTAGTAAATTCATTTGGACTAAGTGATTCCAAAAAAAAAATAGTGGTGTCGAAGTTGAGTTTAGTAAATTCATTTGGACTAAGTGATTCCAATAGAAAATAGTGGTGCCGGGCAAGTTAAGTTTAGTAAATTCATTTGGACTAAGTGATTCCAATAGAAAATAGTGGTGTCGGAATAGTTGAGTTTAGTAAATTCATTTGGATTAAGTGATTCCAATAGAAAATAGTGGTGCCGAGACCTGGAACCATGGGATCTTGACCGGTGTCGCTTTAATCAACTTTAATATGCCCATAATAAAATTCAAATAACTTTAACCATAGGGTCATCTGATTTGACATTATAACCAAATAACCTAGAAAACTTGAACTCTGTTACAATGAGGAGCTTGGAGCTTACATGGTGGGCAGCCTGACCATCTTCAACAGCAAGAGGATCTACACTAATACATCTCTTCCTTAGTATTAAACAACAAAGCAATAGGCTATCAAGATTGTTTTCCTAGTGCAACATAAATCCTGAAACACATCTTTTAGGCATTTGTATAATTTTGTTGTACAATCTAAGCCATAACTCGCCTTAGGATTCAAAGGTTGTCGGCATTTGTACAATCCTGTTATACAATCTAAGCCCTAACTTGCCTTAGGATTCCGAGGTTGTCACTGACCTAAATCCTCACATCTTCAAGGTTATTTGTGTTGATTGCTTCACACAAATGTAAATCCAAATAAATAATAAAAAATCGCATGATGAAATATCTAAATGATTTATCCTAAATTGAAGCCAAATAATAGGGTAGCTTGGGAAGTCATTGAAGTTCTCCTTCGGATCTGTGACATCCTTTAGTGTTTCCTCCTTTGGACTCTAAAACAAAATATTCCAAATTTGAACCAATACCCCTTCACATTTCTTAGTCTGATACCTTTGAAATGTCCTTACCATTTGAACTCCTTGAAGGTAATTTTTCTTAACTTTTATCGAGAGTATTCATAGGTAACTTCAGTTATCTATGATGTAATTAACTATAGGGGCTTGCCCTTATAGGAAGCTTTTCTCGAACCCAGCATAATATAAACCCTTTTTAATTCCTGATATTAAATAGGGGAACTTTTCGGCCAATACATTGGTTTCGTAGACTAAACGGATGTCATAACTTTCTCTAGTTTATTTGATCGAGCCCCACCCTAAATTCTTGTGTTCATCATTTAGGATAGATACAGGATTTGAGGTAAAGCATCTTTCATCTAAACTATGAAAATTATGGGGTCAGTTTGACTTCATCTTTTTCAAAACTAAAACTTTTATATTTAAACTATGAAAATTATGGGGTCAGTTTGACTTCATCTTTTTCAAAACTAAAATTTTTTTAACCTAAACTATGAAAATTATGGGGTCAGTTTGACTTCATCTTTTTCAAAACTAAAATTTTTAAACTATGAAAATTATGGGGTCAGTTTGACTTCATCTTTTTCAAAACTAAAATTTTTAAAACATACTTCCCGAAGCGGGCAACGGGATTTCAATTCCGATGACCGACAGCTTCTTACGGGCAAACCCCACAAAAGCGGGCAACGGGATTTCAATTCCGATGACCGACAGCTTCTTACGGGCAAACCCCACACCAACAATAGTGCCGACACATAACTCCTTTGTCTGATCTAGCCACATTAGCCAAAACTGCACTTGCTCAATTTTGTTTTGGCTTAATCACGCCAGACATGTTCATGACTAAGCCTAAAAATTCCTTAGTGTGGTCATGTCTAGCATGTGTATGATAACACTTGAAAGTTTCTCGATGCGGTCATGTTAGTTCATAGCGTGACCACTCCCAGCTATATTTGGAGGGACCACTCAGCGTGATCATTCTAGTGACACGCCATCAATCAATGTACTTCATCCACAAATCCAAGCACAATCTCTAGTGTCATTTTGTCGACGATTATTCGTGTCTCTTCCAACCAGCTAAGTCATCTTAGAGGTTGACTCTTCACCTAATTGGACAATGAGGGAGGCCTCTACCACCTCATTTTCAACTTATAAAATGGCGGCTCTGATACTATCCACAACACTCAATACATTCTAACTCTCCAACACACTCACTTTCAGAGAAGCTCACGGAGACACACAGGCTCACACACAAACTCTACGCTCTGCTCTTAGAAAGAAAAAGGAAGAAGTCATAACAAGAAAATGTTGTAGTGGTTTTATTCATAGAGAATTCAGAAATGTATGATTTATGAGGTTCTCATGCAAAAAAAGCCACATGAAAGTTTCATAACCAGAGATTTTAGTGTAATACCTATTCTGAGTTCTTTAACACTTCTATAAGAGAAAGCTCCTATAGTTAATTACATCATAACTAGTTAAAACCACTCAAGTAAACTTCTGATGAAGACTAACATTTGTTCTTAGGTAAATTTTAAGTGTCAAGGTCAAGGAAAGAAACATCAATGTTTGAACCTAGGGTAAGGAGTTTCTAATTCTACCCTGAAGGTTTTGTTCTATCGATTTGTGTTTATCATTTTATTTTGTTATTCTACTTATATCTTGTTTATGTCTTTTGGTTTTGTTTCGTAGTTGTCATTTTGTTTCCATGGGGTTCACCTTTTCCCCTTCAGAATGTCGTCCTTACAAAATAAAGTTAGCACACACTAAAAACATGCAAAGTAAATCTAAAGCGTAATTTGTCTCATGTCTTCAGCAAACTTGTAAAACAGAACACGATTAGCCATGAAATCATGTTTTAATTTGTCAATTTAGTTTGTTGAATAATTTTTTAATGACCCGGTCAAGATGTATATGGCTCCGTCATTCTGGGTCAGTAAGGGAATTCAGATCTACTAAGTTTGAAAGGTGTTTAAGCCAAGACTGGAAGATTCTTATCAACAACCACATATTGCATCGTCCAAGAGATCTTCATAGATCTGAATAAAAATGTTCAAGTTACATTCGATAATCTTTGTTCATTAGGGTTTAATTTAAGTTTTAATGTCTTATTCAGATTTTAGGGGTTGAAAAATTTTAGGTTGCTTAGGATTTATTAATTGATTGAGTTTTATCATTTTGTTGTTTATTTTTGTTTGGGATGATCCGATCAGGATCCCATAATTCCATCGTCCCAAGCCATTATTTTTGCGGTTTGATTAATAACAAGTGGTTGGAAGATATTTTATTAGCAACCACGGGTTACCTCCTCAAAAATATCTTCTCAAACCTAGTTGCATTTTTTTATGCTTTTATGACTTTTAAAATGAATTTTATGTCATTTGTATTTTGTCCTAAATTTCATTTTATTTATGTCGGTCAGATTTAGATGTGAAATTGAATCATAATTTTTAGTTTATCATGCCATTTATTTTAGGTCTGATGTTTGTTAGATCTAAGGAAATTTGATTAAAGTTTAATAAATTAGACTTAAGGTTTAGGTTCAATGTTTGTAGAACCTAAAAGAGATTTAATTTTGAATTTGATACTTGTCAGGTTTTAAGCTTTAGGTTCAATGTTGGTAGAACCTAAGATTGTGAAGTGACATAGATTCAATTCATGTAGAACCTAAAGTTTAATGTCATGTAGATTCAATTTGGATAAAACCTAACGTTTGAGGTGGTTTAGGTTCAATTAATGTAGGACCTAAAGTTTAGTTTTATTTAGGTTCAATTTGGATAGAACCAAAAGTATAAATTGATTTAGATCAGATTTATGTAGGACCTAAGGTTTGGAGTGAATTAGAATCAATTTGGGATTGAATCTTCGGTTTGATGTTACTTAAGTTCAATTTAGGTAAAACTTAAAGTACATGATGGCCTTGATCCAATTTAGGTACGACATAAAGTTTGATATTACTCAGATTCAATTTAGGTATAATCTAAGGTTTGATATGATTTAGGTCCAATTTAGCAAGACCTAAGGTATAGTGTTGATTTAGGTTCAATTTGAGTTGAAACTAATGTTTGAGTTCATTTAGGTTCAATTTGGGTTGAACCTAAGATTTAGATTAACTTGGATTCAATTTGGGTTGAAGCTAAGGTTCAGGTTGACTTAGGTTCAATTTGGATTGAACCTAAGGTTTAGGTTGAATTAGGTTTAATTGGGTTGAACCTAAGGTTTAGGTTGACTTATGTTCAATTTGGGTTGAACCTCAGATTTGGATTTACTAAGGTTCAAAGTGGGTTGAACCTAAGATTTGGTGAATTTATGTTCAATGTGGGTTGAACCTAAGGTTGAAATTGACTTAGGTCCAATGTCGGTTGAACCTAAGATTTAGGTTGAGGGATTAAGTCTAATTTAGGTGAGACTTAAATAGGGTTTAAGGTTTTTTAAGCCTAACGTGGTAAGGCTTTAAGTATTCATTAAGCCAAATTCAAATTAGACTTAATTAGGGTTTTATGTTAGCTTAAGCCTAATGTAGTTAAGGCTCAAGGGTTTAATTAAGTCTAATTAAGAATAGACCTAATTAGGTTAGAAGGTTAATTAAACCTAAGATGGGTAAGGTTTAATTAGATTAATTATGTCTAATTAGGGTTTGACTTAATTATGGTTTAAGGTTAATTAAACCTAATGTAAATAAGGTTTAATTAGATTAATTAGATCTAATCTTGATTAGACCTAATTATGGTTTATGGTTAATTAAACCTAATATAAGTAAGTTTTAATTAGATTAATTAAGTCTAATTTGGGTTTGACCTAATTAGAGTTTAGGGTTAATGAAACCTAAAGTAAGTAAGGTTTAATCAAATTAATTAAGTCTAAATTTGGTTAGACCTGTTTAGGATTTAAGGTTTGTTAAGCCTAATGTAAGTAAGGCTTAATTTGATTAATTATTTCTAATTTAGTTTAGACCAAATTAAGCTTTTTGGTTAATTAAACCAAATGTAAGTAAGATTTAATTAGATTAATTAGGTCTAATTTGGGTTAGACCTAATTAAGGTTTAAGGATTAATTAAACCTAGTGTAAGTAAGGTTTAATTAGGTTAATTAGGTCTAATTTATGTTAGACCTAATTAGGGTTTAAGGTTAGTTAAGCGTAAAGTAGGTAAGGCTTATTTGGATTAATTAGGTCTAATGTGGGTTAGACCTAATTAAGGTTTATGGCTAATTAAACATAATGTAAGCAAGTTTTTATTAGAATAATTAGGTCTAATTTTGATTAGACCTAATTAGGGTTTAGGGATTAATTAAACCTAATGTAAGCAAGGTTTAATTAGATTAATTAGGTCTAATTCAGGTTAGACCTAATTAGGGTTTAAGATTAGTTAAGTTTAAAGTAAGTAAGACTTAATTAGATTAAATATGTCTAATTTGGGTTAGAACTAATTAAGGTTTAGGAATTAACTAAACCCAATGTAAGTAAGGTTTAATTAGATTAATTAGGTCTAATTTAGGTTAGACCTAATTAGGGTTTATGGTTAATTAAACCTATTCTAATAAGATTTAATTTGATTAATTAGGTCTAATTTGGGTTAGACCTAACTAGGGTTTATGGTTAATTAAAAATAATGTAAGTAAGGTTTATTTAGATTAATTATTTCTAATTTGGGTTAAGACCTAATGAAGGTTTTGGTTGGGTTTGGGTTGAACCCAAATGTCTAAATTTGATTTGAATCCATTTGGGGTTGGACTCAAAGGCTGCTGGTTTTGACATAAGTCTATATAGGTTAGATAGGTGTGATGTGGATTCATTTTGGTTGAACTCAAAAATTGCAGTTTTGATTCGGATCTACGTGGATTAGGTCCCATGGTTCAAAGGGGGGGGGGGGTTGACTAAACCTAATGTTGGGGGGGATTTAGGTTTACCCTAGGTTTAATTTGGAAATTAGACCTAAGGACTAGGATTAAGTCAATTGTACTGGTCATTCATGGCGAATGTCCAAGCCTAAGTGATTTTATGGTTTTAAATGTAAATTTAAAATTTATAATTTTAACCCTAAAAGGCAAAAACATCATTATAAATTTTCAAGAGGATAACAATTCTCATTTTAAGGTTTAACATTATCACCCTAAATTTTCAAGCCATTTTCATTTTTAATTTCAAACTTTATAATTTTCTATAGTTATTTTTGGAAATAATTACAAATTTGATGGAAATTGGTAAATTTGACTCTAGGGATTTTTCCTGATTATGGAAAAATTTTGTAATGTTTCCAAGGGTGTAAAGTTGATCTCTAAAAGTTTCATAATTTTTGGGTTTATAAATAATTTTTATTAATTAAATTACTCTAGAGAGTAATTAAATAATTAAAAATTAAATATAATTTATCAGTTTAGATTTCACTTGCATAATATTTTTCTCATTTTTCTGAATTCAGGGGTTTTTTTATCATATTTTTATGATTTTTCATTAAAAAGTTATGGATTCTTGAAGTTATTAGAATTTTCTAGATTTTATTAAATCTTAACTAAAGGATTATCTAACACAGTGCCACCTTATTGATACACCTAAAATATATAGCATTTATGTGCACATTTTTATATCATTTTTTTAGGATATTGCGTTTTAATTAAAGATATTTGTGTGTTTTTCTTTCAGGTACCATCAAATGAATGAAAAATGGTGAAAGGTGTGAAAAAGGATCAAATTTGGAGAAAAAATGAAGAAGGTGTGCAAAAGAAATGTGGTGCCTAAGTGCCCAGAGTTGGCGCTTAAGTTCCAGGAAAACCAAGAATATCACGTCTAAGTGCCACAAACCTCGTGCTTAAGTGCCAGGAATAGTTACTTGATGATTCAATGAATTTGGTAAAATTTTTTAAGAGGTATTTGAAGCAACTCTTGGTGAAAAATGTGAGATATGGTTAATGGACACGAAAAATAAATTCAAAAGGCTTTTAAAAGGAGACAACTTTTGGAAGATTTAATGAAAATGAAACATTTTGTAGAGAAACCAAAGCACCTTTTGGAAAATTATAAAAGAAGTCTTGGATTGGATTGAATAACACTCTCTCCTAAGCTCCCATAGCCACTCCAGAAGTCACCTCCGTACCCTCTCTTTAAGACTTCTTTAGATTATATAGGATACTTTTATAGTGAAGAAATGGTGGAGTTGTAGTGTGTGAGTAGAGAGCATTATAAGAAAAAGGATGAGAATAGACTCAAAAAAACTTCAAGAGATTGATGGAGAGGATTTGAGATAAGTTTTTATTTTTGTGACTACATTTAGTTTTAATTTAGACTTCTTGTTTGTTGATATGATTTCTACTTTTAAACTTAGATGTGGCTGTGTTTTCTCCATGAATTCTGAGTAGTTTTCTTTATCTTTTTCCTTAAAATGATTAGTGATTAAGTGTTGGATGGAGGTTGTATGAAGTATTAATTTTTAATATTGGAATAAGTTGTGATGATTTTAAATCTTGTACTTCATTTGCTTCTTGATTTGACCAATTAAATTATTAATATTTATTGTGAGAACATGTAAGATCCATGATGGTATTGTTTCAGTCAACTAATGGTGAAAATTACATGAGATTGTATGGATGAGAATGTAATTCATATGACTGAGTGCAAATAAGTAGGGAAATGAACTTTAAAGGGTGTACAGTTAGAGGACTTTAGAGTGATAGGCTAAAGCCCCCAAGTTGTTTTGTAGTTTTAGGTCTTGGTACCAGACCCAGGTGGAGGGAGAAGAGGGAACTATAGAGTGAGAGCTAGTATCTTCCCTACCTAGCCCGTCTTCAAGTTTATTCAAACTTTAAATTAGCCAATATTCTTTATAGTATCTTTAGTAAGGGTAACGAATAATATTGCTATTATTTAACACAACACAATTTGAATACTTCCACAACAGAATTACTATACTTGTTACTTATTCATGATAAGGAAAAGAATATTTTTTTTATATTGCCTTCATCTTACAAATATCTAGTTAAATTTAGTTAGTTGTTCACTTCATTTTCAATTATAAAAATTACCAAAAATAATTGAACTTTCATTCCTATTATAACATCTATAATTTGAGTAAGAATATTTTGTAAAGTAGAATTTGTTATCTAATTTCTTTTAACTTATTAAGATATTGTAATTCTCCCTATGAGCAAGGTCTAATCAAAAAATCCAATTCTACTTGATAACAATACGTATACTTGCATAGTATCCCATATATAAATATAATAATTGCACTCTTATTTGCTTCAAAGTCATGTTTTAGGCGGTATTGCAAAGTAAAAAAATAATTAAGGAACAATTAGGAATATAACTGCATACATCATAGTACTGTCATATAAGATCGAGATCACTCATCATCGGACGCATTGAAATCACATGCAGTGTGATTTCATTTCGTGTGCTTCACACGCGGATGGCCACGTGGCCCATAGTTTGGCTTGTTTTATATGGACAGATCTAAAATGCAACTAGATCACAACCGATCATTCCCGATACATGGGAATGAACAACATCGGTTCATTGTCTTCACCTCATTTTTCTTAGTCCAGAGGAATTTTTATCTTTTTTTATGATTTTTCATTAAAAAGTTATGAAGTTTTGAAAATATTAAAATATTATGGATTTTATAAAATCTTAACTTAAGAATTATCTGACATGACACTACCTCATCATCAGACGCATCAAAATCACATGCAGTGTGATTTCATTCGGTGCGCTTTACATGCGGGTTTCCATGTGGTCTGCAGTTTGGTTTGTTTCATATGGATGGATCCACGATGTGACTAGATCACAACTATTCATTTCCAATACACGAGAATGAATGACATTGGTTCATCTTCCCCATAAAATGATAAAACGAGAGCCGTACACATTTGAACTCTAAGATCTCATTCATTTTTCCATGGATTTATATGAAATTTGTTTCTAAAGCATCATCTCGATGAGATGAATCAATCCATATGGTTAGATTCCTATGGATTTATTGTTCTCTTCACAATGTGTGAAATCTGACCACAAATTTAGAGTTAAGAGTCCATACCTGGTCTCGAGAGGTGAGGCCTCAATCAAGCTTGTTTGGATTGTTCATTATGTACTTGTGAAGCTTCTCCCTTGCTCAATTTGGAGTGAGACTGAGTCAAGGTATATCCATGGTGAAAAGCTCCCATGGTTTGATCTAGCGCAGGGTTGGAGCACGCGAGAAGACCTAATTTTGATTGAAAACTTCTCTTCAGAGTCTAGAGAAGCATTAGGAAGAGTTAGAACAAAGTTTTGAATAATTTTATGTCAAACTAAAAAAAGGCCTTGAATTTCCTCTCCCAAATTAGTGCTCTGCATAGATTTCAAAGGTTGAATTTGTGGGGGTTTTATTGCCTAGCATGTGGGGAGAAAAGTTTTTTTTGGTGGCCAGAGGCTTGGAAGGTTTTATGTGTCATCATCATGTTTAGGGCTCTCGACAAAACTATTTAAATAGCCAAGGAAGGCAGAAAGATGGCTTGGAGTTCATTGGCAGAGGTGGAAGGTGGTGGAGAGAAGCTCAAGGAAGAGTAGGGGAGAAGAATTTTTGCTTGGATTTATCTCTCACCTTCTTTCCATGGTTAGGTCAAGATAATTTCATGCATGGTGGAGGGAGAGGCTATGGTGAATCTCTTTTCTTATTAGAGAGGAGATGAGGTGGAGTGGCAAGTTGGCAAGTTGTTAATCCAACTAATCCCTCTCTCATCAAAGTAGATTATGTGGATTTTTACCATGGTGCCATGTCACTTTCCCCCTCATGATTATCTTTGAACCTAAGTAAAAAATGTTGGTTAGGTGATGTGGCCTCATGAAACCATGTGTTTGATGTGTCATATTGGGTTTATGGGTCATGGATGACCCATGGATAATGGGTGAAGGAGAAGCTTTTGGGCTTGGGCCTTCATGTAGACCATTTGGGCTAAATCCCATCATGAGCCATTTTAATAACTTAATTAATCAATTAATTAATTAATTAATCAAAAAATTAATTAGGTCAAACTCATGAGGTTGACCATGCTTTACCAACGGGCTTGACCAATTTGACGAGAGTTGACAATTTAGGTCTTGGGATTGAACAAAAACCAAGTTTGATCAATTGGATGCCTCGGTTGACCAATTGACCAATTTTGACCAATTTGGTGATAGAGTTGACCACATGGTCCATTTTGATCAATTTGGTGTCAGGGTTGACCAAATGGTCCAATTTGACAAATTTGGTGTCAAGATACTAAATGGTCCATGAGGTGACTATTGAGTCCAAGGTTAACCAAATGGTCAATGTGATGATCATTGGGTCCAGGGTTGAACTAATGGTCAATGTGATGACCATTGGGTCTAGGGTTGACCAAATCAGGTTTTGTTATCATTGATTTGATCATTTTGTGATGTCATCATGGTATAAGCCCAAAGAGGGTGTACTGGGGGTTAATCCAATTTCTAGGGCTTTGGGAACCCTAGATGGGTCAAAGGGGTCAATGCTGGTATTCCCCCTTCCTAGGATGGACTTAGTGATCATGGTGATCTTTAGGTCTTTAAAATGGTGTTTAGAGATCTTGAGCCAGTGTGGTTGACTCAAGACATGTCTTGTCTATGGGTGTCAGTTTAGGGTCCTCATAAAAGAGAGGTCAACAAATAGGCCCCAATATGTGTGGAATATTGAATAAGTATGACACACATATTGGCGTTGACCGAAGTGGCCATTATAACCCAAGGCAATTTGCAGCTAACTTTAAAGAATAATGTTGTTCCATGTATGGAAATTTAACATTGAGCTTTTAAAGTTTGTTAGGGAGTAAAGTATCATAACTTATAAACAAGTCATAAGAAAAATCAAACTACATGAAAGCCATGATTCCATGTCAGGAAGGCCTAAGATCCCAAAGTAAGAGGGAGAATGATTGTCATACTCCATTGAAGGAGGTCTTATATCATCCCTCAAAAGTTTCTAATGTTAGTTCTGGAAAGGGAATGTTGGGATACTGTTGACCTCACTTTTAGTTGAGGTTTAATCTCTTCCTTAGAAGCCTAGGATATAGCCATAGGACTTTCTTGTTGACTATCCTAGAGGATCAGTGATGACACACTCACCTTTATAAATTCTAAAACTCTTCTTTGCTCATTTTGAAGTTCCACATATTGGTTCTAACCTCTACCACTTAGTAGGTGGAGCCAATATGTGGGAGCTCAAGAGGAGTGGACTTAGTGTTGACCCTTGGTGGTGTGGACTTAGTCAGTCTCACAAACACACACTTGATACCCTTCACTTGCACTCACTTCTTAAACCTTAACCAAATAAGCTTAGTTGATCCCTTACTCTTTTTGAAAACTCATGTGGATGGTCCCCTAAACCATTATCCCTAGGCTACGGTTTGGCTAAGACCAACACATGGAGGATCCAAAGTGGAGTCTCCCTTGGTCTCATGGCTCATGAAGGGTAATTTCATGATTGACAGACATCCTATTGAACCCCAATGTTACCTAAATACCCAATTTTAGCCTTTTAGCCTTAAACTTTCTCAAAACTACCAAATTGCACATAAACCCTAAATTTTCCAAAAATTGCCAAAATTACCCAAATTCTCAAAATCTCTTCAAAAATCATTTCAAACCATTTTAAACCACTCAAATTGACCAAAATACCTAAAAATTTCCAAAATTCCCAAAATACCCCTAAAATTGTCAAAATTACCAAAATGCCCTTCATACCCTAAAAAATCAAAAAAATTCCCAAATCTCCAAAATCACTCCAACTATCCCCAAAATCAATTTGAACCACTCCATTATGTCCAATTTCACCAATTTTGACCAAAATCCCAATTTTGCCCTTTAAGGCTCAATTACCCCAATTCTCCTCCAATTTCCACCAAATTGATCCTAAACTTCCCCAAATTCAATTCTAAACTCAAATTCATCATATCTAAGCTGAATTGAAACCAAATTAAAGCTCAATTGAACCTAATTTCAAACCTAAATTCTAAGCCCAACCAAAATGCCCAATTTGACCATGTACCCAATTTTTCCCAAATTGAACCCCCTAACCTATCTAATTTCCCCAATTTTGAATTCCAAAATCATTATAACATTTCTTTAGACAAAATTGAACCTTCAATTGGCCCTAGTCTAGCCTTATATCTCACTCAAATCCAACCTAGGGCAAAATCCCCAAATTTGCACCTAAGTCTAAATTCCATCAAATTGAACCTCATAACTCCAAAATTTCTACCCAATTAATATACAAAACTATTCATTACAAACCCTTGGACCAAATTGAACCATCAATTGAGCCTGTTGACCTCAATTTTGGTTGAGGTTTAGTTCCTCCTCTTTAATAGCCTAAGGTCTAGCCATAGGACTTTTCCTTTTGACTATTTCTAGAAAACTAGACTTGGAACCCTCACCATTAGAAATTCTACCCTCTTCTTTACTCAACTTGGAGTTCCACATATTTCTCTCAACCTCTAAATACTTAGTAGGTGGAGTCACTGTAGGGAAACTAAAGATGAGTCACCCTTAGGATTGCTGAACCTTAGGGTTGACCCTGGGTCTTGTTGGAGCTAAGGCATCCCTTAGGGTTGCTGAACCTTAGGGTTGACCCTGGGTCTTGGTCTAGAGCTAAGGCATTCACAACTTGAGTCACCCTTAGGATTACTCGACCTTAGGGTTGACCTTGGGTGTTGGTCTGGAGCTAAGGCATTCGAGTCACCCTTAGGATTGCTGGACCTTAGGATTGACCTTGGGTGTTGGTCTGGAGCTAAGGCACTCACTACACTTATCTTACCGACATACACTCACAACCCTGAACTCAAACTTCTAGTCTAGATCCCTTGACCTTTTGGGATACTCATGTAGATTGTCCCCTAAACCTACTAGCCCTAGGGACAACCCTGAACTCAAACTTCTAGTCTAGATCCCTTGACCTTTTGGGATACTCATGTAGATGATCCCCTAAACCTACTAGCCCTACGGCTATGGTTTGGCTAAGACAACTATGTAGAAAACCCAAAATGGGGCTTCCTTTGGTCCATGGCTTATTGGTGATGATTGGTGCCTCAACTCTACCAAAATGCCCATCTTGGCCTTTTGACCCCTAAGGCACCCCCTAATTACCAAAATACGCTCTTGGACCCAAAAATCCCAAAATTCCAAAAATTCCCATAAAATCCCAATAAATCCCAAATATTCCCAATTTCAAATTCTTTCAACTACCACATGGCCCAATTTGGCCAATTTGACCACCTTTAACCAAAATCCCCAAATTGTTCAACTACCACATGACCCACTTTGGCCAATTTGACCATCTTTAACCAAAATCCCCAAATTGCTCTTAAAGACCCAAATTTCCCCAAATCCAACTCAAATGTCCATAAATTTGATCTCAATTGAGTTAAAGACCCAAAATTCCCCAAATCCATCTCAAATGTCCACCAATTTGATCTTAATTGACCAAAATTTCAATCCTAAACTCATATTAACTTTTGATATGACCAAAATAAACCAAATCAAGCTCAATGGGTCCATTATTTGAGCCCAATTTTAATTTGGGTCAAAATCCCAATTTTGACCATATGACTTAATCTCACCCAATTGAACCCATAGCCTAGTC
>JXCR01143660.1:54087-90724 GCA_002079205.1 Phalaenopsis hybrid cultivar | reverse complement strand
AGAGGGGCATCATGAGTTTCTATAAGGGTATCTCTTCAAAGTTTCTATTATGATCTTCTCTATTTATCACAATTATTTGATATAATTTGCTTTTATAGTTATTTTATCCACTTTGTTGAAGCCTAACTTATCAAAGATGTGGCCATTAATACCATCCAAAGAAACTCGACCATTGGACAAGCACACAGTCATTTAAGAGGGAACTGACCAACAATGTAAATGAATGATGCATCTCTATGGTGNCTTAAATTTTATAAAAATAAAAGTATATATTCTTAAATATAAATATTTTTATGGATTTCAATCAGGTTTTAAATGATACGGCCAATGCTTATTCATTTATTTTAAGATGAATATAAGATACAATTTTCATAAGGTATGTATATTTAAAATATTTTTTATGATTTTAAAATTTACTATAATTAATGTTTTTGTTTGGGTGTCTGTTATAGTAAAAGTTGTATCAACATAAAATAATTCGCTTTTTCTTTTGTAAAGTTCAGGGGGCTTTACTGATGCTATAATACAGGTTCATTATATCTGTGAAGTGATTATTCAAAATATATAATATGTTTAGTTGAATTAGTGAGTAATTTTAGTCTAAAAGTGCTTTATTTAATAGTTAGAAACATGGAGCAAGTTGGGCATCTTCTCCTTAATTCGAGCTAAATTAAATGGAATTTATGCGGCTGGGAAAAAAGACAGTTTTATTATAATTATTTTATTGTGCAGGAGTGCACTGAATGGAGTTCTGATTTTGCGCTGAATTGTGAAGAGCGAAGAGCGAACAGCCTATTTTTAATATGAAGATTTCCTCTAAAATAGATCTTGTCTTAGGATTCATTTGAGATTACTTTTATTTTTTTTAAAAAAAATAACTTTAATTTTTTTGTTTATTATTTTATTTGAAAATAAAATTTTTAACATAAATTAATTTGTTATTTGAAATAAATTAATTTGTTTTCTTAAAATAATAAATAAAAAACATGAAAAATAAAAATATGTTCTTAAAATAAAATAAAAAATAATTAAAAATGATCACAAACAAGGCATTAGTTATTTAAATTTTTTTTTTCTGTGTTTCGAACAATTTTAATCATAATTATTTATGGTACGGCGCGACTCTTACTTCTCAATGGAGTGTATGTGGGAGCAATTTTTTTTTCTCAGAAAAAGGAAAAATGGCAACAAACGGATTAAACGCCACATCATAATTAACACCATTTGATTTTCATCTTTAATGGTAAGAAGTATGAGTTCTATAAATCGAAAAAAGCTGTAAAATTGAGCAAATTAAAAATTAGCCTGATAAGCCGAACTCAAATTAAAATATTTGGGTTCAAGTTAACATGAATAATTTTATGAGCAGCATTTTGGTTAAAAGTCTTAACTCGTTTAACATTTTTTGTTGGGTTGAGATTGACCTGCTAACCCGAAAATAATTCGAAAAAAAGCCTTCAACTCTAAAGTGTACCCGTCAATTCTGACTTGACCCGAAATTGACTCGAAATTCACCTGATTTTGACCCAAATACATGTTGGTTCTTATGTTAATTAGACTATATAGGTTCGGGTTCGGGTTCGGGTTGGGGGGTTAAAAGTGGGTCGTTCATGTTGGAGTTTCTAAACCGTTTATCATTTAGGTAGGGTTTAGAACCCAACCAACCACCCTTAGGATTTTTGCTTGTCCAAATTTCTTTACCTTCTTTTGTCACACAATTTCTTTCTAATTATAAGATTTGATGTAATGAACACCTTCCAACAATTACTCATGTCAAACATCTTCCAATAACTGATATCAATAAAATATTTCAAACACTTATTATCACCTATCATTAACTTAAACTGACAATCATCTTCTTTTGTGATTTTGAAGTCTAACATACACCCGGGATTACTCGTTCTCTATTACTAGTGTGCATCACCAACGTCAAGCGACGCTAATATTTATTATTGTTTATCATTTCTCTTTTTGAGCAACTATCTATTGTAGCACACCATCAACTAACATAATCATTGTTATTCATCTTCCAACAATCACCAATGTCCTTCGTTACTCATTCTTTGCATTAAGAGTATGTAATTTCAGTTAATTGTCATTAATTTTCATTGTTGTAAATAATTTACTTCTCAATGCAATCCCTTCAATAATAGAAAATTTACTTATTATATATAACATGTAGTAAACATAATAGAACCATTTATCTGGGCCATATACCTCAAAGATGCCCCTTCCACATTTTTCACATAAAAAACCTTACATATTATAAGTGTTGTGAGACTTTTTTTTTTGTAGGTGTGAAAAATTCTTATTATCTTTATATTATAATGAATATTCAAGCATGCACTAATTTGAACTCTCCTTATTCGAAAGCTTATGGTTGTTGGCTATCTAAGCAATTTCCAAATGGCCAAAAAATGCAATGCCTATAATAATAGAATTTCTCATCCTATTTTTCATCACTTCAAAAATAAATACCTCCATTATGAATGTAGATCTTCTACTCCCTCCCATCTTAACAAGGACAATCGTACAAAACAACATTGATAATAAAATTCTCCAACCCTTTTATAAATTATTTTTCATCGTAATTTGATTTTACTGATATCTACATCACTATCAAAATCAATAAGGCCGCATGGTCATTCAAGTTATGAACACTTCACATGGGTGAAATTCCTCTTCTATAACTTAAAAGTTACTTCATGGACACCATTAATTTCGCTCATTCATATTGTGTGGCTCAACTAACTTTCATTCATCAATAATTATTACAATACTTTATCTAGCTTCAACTGGTAGCCACCCCTGATCACAATATTTTTAGATATAAGCTTTATTGTATAGTAGGAAGGAATTCTTATTACAGTGCAAGAATTAGGTTGCAAGCGTCATAGTTGAATAAGTACATACCTCTGAATATATTATCCTCAAGTTCCCTATTCTGAAAGATTTAAGCTCACCATTATAGACTCACATGATGGGTGTCATTAAGCCCTATGAATATATTTGTCAATATAAGACCATCATGTTTAGTTAACAGATCTCTAATGAACAAATCTCTTAAATACTTAAGTATGCACTTGCTCAACTTTATTCTATAAGAGCTATCCATATATTTATTGTGCTCACTGACTAATTTGCTTATCATTTCATCTTAAATCCAAAGATTATCAATGACTCATCCCAAGTCTTTAAGAATCAACAACACGACAAACAAATCACTTATTAGTTGAGGGATATCTGCATATATTTACCTTTCAAACAGAGGGGCATCATGAGTTTCTATAAGGGTATCTCTTCAAAGTTTCTATTATGATCTTCTCTATTTATCACAATTATTTGATATAATTTGCTTTTATAGTTATCTTATCCAGTTTGTTGAAGCCTAACTTATCAAAGATGTGGCCATTAATACCATCCACAGAAACTCGGCCATTGGACAAGCACACAGTCATGTAAGAGGGGACTAACCAACAATGTAAATGAATGACGCATCTCTAAGGTTAAAAAAATTTCCCTAGCAGATAAACTCCTGCCATAATAACATATTACTACAAATAAAATGATTCTCCTTTTCTATCACTAATTAATTTAGAAACTCAAAATTCAACTATGAGTTAGAGATATATTTGTAATTAAATAAATTTCTCAACAAATTACTTTTTGCCAAAAATAACTATTTTTTAGGCAATATTTACTTTTCATGATTCAATTGGAAAACAACTTTTTTTACTCATTACAAATCATTTCTAACTAAATTCAGTTTTCATTTATACCTTTATTGGCCCGCATCATCATCTAAGTTGGTAAAAAACTGAAAGATTTACATATCTAACACCTAAACTTCAATTTTTTTCATACATATCACCTTTCAAAAGGTGTATTGTGATTTTTCTAAAGTTAAAATAGTGATATTTTTTATGTGTTATGAAAAATTTGGGTGGTATAAATCTTAAAAATAAATTTTAGTTGTGAGTTATGTAAATACACAAGAATTGGGTGGTGTGTATGTCCTCTTCACAAATTGATTATATTCCAATAGATTACAGTGATATAGTTGAGAGAAAAATCGGTAAAGATCGGGAGTTGTGTAATAAAGAGTTTTTCGTAGCGTGAAGTTGAAAGAGTCAATGACGTACCTGTCAATTTTGAGAGTCAAGACTTCCATTCGGATATGTGTACCAAAATTCATTCTTGCAATTATTAATAGCAATGGTTGAATGTTAATATGAGTGTGAAGTTGGGCCACCGTTCATGAAAAGATCATAATCAAGCCTCAATCCAGTTTGATAAATGAATTGTATAATTTTGAGAGTCAAGACTTCTTGCCACTTGACGTTTTACCACATCAGCGAGTAAAATCATCTGTTAAGATAGTGATTTTGCTAAAACAAATTTAAAAAGATATTATGACAATTGCCTTTTTTAACAAACGCGAGCCAATATATATATATATGTAAAAACAACACAAGCATAATCATATTGCATGGTTTAATCATGCATCCACAAATGTGCACATAGGTGCAAGCAAAGTTCAGCACCATTCAAAATAAGCCAAGCTCAATCCGTGCTCCAAACTCGGGCTAACTAATTCGGATTTGAGGCTTGGCTAATTCTTTTCGGTCAAGTTTGATACTTAACCACATGTCATTGAAACTAAAATCAACACTTCTAATTGTTAAAGGGTTTGTAAACCGGATTCTATTTAAAAGGTTCATGATATAGTATATGTGATGAAAACTGAAATAATGAGAATTTTTATGTCCATAATTTTCCACATAAATCTGTGCTATATAATTCTATTTGTTTCATTTACGATTCATCCCCTTGCTTTCTTTACACTAATCAAAACAAGACATTTAATTTACTAGTAATTCCACATACTGCAGTTTTACAACAACTACAAACCATAAGAGCATCTTATAAACTGCATCTATCCGCAACCACATGCGAGTGAGCTGTGTTAGATTTGACCTTCAAAATAAAATTTCTATACTTGAATTTAAAAAAAACTGCACCCAGCTGCTCCTTCGTTACATTAATTTCTGTTGCTTGTATACATATAGTCAGCTCTCTTCACTATTATTTAATGAAGCTGTTCGCTTATCTTCTTCTAATAAATCCGCCATGCTTTCTTGGATTGAAAAGGAAGCAGTGGGATCAGCCGGACGTGCGCCGTGCTGAGCGTACGAGTGTCTCTGCCTCGGTTTGTCGTCTTTGTTGGGAGCAAAAGTACGTTGAAGACTTTGCCTTAGAGTTAAAAAGTCGCAAAATTGAAAAAATTAATGAGCTTTATGATTCTGAGAAAAGGAGCATGGCTAGTAGGTAGATTGCCTGTTTGTGATTGCTGCCTATTTGCGAGGCATCTGAGACTTATTAAGTAAGGCATAGGTGCCTTGCTTTTGTTCTAGGGAGCATTATTATTAAGCTTGAGATTTAATTGAACAATTTGTCAACGAGACACATGCTCGTATTATTGTAGAGTTTAAAGAAGTCTGGTAAGTTAATTACAACCCTTATGTGATTGCTATGAAACTTCCATTGCCAGAGAACCATTTGAAGAAGTCTTATTAGATGGAGCGCTTATATGTACGGACACCGCATGCAAATTTATGTGCGGTGCCCGATTTAAACAACAAAAATACATCTTTGTTTTTTTTTTTTTAGAGTGAGACTCACACTAAATTTTTAACAATCCAGATTAGACACCGCACACAAATTTTGCATGCGGACATGCAATAATTTTTCTATTAGGTGCGGGCACGCTAATCATGCATATATATCACATATGATAATTTGCTATTTAAACAAAAATGACATGCCTCATTTTAATATAATAAAAGTAGGTTAAGTTTCAATTAAATAAGATTAATTTATAGATTTGTTTTACAATAATCAGAAATTTAATTTTTATGTCTGAATTATGTTGTTCCGTATCATATGCTGAACTATGGATTGAAGAAAGGTTAAATTCATGCATTAACCTTGTTGAGTTTTGGAGCTCGGTCCGCCTTCCCGCTCCCGCTCCCGATCACAAAAAGTCACGACTCCTCTCTGTCGCAAAACTGCTCCCGCTAACTCCCGCTCCCGTTCGTGAATCGTTGGCTCCCCTCTTCTATTTTTGCGAACCGAATAGTCCCCGCCATTTGGTTCTTTTACTGGCGTGAGATACAGAAGGGAAGAGAAGTACAAGCCGTAGTTAATTGCGACAGAAGAAAGAAAGAAGAAGAAGAAGATTGCTCTCCATTGCCCTCTTCTTATTGGCTTGTGTCATAAGAGAAATAAGATTTTTCTTGTACGTTTATCTTCTTCGGTGTGTATCTCAGTGTAGAGAGAAAAGAAGAGTGAGTAAGAAAGTGAGAGATCCTTCTTGTAAATCGAGATAATGGACTGATGTAAATTCCTCAAGTAATAAAATCCTCTGCAACTCTTTGGACATAGACAATTTGCCGAACCATGTAAATCTGTACGTTCCCCTGTGTAACTGTTCTCTTGTGTGGATTTTCTAAATCTATTTTTTCGTTTCTTCATCGTTCGCCTTTCTATTTATATATATATATATATATATATATCACAACATAACTCGACATGATTTGGAATAGATATCCTATTAATGTTAAGTTGTTGGTAGGATTAATTTAACATATCTCAAACGGTTTAATTTTTTCGTTGATATCTAGGCGTTTATAAGAACAAGGATGTTTGAAATTTATTTTGGATGCAGAACTTAAATAACTTAAAATATAAGCAGTAAAACGATTACAACCTTTTATTAAAATACAATGCAAAAATGCTATTAATTATGTAATAGAAGAAAGAAGTATCTTGAAAAGCGGTGTAAAGTTGAGAATGTTGGGTTCTGAGGTGAGACTGAGTGCCCGGGGCTCAAGCGCAGGGTTAGGGGACTAAAACGCACATCTTGGGCGATAGACAGACACTTATGCGCCGGCATATGAGAGCATAAGCACCCACTTTGAGCACCTAGACGCCTAATTCAAGTGTGTACCAATTTTTCTCCCGTAAGCACGGCGCTTATGCACCAAGTCCAATGCATAAGCAGTTTTTTCTTACAATCTTTGCTCTAATAAGTTGAATTTAAACGACGTAAGGTCGACTTTTTATGTGAGAGTTCTTTGACAAAGTTTCCGTGAAGACGAGAAGTGTCACAGAGGAGGATTTCTTTGATCTTGAAGTGTGCTTCTTGTGTTGGATTGGAGAAAGAAGAGCTTAGACCATGATCTTGTAAGTTTACTTGAGAGTAGAGAGAAAATTGAGCGTGTTCTATATAGAACCTATGATTTTCATATTGAAAGTTTTATGGTGGGATGACTCTGTGGTTTTTTCCCAAATTTTTTTGGATTTTCAGCGTTAAGTATTTGTGTCCTTTTCTAGTTTGTTGTGCTTCTGTTCATAAGTTTGTTCAGATTTTCTTCGACTCTACGCGATCTTACTCCGTTGAATGATTTAGGTTTCTAATTGAGTTTAAGCTCCGATAAATTTTGGGGAGGGAATTATTCGGAGAGTTGTGTTTTCTCCTAATAGAGACTAAGAAACTGAGTACTTGTGTTTGAAAATAACATATTAGTTGGAAATAGAATGATGGGCTATACAGCCCCTTACCACCTAGGCAGGACTTGTTTGAAAGAAAGCAGCGAAGAAAATGATCTTTAGAGGGTTGGGGTACAATAAGAAAAGTAAGTGCGGAGAATGCTTTATCCCCTCTTTTTCCAAGTAGCGTATAGCCTGTGACGTAGCAAGGACAGAAAGGCGGTGCTCATCCATAGTTGGTGTAAGTAAAGACATTCACCAAATTACAGGAATGGTGAATTAGCATTTTGCATGGGCCCAAGTCTTTTTCGAACATGCCTCAAATATTCTCTCTTAGGCCACTTGTTTGAGACATTCTTCATGTCTCGCCAAGTGATGGATCATTTATTGGTGACATGAAAAATCTCAAAATGATGGATTCAAACCCTCATCATGAAAAAATAAAATAAAATAAAACAGGTACTAGGGTACCTAATAAAATAAAATTTATTAACTACATTTAAAAAACTATGCTTCGAAAGAGCAACTTCATGTAATTTCGTTTACAACACTATTTTTAAGAATTTAAGGACATTGTATACTCAAGCAATTAAAAATCTTTCTTTAAAAAACTAGCAATTAAAACACAAATGAGCTTTTAGCCACCACGATTTTTCTTTATTGATAATTTAAAAAACCAATCAAACATATAAAATGACTGAAAATTATATTTAATCACTCTACTTTTAAAACGATAGTGTATTATAAATAAATACATTGCATAACTTTGGCGATTTGGTAGGTGGAAGATCATATGGATAAACGAATAACAAATAACAATAATATACAAATAAAAACGACAACAAAGCTATCGTTTGGTGGATTATCGATGACCTTAGCCGCAAGCATGCCTCGACTATAATAAGCCATAACCCTCCCCAGCTATCTCTCCCTCCGGTAGAGCCGCCGCAGCAAGAGGCCAACCATAACACGCCGCCTCATGACCCTCATCCATGACTCCTCCCCACATGCATCCGCACTTAACTCGCGGCGCCAATAATGCCATTTACTACACATTGCCACGTCCATTTCTTTATCACCATAACAATCCAGCTTGCTCGACCCCCCTCTTTCCCGTCCCATTCCTCCCCTCCTAATTACCCCACACGTGTAAGATGCATTCTCCATCTCTCTCATCCATTATTTGATTCCGCGCTTTCTCTTGCCTCTCCTTGTCTCTGGTCCACTATATAAACTCAAATAATCCTCCCAACTCTCCTCACCTCACAATATAATGGCTGTTTCATTTCACCATTCGCTCATCTTCTCTCTCTTTATAACTTCCCAGCTTCTCTTCGGANTGGTCCACTATATAAACTCAAATAATCCTCCCAATTCTCCTCACCTCACAATATAATGGCTGTTTCATTTCATCATTCGCTCATCTTCTCTCTCTTTATAACTTCCCAACTTCTCTTCGGGGCCTCCTTCGCTTCCCGTAAGCTCACTGCAGCGGACCAGCAAACGCAGCCTCTCACCATCACCTACCACCAGGGCGCACTCCTCTCCGGCCCTATTTCCGTCAACCTTCTCTGGTACGGTAAATTCACCTCATCCCAGCGCGCCATCCTATCAGATTTCATCTCCTCCCTTNTCTCACCATCACCTACCACCAGGGCGCACTCCTCTCCGGCCCTATTTCCGTCAACCTTCTCTGGTACGGTAAGTTCACCTCATCCCAGCGCGCCATCCTATTAGATTTCATCTCCTCCCTCTCCGCTGCTGCTGAGCCGAAGCCCTCCGTGTCCACTTGGTGGACGATGGCCGAGAAGTACTACACCCAGTCGAAATTGGCGCCACCTCGGCTCACCCTCGGTGAACAGATTCTCGACGAGAACCACTCCTTGGGTAAATCTCTCAAGAACTCCGATATAGCCGCCCTCGCGGCGAGAGGCCGTGCCCGGCGGGCTTTAAACGTCGTGCTCACGGCTGATGACGTGGCCGTGGAAGGATTCTGCATGAACCGCTGCGGGACCCACGGGTCGTCACCCTGGTCTAAATCTGGCCGGTTCGCCTATATCTGGGTGGGTAACTCGGCTGTCCAATGTCCGGGCCAGTGTGCGTGGCCATTTCACAAACCGGTGTACGGCCCCCAGGCCCCACCTCTCGTCGCTCCTAACGGCGATATCGGGGTTGATGGAATGGTGATGAATCTGGCAAGCATGATCGCTGGCGCCGTCACGAATCCTTTTGGCGGTGGTTTCTTTATGGGGCCGAAGACGGCGCCGCTTGAGGCAGCGACGGCGTGCCCGGGAATATATGGCAGGGGAGCGTACCCGGGTTACGCCGGCGAGCTCATGGTTGACTCTTCAACGGGTGGTAGCTATAACGCCAATGGGGTTAATGGGAGGAAGTATCTACTTCCTGCTATCTTTGACGCCTCAACGGCTTCTTGTTCCACGTTGGTGTAATTTTGTACTTAATTTGCTGCTCTCCATTGTAGATAACTAAGAAAAATCGCTTCCTTCGATTTGTTTTTCCATCAATTAAATGCTAATGCTGTTAGTGGCTATGAGTGGAGAAAAATTTACGTAGGGAGCAGTGCGTAATTCACTCCTAATAATTTCTCAATAACCCATAGAAAGGGTATTAAAGAGTTATTACTGAGTTAATTTCAGTGTTATTTGGAGTCAGCATTAATCCCGTAGAAGTTATTAAAAAGTTATTAGGAGGGGATTAAGCACGGAGAGCCTATGGATGAGAGAAGTGTTTAATGTAGTAGTTGGATAAAGATGAATGAAGGAGCAGAATTAATTCTTAAATTTCTTTATTTTTCTTAACTTATTTTAAATTATCAAGATATTCTGATAATTAGATCTGAAATAAAAGCTCAATAAGTTGGCTGTGCTCAATTTATGTATTAACTTGACTAGATGATCTTAAATAATTATTTAAGGAGATGATATTAAATAATTATTTTAATCTCATTTTTTTAATGAGGAATGCAATTAGTTTCAGGTATGGCTGGTTGTGGTTACATTTAATAAGCCAAATAAAAATGTACCTAAGTTTAGTTTGTTGACAGCTTCAATAATAAAGACACGCATCATTCATGACTAAATTGGACTCATTTGTTTAGCCGTTAAGTTCAAGCTAAAATCGTAAATTAATAATTTTAGCTGAATTTAATTATTTCAAATTCAAATAAAACATTTTCCAAAATGGCCAAAGTATGATTTTTTAAAACCTTTAGATTATTGTTTCTATTTTTGCAAAATATTAGTTGGTCTATTTCTGTTGTTAATTAAACCTCCACTTGTAGGGTTCATTAGCATCTACGAAAAATCCGTCTGCTTTATCCGAAAGACTTCAATGATTCCAAAGCAACCACATTCATTGCACTGAGGTTTGATTAAATCGTTTGTAGGGAAAAGTGCAAGCCACTACAAAAGATAGCGTCCGGTCCCCATTTCCATTTGCAGCTTCTCTGCAATATTTTCAGAGCATCCAATGCCATTTTTAAGCGAATAGCCATTCAATGATAGGACGGGCTCGGTGTACTACGGAGATTCTAATCGGAAACCCATGCCTTTCAAACTGAGCGCTTATTTCATCCGGAAATAGTAGCTAGAGCTGCAAGCCGGAGTTGAATACAGGCTCGTCATGTGAAATTTTGAGACACATGAAGGAGAGGTAAAATAAATTAATTAAGACACGCGATCCTGCCCTTCCAAAAGCTGAACCCACCCAAGACAAGAAAAGTGACTTTTTGGCCGTAATATAACACAGATAAATGTTATTCCGCCGCCACGTGTATTTAATAACACGTTATTTATCAAAAATCTTGTGTTATACTTTAATCAAACCACATTATTTTCAAAATAATTCCTATAATAATTCATATACGTTGATATATTACTTAATTTATATATTACTTATATAAATTGATACATTACTTATATAAATCTATATTTAATTTATATATTTACCTAATTTTGCGGTTAAACCGCCCCTATAACTCAAGTAGGTGTTATTCCGCCGCCTATAACACCTCCCCTTGTTATTCCGCTGAGGTATAACACATGGAGAATATTCCTCATATGTTATATCCCCGTAATATAACACATATACGTGTTATTCCGCCTTCACGGGTATATAATACAACAATATTTATCGAAAATCTTGTGTTAATACTTTAGTTAAACCGCATTATTTTCAGGATAATTTCTATAATAATTCATATATCGTGATATATTTCTTAATTTATAAATAACTTATATAAATTGATATATTACTTATATAAATGTATACTAATTTATATATTTACCTAATTTTGTGGTTAAATCGCCGCCTATATAACTCAGGTAGGTGTTATTCGGCCGCCTATAACGCAGGTAGGTGTTATTCCGCCGCCTATAATCCTTCCCCTTTTTATTTCGCTGAGGTATAACAATGGGGATGATTTCCTATGTGTTGCCGAGGTGTAACACATGAAGAATATTCCCAAGTTATACCACAGTAATATAACACATATATTTGTTATTCCGCCGTCACGGGTATATAATAACGCGTTATTTATCAAAAATCTTATGTTATACTTTAATTAAACCACATTATTTTTTAAATTATTGTGTTATATTGCAATATATACGCATTATATTGAGAATGTATGTGTCATTACGAATTATATACGCGTTATTNTATATATATATAACGAGTCTTAAAGAGACCCAACAACCACAATGGAAGACACTTGACAAGTAGGGGCCTACGAGGAGAAAAGTGAGGGTCTACCTTTTGACAGCTTGAATTATGATAGTTGGGTACGAGCCAAAACCCATATCGAGTGATTACTGATGGCTTGTTCAAAGGATATATCCCGACTGAATTCCCTCACGTCCGGTTAAGCGATTTCCTCATTCAAACCAGATAAACAATATTAGTCGCTCAAAGCTTTTGTAGACGGCCTGTATCTTTCAACCGTTCTCCAAACCAACGATTGCCTAAATTAAATACTAGATCGAACGTCTTTTCTGGCTTCCAGCCCTTTTAATGCATATTATCAAAAATATCTCTCTACTGTCTTTACTTTACTAGGGCGTACAAATGTAATTTTATTGTCTCATTATCTATGAATAGAGGGCTTTTTTCATGAATAAAAGTTTGCAATTTCTATAGTTTATCATTTTGCTCTCTGCTTTTCTCTTATCTTTATCACTATATTACTTGAGTGTGTCTCCCAGATAGCTTTAGATTCAACAATAAATTATTAAAGACAATTGTAGCATGAGAAATATGTATTATAGTATGAGGCAAATTTTTAGGAGAATTTAGATAGTGATAATCGGCATGAGCAGGCTTTTTTTGTATGGTTAAAGTTACGAACTTTGAATTCTTTTAGGGCGTCAGGTCTCGTGTTATTCATGTGTTCACATAACAAAGGAGAGACCAATGTGAGGAATGTGAAGGAAGATGACTAATATATTTTATTCTCTTCTGGTGAAACAGAGAAGATGGGGACAAAAAAGATTTTATAAGAGACATGGTGGAGGATCCCTGAAAAACATGATCTGGAGAGTCGATCCTGAGCCAGGTTATATGTGTTGAAGAAAATATTAAAATATAAGTTTGTCGTATAAAATATGTTCATAATGTCTCGATATAAAAATCATGTCATGTTTATTAGACGGTTTATAAATGGGGATGTGACGTGTGCTCATCGGTTCTGACTTTTTATGTTCTTATAGTCTCAAAGATTGTCGAGGAGGCAATTTAGGGTAGAGAGTTTAATTAGTCGATTTGTTAAAATGAGCGGACAGACCAGATTGATGAGGCCATGTCTTCAAGTCAATCGAGTGGGTCAACTTTGCAGCTACTATAAGAGAGCTGATATATCAACAAATAGGGTTAGCATTTTACTTTATCAAATCACTCCAGTGACAGTCGTGTCTCCTGGATAATTAAGCTAATCAGGGCCACGAGGTCAGCTAAATGCGGGCTTCAGCCCTGATTTTGGTTGTAAAGGAGGATTATTTTGACACTGATCAAACTTAATAATTAATTCATCAATTAGTTGAATATGACTAAATATTCATGTTATGTGTAAATTTCCAAAACTTGTCAAAAAGCACTTCAAAACGTTGATTTATTGTAACATTGAAAATGATTAAAAAATAATATCTCATGATTCGTGGAATAATCTCATCAAAATTCCACTCGAGCAACGCGTACAAGATGATGTTTGTAGAAGCAGATTTATGTATATTCGATGTGAGATTTCTGAATAAAATTTTGAAGAAAATCGAAAGCAAAATTAATTTCTGTTCCCTCTTTAATTTTCTAGATCTCGACGAGGGGTTTCTAACTTCCAAAGCAGCGAAGCTTTTATAGATCTTGGCACGTTGCAGTTAGGTCGCATATAATGAAGTATTTGAACTTTTAGTTCATCGATCGGTGATATGGTTGCAAAAATTGGGAGCCCCACCTTGTACTGAGCAGCGGTACGTGAGTTCATAATAATTTGTATTAAAATGTCTAATATCAAAATTTCATTTTTTACATTTATTTCATTCAAATTTTTATATAACATCAAGATTATCACTATTTAATTTTGATGCGTGCAAAAAAATTTATGGCAGTAGAGTAGTTTACCATCAAAGAATGTATGAAGATTCATTACATACTCAAAAGAGAGAAGAAAACTAGTAATGCCCCCACACACTTTTACGTGGAAAAACTTGAAAGGGAAAAAACTACGGGGTCTCGGCTAACTGAAGAAATCCACTATAAACTGAATATTAAATCTACGATTCCCCGTCCTAGTGGCTAGAAAGAGATGAACACTATTTGGAATTACAACGTCGGTGCACGAATGAACTTATTGTAAGAAGTGTGATGCGGCCAATGACAATATCGATGGAGGCTGGCAGGTAGTGGTCAACTGTGGTTGGCGATGAACAAGGACGGTATACAGCAATTGATAATGATAAACAATAGTCGACTGTTGGCATTGATCGACGACGATCAACGGTGGTTGACGACAATGTCGGTGATGATCGCCATCAACGGTGACAGAAGTGGTGTTGGACTTCAGCTCATTCTCAATGCTTCAAGTTTCGCATGAGAGGGGTAAAGCTTTATTTATAGTTTTATGGGTGCAATTAATCCTAAAATATGAACCGATCGTACGGTCCGAATAGCTTCTTTCGATCTTAATGATGTCAGAATTGAATTATCTCAGAATCGTTGGGTTTGTCTTGCTGAGACGCTTCATTCTACTATGAACTTGTCCGATTCAACTTCCGTTTGACCTTTCAAATGTGTCTGAAAGACTTCAAAACATAGTTTGATGGCTTGATCTGGGCTCGATTTGGTTTATATTGGATCAATGTTGATATCATTTGGTTCGTTTTGTCAAACGAGTCCGTTTGACCCTAAATTTATTGAAATTAGATTTCTAGATGATTCCTCATCAAAGTTTAAATATTTTTTGTTGAGAAATTACAGTAGCATTTTCTTACTTAAAAGATTGTCTCGAAATATATGTCATGCATTGAAATTTGTGCCAGTAGTGTGGAATTTATTGATAACGTATTAATTTTAAATATATTTTTTTCTTGCAGAGCTAAGAGGACAANAAAATAAGGGCGAAGAAAAACAGTAATCGACACAAATCCAGAAGAACACAGAGATTTAACGAGGTTCGGCAAAGATGCCTACGTCCTCGGGAGCAGAGCGGCGAGTTCCTTTCAATAATCAGAAAAGATGTTACAGAATAGAGGATCCCTCGCCTCGGGAGCAGAGCGGCGAGTTCCTTTCAATATTCAGAAAAGGGTTACAGAATAGAGGATTACTCGGGAGCAGAGCGGCGAGTTCCTTTCAATATTCAGAAAAGGGTTACAGAATAGAGGGATTCAACTCTCTCAAAGACTTAGGATTACAAACAGTTANCAATAATAAAGTTGTGAGGTTTGTGAGTTGGTTTTAGAATATTTGTATTTATATTGAATTTTATGTGCTCTTCGTATTTAATCACTTTATGGATCTTCTTCTTTTGAATTGAAGAAATTCTACTATATTCTAAGTTGAACAATCAATGATAAGCTTATAAAAAAGTTTATCAAGCAGAAATAACTTATATCTATGAGATGGCGTCATCAAAGGAGTAATTAAATCTTCAATTGAGAAAGGAAGCTATTAAGATTTTTGGTATTGAGTGGATTGTATTAAAGGGAGCAAAGCTTCTATTCAAGTCTCTAAAAAAGTCCCAAAAGGTGGGTTGAGTGAAAAGAATACATAAGAGTATCCATTATATACCTACCTTTATTTCATATTTATTTCATATTTTAGCATAGTTTTATATATTTTTGTTCAACAAAGCCTCTTAAGAGAAACTTTTAACAATTTTTACAGGGGCGCCTCAGAGCTGATCAATTCTGCACCATAGATCATGCAAATTCTTGAGAACATAAAGCCTATGTGCCATCCACCTAATTCCTAGGTACTTGGATCGAACATTGTAGATCCATAGGTGAAATACCACATCGTTATCTTGAGACAGTAGAATGAGTCTAAAATAGAGAATCATAAGCTTAGGAGTCATCTTTTTATTGCCTAGTTTCCCAATTCAAAGCCTTGATGCTATTGCTACCAACGCCGCAATGCTAACGAAGCCAACCCAAAGAACCAGAAATTCGATAACATGGCACCCAACACCATGTCTAGAATGTTGTAGCTCCAATAGCGGTGCCTAGGCACCACAACTATAGTGTTGCAGCACAACGACATTCACTACAGAAAAATAAGCAGCTAAAAATGACATTCTTTACNATGCCTACGTCCTCGGGAGCAGAGCGGCGAGTTCCTTTCAATATTCAGAAAAGGGTTACAAAATAGAGGATATTCAACTCTCTCGAAGACCTAGGATTACAAACAGTTCTATTTATAATCCTAGAGTAAACCCTACAGTACAATATATAATTCCCAAATTAGCCCTGTACCGTATAGCGGGGCGTTGACTCAACACCCACAACCCACATAACGTAACTTCCTGATTTGGACATACCATAACACATGCCATATTTCTATTTTCATAATTCCCAGGCAGAGCTACAGTAATTAAATTATATTACATTTCGTAGCATTGTCAGCGAATGATGAGTTTGGACTGCTGTAATTTGTTATTTTAACAAAATTTTGACCGTAAATGATTTTTTTTGTGATTATAATCTTAAAATTAATTAATTGTAGCATTAATTTATCTGTAGAGGAGGAATTCTCTCTCTTTCTTTCTCGCTCTTTTAGGGCTNTTAAATTATATTACATTTCGTAGCATTGTCAGCGAATGATGAGTTTGGACTGCTGTAATTTGTTATTTTAACCAAATTTTGACCGTAAATGATCTTTTTTGTGGTTATAAACTTAACATTAATTAATTATATCATTAATTTATCTGTAGAGGAAGAATTCTCTTTCTCTCTCGGCTGTCAAAAAAAGCTCGCTGTTAGCGAATAACTTGTGTTCAGCTCATTCGTTAAGTAAACGAGCCGAACACGAACAAATTTTTATAGCTAGAATTATAAATGAGCCGAACAAGAATAGCTTTTTGTTTGCTCGTGTTCAGCTCATTTTAGCTCGAAATAAAAAAAAAATTATATAATTATTTTTTTAATAATATATTACATATATTATTTATATAACAATATATTAGATATATTTATATATAAGTTTAAAATGTAATTGCTCTTGTGGTAATGTGATTATGTACTTTTTTTTGCATATAGTTGATCTTAATTCGAATCACACTCTACATCTAATTTTTCAGTTTAATTTTAACTAGTCAATTTCGAGCCGAACACGAGCCGACACGAACACGAATATTTAAATCAAGCCGAACAAGAACACACTGTTAACGAGCCGGTTTCAAACACGAGCCGATTTCAAACATGAATAGTTCCGAACAAGCTGAACACGAGCCAAATCTGAGCTNCCGCACCCCAACCCACGTAACTTCCCAATTTGGACAGATTCTTCCGCTCCGCTCTGCTCCGCTTCGATCCAGTGTCTGCCCCGATATGGTATATGAGCCATACCATAACAAATCTCCACCTTGGCGAATATCTTAAAATCATTACTAACACATAATAGTCTCAAAATAGTCACTAAATAAAGTCTCACACAAACAACATAATACATAATAGTCTCAAAATTACTACCCAAATACATAAATATGGTATAGATCACTAAATAAAGTCTTAAAATCATTACTAACACATAATAGTCTCAAAATTACTACCCAAATTTTCTTAATCTCACACAAACAACTTTCAAAGAAAAATACACTGATAACTATGGTTTGCCTCCCACAAAGAGCTTGGTTTAACATCATCAACCCGATGTAACTAGTGCTTATTCTGGTTGACCCAACATCATTCAATTGTTGAATTTATGTTGATCCCCTACTAAATAAGGTTTCAGTCTACAACCATTTACTTTAAATACTTTCTCAGTCTTAGGATCTTTAATATCCAGAGCTCCACAAGGATAAACTTTTATCACAACGAATGGGCCCATCCACCTCGACTTAAGTTTGCCTGAAAATAATCTTAACCTTGCAATATATAGCAAAACTTGTTACCCTAGCTAAAAATTTTTAGTAACAAACCTTTGATCATTCCACATCTTCATCTTTTCTTTGTATATCTTAACACTCTTGTAACATTCATTCTTTATCTATTAAACGTCGTTTAATTGTAATAAACTTTTCTCACCAGCATCTTTTAAATTATAATTGAACTCTTTAATTACCCAACATGCTTTATGCTCAAGTTTAACTGGTATATGACAAGCATTCCCAAATATTAGCCTATATGGGGACATTCCTACAGGAGTTTTGTATGCAGTCCTATAAGCCCACGAAGCATAGTCAAGTTTCACTGGCCAATCCATTTTTATTGGATTCACAGATTTTTCCATGATTCTTTTGTTTTCCTCAATGGATAATTTGGCCAAACCACTTGTCTGAGGACGATAAGCAGTAGCAATTCTATGATTTATATGATATTTCTTTTTTAATTTCTCTACTATGGCATTTCTGAAATGATTTCCCCAATCAATTATGTTAACTCTCCGCATCCCAATCTGCAAAATACGTTTGTTCTCAAAAAATTTGCAACACTTTGAGCATCACATCGAGGAAAAGCAACAACTTTTATCCATTTGGATACATAGTCTACTGCTAACAGTATGTATAAATTTTTGAAAGATGGTGTAAATGATCTCATGAAATCTAATCCTCAAACATCAAATATTTCAACTTCTAGCATATAATTGAGGGGCATCTCATTTCTTCTAGAAATATTTCCTACTCGTTGACATCTATCATAAGTTTAATATAAGCATTAACATCTCTAAAGATAGTCGGCTAATGTAAAATTTTGTATGTTATTTTATCAACACCAAAATGTCCCCCAAAATCAAAATTATGACATTTTTGGTTAATTTCATAAGTCTCTTCTAAAGGTTCACATCTTTGAATAATCAGATCTTTTCCTTGTTTAAATAAAAATGGGTCATCCCAAAAATTTTTCTTAGCTTTTGAAATAAATTTCCTCTTCTGTTGGTATGTCATTCCATAGGGTCTAATATCACTAACAAGAAAGTTCATAATGTCGGCATACCACGAAACACACCAATCATTAATATTGAACATATTTTCATCTAGAAAATGTTCATTAATTTCTTTTTTTCAAAATAAAGTGGTTTTCCTAACTCAAGCTTGAACAAATGATCAACAATTTAATTTTCAGTTCCCTTCTTATCTACTATTTCAAAGTCAAATTCTTGTAAAAGAAGAATCCATTTTAGGTCTCGGTTTAGCATCCTTCTTTTCCATTAAGTACTTAATAGCAGAAAGATTTGTATGCACTACATAATGAGTTCCAATTTAATATGATCTAAATTTATCAAAGACATATACTATAGCTAATAATTCTCTTTTAGTTGTTGCATAATTAATTTGAGTTTCATTAAGAGTTTTACTAGCAGAGTAGATAACTTTAAAAATTTTATCATATCTTTGTTCTAAAATAGCTCCAATAGAATAATCACTAGCAACACACATCAGTTCAAAATGTTTTCCCCAATCTAGTGAAACTATAATTGGTGCAGTGACTAATTTTTCTTTTAATAACTCAAAAGTTGTTACGCACTCTTCATTAAAATTGAAAAATGCATCTTTCTCTAGTAAATGGCATAAAGGCTTAGCAATTTTTGAAAATTTTTTAATATATCGTCTGTACAGTCCAGCATGTCCTAAAACACTCATAATTTCCCTAACATTTGTTAGATAAGGTATATTAGCAATCACTTGAATTTTTGCAGGATCTACTTCCATACCATTTTCTGATATTTTATGTCCTTATACAATTCTTCTTGTTATCATGAATTGGTATTTTTTCTAATTAAGGACTAGAGTTGTTTCTTCGCAGCGCTTACAAAGTTTTGATAAATGTTCTAAACACGAGTCATATGAAGTTCTAAACACTGAAAAATCATTCATAAATACTTCAATCCCTTTTTCAATTAAATCATAAAAAATTTTCATCATACATCTTTGAAATGTAGCAGGGGCATTACATAAACCAAAGGGCATTCTACTAAAAGAAAATATACCATACGGACAGGTAAAAGTTGAATTCTCTTGATCATCATGAGTTATTTGTATTTGGTGATAACTAGTATATCCATCCAGAAAACAAAAGTATTTATGTGGTGATAACCAGTATATCCATCCAAAAAACATAAGTATTTATGCCCAGCTAGTCTATCCAACTATAACCGGTATATCCATCCAAAAAACAAAAGTATTTATGCCCAGCTAGTCTATCCAGCATTTATAGAAAGGGTAATGGAAAATGATCTTTCCTAGTGGCAAGATTTAATTTTCTATAATCAATGCTTATTCGCCACTTGTGACTTTTCTAGTAGATATTAATTTATTATGTTCATTCACAGTCATAGTTACTCTTCCTTTCTTAGGAACGCAGTGAATTGGACTAACCCATGCACTATCTCAAATAGGTAAATTTTCAATATTTTTAAAAAGTGTTCCTTGCAATATTTCTTCACAGTCACAGTTAATCAATGCATATGCAATATCTTAAAACTATCACAGTTACTTTTTCTAGTTGAACGGCTTTTACTTGCTCTTTATTTTGGTCTTTTGGATTTGTTTTAGGATTACTAAAAAGTGGTCCTTGGGATCTATTACTTAATGAATTTGTGATTTCTCCAAGTTGATTTCTAATTGTAGCTCCTTGACTTTGTAACTGATTTCCCATTTGTAACACCACTTCTTCTATAGATAAATTTTTCTCCTTAAATTGTGTATTACTATTGAAACCTGGAGGATAAGCTATAATTATTATTCCCTTGGTTGTTCCAGTTTCCCAATGGGTTTCTTTGGTTGTTCCCCCATTGTTGATTATTACCACATGTAGCGTTATTCTAATTAAAGTTGGGATGGTTCTTCCAACCTAGGTTATAATAATTTGAAAATGGGTTATTCTGCTTATTATTAATGACATTCAAAGTTTCTAATGATGATTGAGAATCTACCATTTAGCCTAATGAATTCTCTTCAATCATGGAGACATGTTTGAGAAAAATTCATTCCAAATTGGTCTAACTTCTTTGAAATTGAAGTAACTTGATTTGCTAACAAAGTAAATGCATCAGATTCATAAATATTGGCAACTTTCTTAGGATTGACCCTCTAATAAGGCCATTGAAAATTATTGGTAGTCATTTCTTCAGTTAAAGCATAAGCGTCATGAGATGGTTTTGACTTCAGTGAACCACCAGCAGCAGCATCGATAATAGATCTTTGAGACCCAGCAAATCCATTATAAAAATTTTAAATTATTAACCAATCTGGTATAACATGGTGTGGACACTTTCTTAAGAGCTCTTTAAATCATTCCCATGCTTCATAAAAAGATTCCCTTTCAAACTGAGTAAAAGATGTAATATCATTTCTAAGCTTCACATTTTTTGATGGTGGAAAATATTTAGCAAGAAATTTTAGTGCTAAATCACCTCAAGTTCTGATAAATCTAGGTGCTAACAAATTCAACCACATCTTAGCTCTTATCCATCAGTGAAAAAGGAAAAAACCTAACTCTTATGGCATCATCTGATACACCATAAAATTTAAATGTAGCACACAATTCTAAAAAATTAGTAAGATGTAAATTTGGATCTTCAATTTGTGATCCCCCAAACTGATTATTTGATACTATTTGGATAACAACAGGTTTAAGTTCAAATGAATTAGCCACTACAGTAGGTTTTTTAATACTACATTGAAGTTCATCTACCGTAGGGTTGGCATAATCTCGTAAAGGTCTATATTCTTGATAAATTTCAGCATTTTGATCATTTTTTTTTACCATTTCTATAATTTTATTTATGTTTTTCAAAATTTTTAATTTATTTGGATTTTATGATTTTTTTAACAGTTCTCTCGAATTCAGAATCGTAGGGCACTACTCTAGAACCTGAACTACGCATACACTACATAAAATAAAATACAAGAAAACATACACAAAATAAAATACAATAATAATACATTCCTACAATAACTTTTAAAGTTTTAATAAGACTTTCTACAATAGAAATTTTGCTTTAAATAATTTTTTCAAATCTTCCCCAGCAACGGTGTTAAAAACTTGATCCTAACTGTTTATATGCAACAGTATAACAATGTCTTTGATGATATTTTTCACTAGTGTTTCCTTACTTCGCAACAGAACCACTAACTTGATCCTAGAGAAAATAAGAATTTAACTTTTTTTAATATATATATATATATATATATATATATATTGGGATACTACGCAAGTATATGTATTGTTATCAAGTAATATAAGTCTTTTTGATTAAGACCTGAATATCAAAGCCATAGGGAAATTAAGCAACATGCACTATTTATCGACAAATCTTCTATTTTAAAAAGACAATTACATAAACTATAGATATTTTCACAGTATTTAAAATTTAAATTTTTTGGTATTTTTTATGTTTTGATAAAACTATAAAACATCTAAAGATAACTTGAGTTTATGTAAAAGAAAAGCACTTGATATGAAAATATCTTTCTCTTTATTATAAGTGAGTAATAAGTATTGGAATTCTATTGTGAAAGTATACAAATTGTGTTGTGCCAAATAGGAGCAATAACATTCTTTACCCTTACTAGAGATGCTATAAAGAATTTTGGCTAATTTAAAGTTTGAATAATTCGGAAGACCGGCTAGGCAAGGAAGATAATAGCTCTCACCCTAGAGTTCCCTCGATTCCCTCCACTTAGGGGCTAACATCTTGTATCAGAACATAAAATAATAAACCAAGTTGGGAGCTATAACCTGTCACTTTAAGGTCCTCTAACTCTACACCCTTCAAAGAATATTTTCCTATTTATTTGCACTAAATCATATGAATTTCTGTCTCATTCATACAACCTCATGTGATTCTTTCCAATTGTTGACTGAGACGATACCAACCCTATTCTTACATGTTCTCACAACAAATTTTAACATATGGATAGGCCAAATCAAGAAGTAAATGAAGTATGTGGATTTAAATCATTACAACTTCTTACAACATTAAGGATCAATGCTCTCCACAACATTCACCAATACTTTTAATTACTTATCATTTTAAGGAGAAAGATGAAGAAAACTACTCAGAATCCATGGAGAAAACAAAACCACACTTTGGTTTAAAAGTAGAAACCATTGTCAAACCAACAAGAAGTCTTAATTAAAACCAAAAGTAGTTTAAAAACAAAAGATAAAAACTTATCTCAAATCCTCCACCGAACTCTTGAATTTCCTTTGAATCTCTTCTCTTTTACAACACTCTTGACTCTTACAATAAAACTAAAAACAAAAAATATAAAGTAAATTTGTGGTGCCTGAAAACCTCTCCAAAACTATCTCTAACTCTTCTCAGAACTCCCCCTTTCCAGAACTTTCAAGCACACTTCAAAAAGTCTCAACTTCCTTCTTTTATAAATCTTCAAGAGGTGGTTTGATAACTCTTCAAAATGTGTCCCAATTAGATGTATTCTCCAAAGGATGTCTGCTTTCACAAGTCTTATAACCATATTTTTTTAGGGGTCATAACCACCCTCTTTCGCCAATAAGTGCCTCAATGGACCCTTCAAAATTTGGCAAAATGAAGTAAACCGTCACATAACTGCCTCTGGCGCTTAAGCGTGGGGCCTCTGACACTTAGGCACGGACTTATCTGTTTCACCGGCACTTAAGCGCTGGATCTGGCAGTTAGGCGCCAAAATATTTTGGCACAATTTCACATTTTTGCTCTAAATTTGATACTTTTTCACTCCTTTTAGCATTTTTCAGCTTTTTATTTGTACCTGAAAGAAAAGCATACAAATACCTTCCACTAAAGCATAATATCTTAAAAAATAGGTATAAAAATGTGTTTAAAAACACTATATATTTTAGGTGTATCATTTATCAGAAAATAATTATATGGCAACACAATTTAAACAAAGAGCATTAACTTATGCCTTGATAAATAATGTTATTTATGGTCGATCCTTTGCCAGATTTGGTTAAGATGTCTGAGCTGATCTAAAGCTCGAGAGATTGTTAAAGAAGCACACTCAGGTTAGTGTGATGCACATCAATCTGGGCCTAAAATGAAAATGAAAATTAAAAGAATAGGATATTATTGGCCAACAATGATGACTGACTGCCTTGAAACCATGAAGAAATGTCATCAGTGCCAAGTTCATGGAGTGATTTTACATCAACCACCAAATGTATTACATCCAACAATTGCATCTTGGTCATTTGAACATTGGGGCACAAATATAGTGGGCCCTATAGATCCTCCATCATCCAAAGGACATTGATTTTTCATAGATGCTACAGATTATTTCTCTAAATGGGCAGAGGTAGTGCCGCTTCGAGAAGTCAAAGCAGAACAGGTTCTCCAATTTGTTAAAACACATATTGTCAATAGATTCGGGGTTCCTTGATGGGACATCTCGGATAATGGACTAGATTTTAAGAATAAAAAATGAACAATTTCATACAAAGACATGGAAAAGATTGGCGATATTCAACAATTTATTATCTAAAAGCCAATGGTTTTGCTGAAGCTTTCAATAAAACGTTGGTTGAGATTTTAAAGAAAACATTAGCCAAATACCCAAGACAATGGCATGAAAAATTGATTGAATCTTTATGGGCTTGCAGAACTACATACCAAACACCAACACGATCAACACCGTTTGATTTGGTATATGTTCTGAGGTGTACTTCCACTCGAAGTTCAAAGTCCATCCCTAAGGGGTACAAAGACATGGAATAGACTGGCAATATTCAACAATTTATTATCCAAAAGCTAATGGTTTAGCTATAGCTTTCAATAAAATGTTGGTTGAGATTTTAAGGAAAACATTAGCCAAATACCCCAAGACAATGGCATGAAAAATTGATTGAAGCTTTATGGGCTTGCAGAACTACATACCAAACACCAACATGATTAACACTATTTGCTTTTGTATATCGTTCTGAGGTTGTACTTCCACTCGAAGTTCAAATTCCTTCTCTAAGGGTTGCAATCGCTAATAAAATAACAAAAGAAGAAAATTTAAAATTGTGACTTGAGGAACTTGAAAGCTTTAAAGGCAAACGTCAACAAGCCCAAAAAAAATTTAGATTTATATCAAGCTAAGATGGTGCGAGCCCATGACAAATTAGTTTCCTCAAGAATATTTTAGATCAGGGAATTAGTCTTAGTATTTTGAAGCGAGAAATTTGAACCAATATGGGAGGGCCCATATGCTATTGAAAAGACATATTCAGGATGATCCTATCAGTTGATCGATTGTAAAGGAGAAAGAACTATGCCCCCAATTAATGGGAGGTATTTGAATATTATGCGACATGAAAAATAATGACTTGTTTTGTAAATTGGGAAATAATAAAACTTTAAAATTCATCCTCATTGTACAATCTTTGGCTTTTGTATCTTATGAGCTCCATTCTACTTATTAAGCTAGTGCTTAAAAAGCATAATTCCTTCACAAAATAAAATAAGAACGACAAAAAATGATATTTTATTAAGTTGAAATGTAGTCTGACATTTACATTGTCCTATCACTTTTCAAAGCGATGATTGTTTGACATTGGACCGTTGATGTGTTGACAAGGGAGCAAGGATCTATTTTGACTTCAATTTGACACAAGTCGAGCTTTTATATAATGGACCATTATTGTCTATTGTTAACAAAAAGGAAGCCGAAGAAAAAACACCTGTATTGGAATTTAAAATCTGACAACAGGATATCGTCAGGAGAGAAGTAAAACCGATCAGTCAAAAACGAAAATTTGATGCTAATAAAATAAAATTAGTGGTGGTAGCCCAACTATGGCATTATTGAAGCATCTGCTGCTAGTATTAATAAATTAACATCAGAACTAACCCAGTCCCAAAGAAGAAATCGTAATAAATGACTAAAACAACAAGAAGAAAAAGAACAACAAAATACAAAAATTATGGAGAAAGACACTACTGAATTTGAGTTTTGAATCCCTGAAGATACCCCTGGGGAGATATATCTGGTTTTAGGAATTCAAAACCTAGAATATGAAGAGGTGGAAAAGATAGAATGAACAATCTTTGTTCCAACTCCATATACACTAGCACTCGACCTTACGACATCAAAAGAACTAACTGACAAACAAATCATTTCCAAAGAGGTATCTTGCATGTATATGTTTGAACAGTTCAAGCATGTTAATGGTCAAAATATAAATATACTTGAGGGAATTCAGCTATTCACTAAAGTGTTTGATGAAGATGACCAAGCAGCTATTATTGAACATATAATGGAGGCACGCGATCTTGGATGAGTCAGACGCTTCAGAAAAAGGACATTTTTCGAACCTAATAAATGGATACGTTGTAAAGGTCGGGTAATCATTCAATGCGGGGTTGTTACAATTGTATTGTACACGAAGATGGAAATCCTCCGGGAATCTTACGACATGAACAAGTCGACTCATTGCCTATAATGATCATTCAAATCATTAGGTGACTAGTAATTTGAAACATAACGCAGCTAGTTGTATTCCAGATAGTTGCATTATCAACATGTATGATGAAGGAGATTGTATTCCACCCCATATTGATAGTCACGACTTTGAAAGACCCTTTTGTATGATATCATTGATGAACAAATTCTCTATCATGTTTGGAAGGTAAATACTAATTATGGGCCTAGGAGAATTCCGTGGATCTTATCAAGTTCCTCTTCCTTGGGGGACAATATTGTTATTACAAGGAAACAGAGCTGATGTATCCAAATACTGCATATCAAGTGTGAGTAGATATCGCATTTCCATAACATATAAAGAATGCGATCGGAGAAACATCCATATGCCAATCCCAGAGCTTGAAGGACTACAACCTTTGGAACTACCATGACCCTATGGATGTTCAAGCACCTGAGATATATTTGACAGAATTTATTTCTGATAATATCTTGGAGTGCTAGACAATCATAATAGGTCTAATAGTATCCAAGGTTGTGAAAAAATGAAAGATGACGTGACTTTTGACATGATATTTTTATTGCAGTAGGTTTTCTATAAGATATGATGTTTCATCTATAACATATTATGTGCTACCAACTTTTCTTATCGATATTGTTGTCGATGTACATTATCTAAGATGATGAAATAAAATCTTGTGGAAATTCCTTCATTGTCTACAATGTTTATGCTGGTCTGAAAATGCCAAACAATACACCTAAAAATGAAAAACAACATAAAAAATCACATTTCAAATTTTAAAATCAAATCTCTAATGGAAATTTCAGATTGAGTATTTTTACATACTCTCCATTTTCTCTTGCTATAGAAAACCTGGTGTTTCCTTTAGCTTTTCTTTGAGATAGGATATATATCGTATATCATTCCTTCTCAAAATTGATAGACCATCATCAAACGTTTCTGAGAAATGGTATGGTAACCGTTCTCTCCCTAGCTATAGGAAATATGGTGTTCCTTTAGCACTTTCTTTGAGAAAGGATATACGTCGTATAACATTCCTTCTCAAAATCAACATATAGACATCTGACATTTCAAAGAGATGGTATGGTGTCCATTCTCTCTCTAGCTATAGGAAACATGATGTTCCTTTAGCTCTTTCTTTGAGAAAGGATATAAGTCGTATATCATCCCTTCTTAAAGTTGATAGACCGACATCTGACATTTCTGAGAGATCGCATGGTATCCATTCTCTCCTTAGCTTGGAAACATGGTGTTTACTTTAGCTTTTCTTTGTGATAGGATATAAGTCGTATAGCATTCCTTCTCAAAATTGATAGACCAACATCTGACATTTCTTAGAAATGGTATGGTAACCATTCTCTCCCTAGTTATAGGAAACATGTTTCTTTAGCTCTTTCTTTGAGAAAGGATATAAGTCGTATAACATTCCTTCTCAAAATCAACATATAGACATCTGACATTTCTGAGAGATGTTATGGTATCCATTCTCTCCTTAGTTACAGGAAGCATGACATTCCATTAGCTCTTTGTTTGAGAAAGGATATAAGTCGTGTAGCATTCCTTCTCAAAATTTGCATATTGATATTTGATATATCGAGATGTGGTATGGTATCCATTCTCTCTCTAGCTATTGAATATAAGACCTTCATACCACGAAAGCAGAGCATTCCTTTTGACATAAACCTTTCCTGACATAGGATAATGGGTATCTTATATTCTTATCACTCCTTTATGCAGTACTCATAAAAATAATATGAGATCTCATTTAAGGGGACATGACATTTATTCTCAAAATTATCCGATAACCGACAATCCAAAAACTATTTGTGACGTTTCAGTCAATGCCAATATGTGCGGCATACTTAACCAGTACTCCACACATATTGGGGGCCCATTTATGGACCTCACTTTTGGTGAAGGTCTTATAATAACATCCATATACGAAATTCAACTTGAGAAATCTTATGACTTAAGATTCTCAGACATAGTTAAAAGACTTGAAAATAATAATTGTGATCATCAAGATAAAGGGTCTGCCAACATTAACTTCTTTGAGTATATCTAGGGTCAATAAAACCCTAAAAATTGAAATATCCCTCAAAGCACTCCTTTTGGATCTTAATAATGACAATAACCTAAAATGATCAACTCAATAGCGACAAACCTTGATCTGGTTAAACTCTGACTTAAAGGCCACCATAATGGTTATTAAATCAACAGTGACACTTAATTGATCTAATTGGTTAACTTTGACCCAATTAGTTAATTTTGGTCAACTTTGGTCAATTTGGACAAGTGAATCAGTCTAAACCATGAAATGGTCAAATTGGATCATTTGATCATTCCAAAACACCAAAATAGTTAAACTGGGCCATTTCATCAACTACAGATACCATTAATCAACTATTGGTCAAAATGACTAAAATGAACCTCCATGGTCATCACATTGACCATATTTTTCAACACTCTACCTAAAAAAGACAAACTTGGTCAATCCATGACCCAATGACCACCACATGTAGGCATGTCAAAAAAGCTCATTGTTCGTGAACAGTTCGTGTTTGGTTCATAAATGAGTTCGTATTTGATTTGTTCGATAAGTGAACGAGACGAACGTGATTAATTTTTTTTCGTTCGGTTAGTTAAACGAACCAAACACGAACAATGATGCGTTTGTTCGTGTTCGAACCATTATTGTTCGAAATATAAAATAATTTAAAATAATATACAAAAAATTTATGATAATTTAAATAATTAAATTTTATAAATTATAAAATATAATAAATTAATAATAATAAAAAAATAATAAATTAATATATCATATTAGTAATATACTAATATAGATATTATCTTTTTTTATAATATAAGTTATAGAATTAATATAATATATTGCTTATATATATTAATATTAAAGATGTCAAATTGGCTCGTCATTCGCGAACAGCTTGTGTTCGGCTCGTTCATTAAGAAACGAATAAGAAAAATGACTTCACAAACAATTTCAAACATGAGCTTATTTCAAACAAACTAAATTTCAAACGAACTGAACACTAACACAAGCTCTATTTGTCCATGTTCGGTTCGTTTACACCCCTAACCACATTGACTATATTGGTCAACCATTGACCTAAATAGTCAAACTTAATCAAAATGATCAATCCATGACCTAATGACCACCACATGATATTTGTCAACCTTTGCCAAATAAATTAAATTTGGTCAAAATGATTAATGTATGACCCAATAATTATCACATTGACCCAAAAGTCAACTCAATAATTTGAGGGGTCAACTTTGGATAATATGACTAAACCAAGACACATAATCAAAGTCCATGGACTCATGATTAACCCAACCATGACAAGGTTAGGTAAGTCACATTTGTCAACTCTAGACATGAATTTGTCAACTTTGGTCAAATTTGGTCAACGTTGGTCAAAGTTGTTAAAAATATTCAATTTTAAACAAAATTAACAAAATCGGTAAAATAATCAACACACAAAATCATTTTTGTAATTTCCTCTCTTTTTGATTAATTATATAATCAATTAAAGATGGATTAATAAAATTTAACCCTAAATTAAATGGCATCACCATAATTAATTTTTAAGATTAAATCTAATTTAGGGAAGTCATCAATGGGTAACCCATGACCCATTAGACCCATCATGACATATTTGGCACCTTACCCACCCCATTAACCATGATTTTAACCATTATTAAAGGTCATTATAACACCATCATGAAAGAAGGGACATGTGTCATTCCCTCTTGAAGCCAAAGCATGACATGGAAGCTTAGGTGGAGAGCACCTCAAAACCTCACCAGTGGAGAGAAATAGGTTACCTAAACCTTTTTTATCATGGTTAAATTTATCATGAGGAGAAACTTGAGTAAGAAGCATATGTGTCATGTTCCCTTTAATCCATAGAATGAGCTGATGCAATTATGTGGGGAAGGCTATCTCAGCAAATTTTAGCCATCATTATCCACCTCATAGGTGAGCCAATGAGGTGAAGCCAAGGATTTAAGTTAAAATCTACTCCACATGGGTTTAACCTTAGAACATAAAATGAAATTATAATCAGCAGAAATTCTATCTTGAAACTATCATTAATATGGTCAACAACATCCCCAAATGAACCTAAGTTGATCAAGGTTCATCCATGCCTCTTCTAAAACCTATTTATAGGTAAAACATGTGAGCCACAAAAAAAAGGAGAAATCCAAATACATGGCTCAAACCCAAATACTCCCAACAGAAAACTTCTTCACCAGTCCATAGGCAATTGATCCCCTTCCAAAATCAAGCTTCCCAAAAACAGAACACTCTTTGTGTTTAACAAAAACCCTACTTAATCATAAAATTAACTCCTTCTATACCTTCCTTGAGGTATAAGAATAAGATCCCAATCAAAATTGGATCTTCCCTTGAGCTCTGACTTGGTTCCACATCAAGTCGTGAGCCAATTTTGGTGAACTTTTGCTCGGACCAAATTTCACCTCAAATTGGACCTGCAAGGAGCTTCGTAAGAACCTAATCACTGATCCTGTCAAATTTGATTAAGGTTTCACCTCATCAAACCAAGGTATATCCAAATTAACATAAATTGTGTTCGGTTTGGACCTTTGTGAAATGAACAAATTCAAAACCACTACAAATCCGTATGGATGTGTTCATTTTGCCATGATGAAGCATATGGAACAATCCCCATGAGGTTTCATCAAGATCTAAGCAAGATCTTCCGCTTGGAACAAGGACGGTCCATGGGAAATAGAGATTTGGGGAAGAAAATGGGATGCCGTCCATTTTTATGTATTAAAAGTGGACGACTAAGATCCTATTGAACAACATTTTTTTGCATACAAATTAATTTAAAACCGCGGGCCACGTGGCCGCCTATGTGGAAATCTTGCTCAATCAAATGATGCCACAGAAGTTTTCAACCAGTACGAGGATACAGTCAGTGCATATGTGGATAAGTATAAAAATGTGAATTTTCTTACTTAATTAAATTCTGAAATCTTGAAAAATAGATATCTTGACACACAAAAATCATAAAAATAAAACAATAATACCGCTAAACTTATGACAATGAGTAGAATATTTTAGACATAAAATTAGAATTTAATTAATTAAATTAAATTTTAAATTAATTAATTACTCTGTGGAGTAATTTAGTTATTAAAAATTATTAATAATTTTAAAAATTCTAAAATTTTAGGGAATTATCTATATGTCCTTAGGAATCTACCATATTCTTCCTAAGGCTAGAAACACTCCCTAGATATCAATTTCTTAATTACTTTCTAAATTTATAATTATTTTTCAAATAATTATAAAATTTGAGGAAATTGGAATTTAAAATAAAAAATTGTTAGAAAACTTAGAGTGACATTCCTAAACTCTAAAACGACAAATTTTAGCCATTTAAAAATTTAAAAATGACAATTTTTTATTTAGGGTTAAAAGAAATTTAAATTCAAAAAAAAATTTACATTTAAAACCCTAAAATAAAGAACCTTAGGCTTGGTTCATCCTATCTTGAATTAAGTCAACATCTTTAGTTTCAAACCCAAGTGGACCTAACTCAAACCTCAACTTGTGAACCATAATTAGGTCTAAAGACATTAACTAGACTTAATTAAATTAAGTTAAACCATAATCATGTTAGGTTTGGCTTAGTAAACCTTAATCAGATCTAATTCTTTATTAGACCTGATAAACTATCTTAAACCTTAATTAAATTATGTTTAATTTAAAAATTAATCAATTAAACCTTACCCAAATTAGGTTTAATTAACCTTAATCTAATTAGACTTAATCCCTAATTATTCTAATTAATAAATTAAAACTGACCCAAATTAGGTTTAGTTCACCTTAATCTAATTAGAATTAACCCCAAATAAGTCTAATTAGTCAATTAAACCTTACACAAATTAGAATTAATTAACCTTAATCTAATTAGACTTAACTCCAAAAAAGTCTAATTAATCAATTAAACCTTACCCAAATTACGTTAAATTAACCTTAATCTAATTAGACTTAACCCCACATAAGTCTAATTAATCAATTAAACCTTACCTAGATAAGGTTTAATTAACCTTAATGTAATTAGACTTAACCCCAAATAAGTCTAATTAATCCATTAAATCTTACCCAAATTAGGTTTAATTAATCTTAATCTAATTAGACTTAACCCATAATAAGTCTAATTAATCAATTAAACCTTACCTAAATTAGGTTTAATTAACGCCTAATGAGTTTAATTAATCAATTAAACCTTACCCAAATTAGGTTTAATTAACCTTCATCTATTTAGACTTAACCCCTAATAAGTCTAATTAATCAATTAAACTTTACCCAAATTAGGTTTAGTTAACCTTAATCTAATTAGACTTAACCCCTAATAAGTCTAATTAATCAATTAAACCTTACCTAAATTAGGTTTAATTAACACCTAATAAGTCCATTTAATCAATTAAACCTTACCAAACTTTGGTTTAATTAACCTTAATCTAATTAAACTTAACCACTAATAAGTCTAATTAATCAATTAAACCTTACCCAAAATAGGTTTAATTAACCTTAATCAAATTAGACATAACCCCTAGTAAGTCTAATTAATCAATTAAACCTTACCTAAACTAGCTTTAATTAACTCTTAATAAGTCTAATTAATCAATTAAACCTTACCTAAATTTGGTTTAATTAACCTCTAATAAGTCTAATTAATCAATTAAACCTTACCAAATTAGGTTTGATTAACTTTAATCTAATTAGACTTAACCCCTAATAACTCTAATTAATCAATTAAACCTTACCCAAATCAAGTTTAATTAACCGTAATAAGTCTAGCCAAACATTAGGTTAAACCCACATTGAACCTAAATTAATCAAAATCTAACTTGAGTTTAACCTAACTTGAACTCAAGTTGACCCAAACATTAGGTTAAACCCATATTAAACCTAACATAACTAAAATCTAACTTGAACTCAAACATTAGGTCCAACCTACATTGAACCTAACTTAATCAAAACCTAACTTGAGTTTAACCTAACATGAAATCAAGTTCATCCAAACATTAGGTTCAACCCATATTGAACCTAGCTTAACTAAAATCTAAACTGAACTCAAACATTAGGTCCAACCTATAATGAACCTAACCTAACCAAAACCTAAGTCGAGTTTAACCTAACTTGAACTCAAGTTGACCCAAACAATAGGTTCAACCCATATTGAACCTAACTTAATTAAAATTTAACTTGAACTCAAACATTAGGTCCAACCTACATTGAACCTAACTTAACCAAAACCTAACTTGAGTTTAACCTAACTTGAACTCAAGTTAACCCAAACATCAGGTTAAACCTATATTGAACCTAACTTAACTAAAATCTAACTTGAACTCAAACATTAGGTCCAACCCACATTGAACCTAACTTAATAAAAAACTAACTTAAGTTTAACCTAACTTGAACTCAAATTGACCCAAACATTAGGTTCAACCCATATTGAACCTAACTTAATGAAAATTTAATTTAAATTCAAACATTACGTTAAACCTACATTGAACCTAATCTAACCAAAACCGAACTTAAATTTAATTCAAGTTAAATCAAACATTAGGTTTAACTTACATGGGGCCTGACTTGAGTTAAGCCTAACTCAAGTTTATTTATGTTAACTCAAACTTCAAATTCAGCCCATATTGATTTGAGGTTTGACTTAACTTAAATATTCAATTGACAATGAATCTAAAATTCTTAAGTTGATTATGAAAATTTATGTTAGACTTAATCAAAATATCTAGGTTGATTTGAACATCCAATCAAAGTCTTCAAATATTGACAATAAATTGAATTTCCTCATGATAATCTTGTTTTTGCAGGAGATATCAGTAAAATCTCGCTTTACATTTTTTTTGCATGTTATAGGGTGTGCTAACTCTATTTTATAGGATGATATTCAAAAGCGGGATTCCAAAACTAAATGACAAGAAAACAAAATAACAAAAATGACAATTTTTAGTATAGTCATAAAACCTAAAATTTTTAGGATAGCAATAAAACTTAAACTTTGCACATGATATTAAAACAACATAAATTGACATTCTCTTAGGATTAAACAATTGAAGTTCATGACCTTGATGTTATTTTAACATCAAAATTTTCTTGAAAATGAGTGTTTGGCGTTAATCGGGAGTGTTCTTAGATAATTTTAAATATCTAAAATGTAATTAGCTATAGGAGCTTGCTCCTTTAGGGGAATTAAAGAACCCAAACAGAATCTCTAGTTACAAAATTTTCTTGGAAAACTTTAGTAATGATATATTCTAAAGATTTCCACTATAGGATTATCACCTAAAATTTTCTTTCTCTATCTTCTATCCTTCTTAGCCCTTGTCCTTTATTTTCTGAGTTTCTTAATTTCTAAGGATTCTTGACATAATTTAAATAAATAATTTATTTTGAAATTAAAACAAAGAGATAGATAAATAGAGTGTCGACTACTCAAATCAACAATATCACACACACTCTGTGCCCCTCTTGGCAGTGACATGATCGCCATAAGTTTCGATTGACACTAGTGGGTTAGGACACCCTACCCTAATTTTCACATTATGTGAGCAATCAAAAGTTAATTTTAGAAATGAGGAGGAAAGGATTGAGTCTCTTAAATCTATTGGACCAGCAAATATTTGTCGGCGCTATTTTTAGTTGGAGGGGATTTGTTCGTAAGAAGTTGTCGGCCAACGGCATTGAAATCCTGTTGCCCGCTTCGGAAGGACGTTGAAGTATGAAATCAAACTGACCCCGTATTTTTCATAGTTTAAAATGAAAGAGCATTGTACCTCAAATCTTGTCTCTATCCCGAAGCAAAAACACAAGGCTTGAGGACGAGGCTTGATCAAATAAATTAAGGAAAGAATCACATCCGTCTGGTCTGCGAAACCTTTATATTTGCTAAAACGTTTCCCCTATTTAATATAAAGGATTAAATAGGGTTCATATTAAGCTGGGTTCGGACATGCTTCTTATAAGGGCAAGCCCCTATAATTAATTACATCTTAAATCACCAAAGTCATCTAAGAGGACTCTCGATAAAAATCAAGAAATATAATCTTCAAGGAGTTTCAAAGGGTAGGACTTTTCAATGAAATCAGATGTAGAGGTGTGAATGGGGATTAGTTCAAATTTGGAAAATTTTATTGTAGAATCCAAAGGAGGAAGAACTAGGGGATGTCAGGCATACAGAGGCGAACCTTGGTGACTTCCCAAGATATCCTAATGTTTGGCTTCAGTTTTGAGGAGAAATATATAGGTGTTTCATCCTGTCAATTTTATTAGTTAGGGCTTACATTTGTGTGAAATGATCACACAAATAGCCTGGAAGATGTGAGGATTTAGGTCGTGACAAACGATAACCTCAGAATCGTAAGACGAGTTAGGGTTTATATTGTATAACAAGGTTATATAAAGGCCTAAAAATAAGGTGAGGATTTACGTTGCATAAGCAAGCAACCTCGAAGTCCTATGGTTTTGTTGTTTATGTCTAAAGAAGGAAGATTTGTTTAGCTGGACAGGTTTTGTTGTTGAAGATGGTCGTGCTGCCCACCATGCTAGCTCCAAGCCCCTATCGTGAATAGTTAAAGTTTTCTAGTGTGTCAAGTTATAATGTCATATAAGTGGCCCCATGGTTGAAGTTCTTTAAATTTTATAGGGGGCATATTAAAGTTGATTAGAGTGACACCGGTTAGGATCCTACGGTTTTCTCGTTCCGGCACCACTATTTTCTATTGGATTCAGTTAGTCTAAATGAACTTACTAAACTTAACTTAATGAGTTCCACAATTTCATTTAGACCGTGGGAAGCCTCGTTAGCAACCATAGGTTACCTCCTCCGAGGAATTCCCGATCATCCTATAGAGACGTCTTAATTTAGTTGAAGTTGTAGTTTTGTGTGATGTTTGTGATTAAATTTTGAGTT
>JXCR01143660.1:9706-46489 GCA_002079205.1 Phalaenopsis hybrid cultivar | reverse complement strand
AATTAATATAATATATTATTTATATATATTAATATTAGGGATGTCAAACTGGCTCGTCGTTAGCGAACAGCTCGTGTTCGGTTCGTTCGTTAAGAAACGAACACGAACAGTGACTTCACGAACAATTTCAAACACGAGCTTATTTCAAACAAACTAAATTTCAAACGAACCAAACACAAACACAAGCTCTGTTCGTTCGTGTTCGATTCGTTTACACCCCTACTTGTTGGCATCTCTTTTAATTTAGGTTTTCATTTTGTTACTTATATTTTGGATGACTCTAATGAATTCATTTTTTGTCTAAAAATATATACTATATTTTTTTAGCCCACTTCTACATATTCCTTTTTAAATTTTGTTAGATTGTGAAGTAAATTTTTGTATATGAATTTAGTGTAATCTTCTCTTTTGTAAGTTGTAATTATTTTTTTAGTAAAATGCTTAGGCTATACATTAAGGGTCTGTTTGGGGCAGCTTGTGCGTTTCGGGCTGGTCGCAGAGGTCGACCTGCGGTCTGCATTTAGTGTAAAAACTGAAACGTAATTTCGGATAAACTGGTGAAACGCGCGAACCAAACGGTACGGCGGAAACGCCGCCCGCACTTATAAGCTGCTCTAAACGAACCCTTAATCTCTCAGAAATACAAAAATAGACTATTTATATATGATTATTTTAATCTGATAGATATATAAATGTCAAAATTGTTCTAGAATTTCTAAATTGAGGTTGAAATAAATAGAAAACTATTAAAACATAATTTTAAAATAAATTCTGACATTTTTACAAATTTTAAGATTAAATTTATCCATTATAAAAATCAGGAATTATTTTGACAATCTATTTCCTAAAAACAAAATAATTCATAAATATTATTATTGTTATTATTTGTTTTGAGGAATGCTCGTTCTGACTGAATACGGTAAAAGCCTGGAGAAAGCCAGGGATGGACGGATATTGTCGCGCCCATTCCTCCGTAAACTATACCCCGGAGAATCATACCGCGACTTTTGACGTAGACGTTAACGGCGGGCGCAGTGGGGTTTATAACGCTACTAACGAACGCCCGCAGGAAATTTTCTATGCGTACGCCGTAATCTGCCGAAGGATTATTATATCAACGGTGGATCCATTATTTCGCTACAAAAAAAAATAAAAATATTAAAAAAAGAACTAGCCTATTATTAATCGGCCCAAAGCATCCACTGAACTTGGTCTGATCATTGACTGGAAGGCCCTGTCTGACTGATTCCCTTTCGAAAGTGACGGAAGACACGTGGCTGACAGCGGCCAGTTTGACTGGCAGCCCGCACGTGACCAGTCTTCCCACTGAGAGAAGTGAAGAATTTTTTATTGAGTGTGTGTGTATTAATATATGCTCAAATTTTACATTAAATTAGCAAATTATTATCTTAACATAGTACAAAAATTTAACACACTCTTAAAAAAACAAAAAAAACAATTAATAAGAAAAAAAACACGGAATTTGACCTAACTAAAGAGTTTTACTAAAAAATGATAATTATATTTGCAATCACTTGTCTCACGATTGAAAAAAGTTTATTAGATTTCTCGAGTTAAAACGTCGACTAATAGATAATTTTTTGTCAGGAACGAGTGGAGGCCAATAGTGATTGGCAGCGTCTGATCGGTGTTTGTCAACGGTGGTTGGCGGTGGTCGATGACGGTCGGCGGTGATTAACGGCTGCAAAAGTGTTTGATGGTGGTCGGTGATTTTCAACGGTGGTGGACGACAACAGGAGTGGTGTTGGAATTCAATTTCTTCTCAAAGCTCAAGTTTTTTCTCATGCCCCAAGATTTCTTCTTCCTCTAATTAGAAAGATGAGACTTTATTTATAGTGTTCTGGGTGCAATCAATGCAAAAGTGTGAATGAATCACTTTGATCGGACAACTCTGAGGGCTTCCATCAACCAAATTACATTTCATGAATATTTGAGTGTCTTAATGATGTCGAAATTGATTAATCTTGAACTTGTTGGATTAATCTTGTCAAAATGTTCAATTTGACTATACACTCTTTAGAATCATTATTTATTTGATCTTTCAAATGTGTCCATAAAATATCCAAAAACGATTTGATGGCTTTATCTGGGCTTAATTTGGTTTGGATTGAACCAATATTTGTAACATTGAGTTTTTCTTGTCGAGTCAATCAGTTTGACTACAAGTAAAAAATATATACAATACTAAAAACAATCCAAATAAAACGAGCTACAAGTCTATTTCAAGCTATAATGGATACGAATAACTCAATCTCAACCATCTTATTTCGATTACGAGCTAGATTGAGCTGATTCTGAGTTGGAACGAATCCAAATAGCTCAAACTTGAGCCAGCTCATTTGGATTTCAAGTCAGATCAAAGTCGATTCAATTTCAAACCGAGCCGGCTCAATATCGAACATAATGAGCCACGAGTAAGTTTCGATGAGTTACATTTCAATATCAAAATTTTATTATCACAAGTTTATGCTTCCAAGCTACATCCAAAATCATATATTTTGATCCCATTATCATTGATGGTTGCATGTTGGGCCATACAAGTCTTAAATATAATGCAGTCTGGTTATTCATTGGATTAATTGGAGGAAACTTAAAAACACTCTAAACAATGCACTCAGATAAATTGATTTCGATTGTGGCATGACTCATACTTTGATTACTCTATTAAAGTGCTACATTGTGCTTTATTTAATTGCTTACAAATGTCTGCAGAAACCCAAAGTAAATGTTGTGAAAAATTTTAAATGCAATATAAATCATATGATGCATCACAAAATATTAAGTGTTTAGTAGATGCAAATTAGGGTTGAATGTAATTAGTCGCAAATTTGAGATGTGTTGCATTCCACCATGTTCTACTTATTGTAAACATGACACATTATAGTAATGAAAGAACCTCTCCCTCATACACATACTATACATTATAGAAATTCTACAGATCACTTTTAATCATTTTATCCCTTCAAAGTCAATTTTTAGTTTGACCTTTGAAATCCTTCTTAGGGCCTCAACTCTTGTGTAAGTTGTAGGCTTTAGTCTCAACTTTATGGATGACTCCATTAAAAATCTCAACTATCTCGAGCTCGTTTTTATTGTTTATATGACTTTAATATCTCCTATTTTGATGCTTTCCTTCTATTTGCTTTGTTTATATTATTTATATGACATTTTATTGTGGGTTCTTAAATGGTATTTTTAGTATGAGAAAATGAATAACATCATCAATCCAGTTGGATCTTCTCTCTCAATTTTAAAATTTTCTAATATTTTGCCTAAACAACTAAATTTATGGCAAAAAAAAAAAAAAAGAGTTCAGCTAGGGCTATGAATTTAGCTTGAAGTTTGTTATTTGCTCGAAAAAAATTTGGATTTTAGCTCGGAATGTGATCGGATTGAAATAAATAACCCAAGCTATGAGCCAAAACTTTGAATCAAACTTTTTTCAGGTCATTCACTGACCAACTCGAGATATGGCCAAATATAATGAGCTACGGGCCAATTTCAAGCTGAAACTGATTTGAATAACTCAATCCGAGCCATCCTGTTTATATTTCGAGCCGGATCAAGCCAATCTTGAGTTGGAATGAATCCAAAAAACTCAAACTTGAGCCAGCAGCTCATTTGGACTTCAAGTCGGCTCAAACTCGATTCAATTCCAATCCGAACTGGCTTAACAACCAACATAACGAGCCACGAGCTGAATTCCATGAGTTACATTTGGTTTGATCTCTTCATAATAGGTAATTAGATATAGTTAAGGTACAACCTTTTATTTTTAAAATTTTAATTTTATAATGAAAGTCATTTGCTTGAAAAAAAAGTTATGAGGAAAGAAAATAGAAAAAAAAAAATGCAGATTGAAATCTCAAAAGCATTGACAACTGCTGATTTATTATTTATATTTTAATTTCAATTTCAATTAGACTTTCTTTAAGCTAGCTTTCTTTCATATTTAACTGACACGGTTGGAAAATGCTGCCAATTAGTTGGGGTTCACTTAACATGATTTTGTATGGTATAGGCACCGACGATCACCAACAATTTACATAAAAAACAATATAATGCCTATATAGGGAGAAAATTTGGCAGAGCCATGATGGTATTACTTTATTGGCCCAACACTTCTACTCGACATGATCCTAACTCGAAAACTCAGTGCTCGGGCTAGGATTCTTAACCCAATTATTTTCTTAGTCGAGTTAGGGTTGACCTACTAACGAAAATTTTACTCGAATTTGACCTATCTAACCCAAAATTTATTTGAAATTGTCTCAAAATCGACCTGATTTTGATTTTGATTTTGACCCAAATAGCTATATAGCTTATATTAATAGGTTATACGGGCTAGGCTTGGGTTAGTGGGTTAAGGACAGATCGGATTTGGGTTTGACTTTTTGACCCGTTAATTATATGATTCGCGGCACATTTATGATTTTAAGTACCACAAGAGAATAGTTATGTAAATGACATTTCCTTAAATTATTATCAATTTGAAGAATTAAAAGAATATATTTATATGAAAATATCATATAATTGACCATATTTTAATAGGTTAAGAACGAGCTGGATCTACTGCGTATTTGGCCAACTACGCTCCTCTCTTCTATTTTTATTTACCTAACAAAGACTTTTTTTCCCTGCCGTTGATGATGACTTGCGTCTGCAATAATTCCGAGAAAATAACAAATCTCTAAATTTGAATTTGCTTAAATAATACGCATTAGTGGTTTAGAGTAATATTTTATGATTTTCATAAAGATGGGGCTGCATAGGAAGTTAATTAGAATTATTGTATTATATTTAGTCAAAATTAGTATTATAAAAAAATGGTTATGCGTGGAGTCTATTTATATATTTATAAATTGTTATATATAGCGTTAGACTTCACCATCACGTTAAAATCTATACAATATAGTAATCATTCATATATATATAGAGAGAGAGACAGAGAGAGAGAGAGAGAGATAAAACTCTATATTTGATGAAAAATTATTTCATAGGGACGACGCATGCGGTGTTCGATCTCCACCGTTGATCGTCATAAAGATGTATTTCGGTGGGCCGCACTTTCAACTTTTTTTTTAAAAAAAATTTTGATTTCGGTGATCGACGGTGGAGATTGGTCACCGTATGCATCTCTGCATGCGGTGTCCGTACAGAATAATTTCTCATATTTGATAGAGATTTATGATCAGATGAACAAAATCTTCATATAAAATAAATGATAATAAATGCATGCTTGCTCAAATGTATTCGTATAATAAATCTGGTATATTTACATATACAAACCATGATATATTATTGATATTTACGTTTGCCACAGTCAAATTATTGAGAATTTGATAAAAATGAAAAAAATAGGGCTGATGTTTTAGTATGAATTTTGATATTTAAGTGAGAATTTGAAAAATGGATGAAATATGTTGGTTGATTTGTAAATTGTAAGTTTAAGGTGATTGTATGTCATTGCCTCGATAAATATTTTGGAGGATTTATACATATGGACAAAAAATATATATTGATTTATCTATTGTATCAAAGTATTTGTCTCTTTTTTTGTTCCTTTCTATACATTTCTTTGTAATAGGGCTTGTGCACCTCTTTAATCTAAAAATATATGTTACTATATTGCTATATTATAGGGTTAAATTAGTTTGAATGTGAAGGATATGTAAATTGAAATAGGAGGCATGAATTGGATTTGTGCACACTTATTCTCTTAAACTCAATGCAAATGGAATAATGAGAAATATAGGTTAGTAAGACTATTTCAATTAAATCTATGTGTAATGTATATGTTTAATTTATTTATTTTGGTATTTGTATAAGAAAAAAAAATATTATTACATTCAATTAAGTCATTTAATTAGATATATTTCGTTTCGAATTAAAACAAGTTTAGGTGTTAAAATATAAGCTATTCAATTGGTTTCTTAAAATATAACTTTTTTAGAGGGTGTTTGGTAACATATTATTTACTGGATTTATCCATAAATTTAATTTAAATCCTGTCAAATATGAAAAAATTAGAAACAAAATCTTACGCTCTGTTAATTCAAAATCTCTCGTGTTCCATTTATTTTACAACGTAAATTTAGATTTATTAAATTCAACTACAAGACGAATTTACAAAAAGTCGTTCACGAGGTTAGATAAATCCAATAATTTCATTTGAATTTCATAAATCCTATTTAACGTAAATCCATGGGGTGGCCAAATACCGCCTTAANTATATATATATATATATATATATATATATATATTTATGTATTGTATCAAAGTATTTGTCTCTTTTTTTTGTTCCTTTCTATACATTTCTTTGTAATAGGGCTTTTGCACCTCTTTAATCTAAAAATATATGTTAATATATTGGTTAAATTAGTTTGAATGTGAAGATATGTAAATTGAAATAGGGGAGATGAACTTAAACTCAATGCAAATGGAATAATAAGAAATATAGGTTAGTAAGACTATTTCAATTAAATCTATGTGTAATGTATATGTTTAATTTATTTATTTTGGTATTTGTATAAGAAAAAAAATATATTATTACATTCAATTAAGTCATTTAATTAGATATATTTGGTTTCAAATTAAAATAAGTTTAGGTGTTAAAATATAAGTTATTCAATTGGTTATACTTACGATTGAAATTGTCTTAAAATATAACTTTTTTAGAGGGTGTTTGGTAACATATTATTTACTGGATTTAGCCATAAAATTAATTTAAATCCTGTCAAACATGAAAAAATTAGAAACAAAATCTTACGCTCTTTTAATTCAAAATCTCTCGTGTTCCATTTATTTTACAATGTAAATTTAGATTTATTAAATTCAACTACAAGATGATGAATTTACAGAAAATCGTTCAGTGGTTAGATAAATCCAATTTCATTTGAATTTCATAAATCCTATTTAACGTAAATCCATGCCGTAGCCAAACACCGGCTTAATCTATATATGGATATGATTAATAAAAATAAATTTAAAAATCGATATTTAATATTTAATATAAATATTTACAAGTTAAAAAATTATAAAACATTATTATCAAAAATCAATTATCCAAACAAAAAGGATTAACAAATATATTTCTAAATGAAGTTTTTTTTATTATATATATATATATATATATAATATTAAGAAGCTGTTCAAGATTTTCATAACATGAAGGCTCGATGACTTATGATTTATAATGTGGAGGTCAATAATCATTATGACATGGAGTTATTAATTGTCATGAGAAAGCTTTATATTAAAATGAATTTTAATATACTACATGAGTACTTCAATCAGTTTATTAGTTTGTGAAAAACGAACCAATCTATGACTATAAACTTTATGCTTATAAAATAGAATTCGTTTCAGTTAGAGAGATTATTACATACTAATAATATATGAACAGAGTGGGTGTATTTACGATATATTTAGGATAGGTGTGCCCAAATGAGTATCATAAATATATCATAATTACATCTGGGTGTGTTTGTGGCGGCAATGCGGTGGCGGTGTAGTGTCTCACTGTAGTTTTAACTGACTTTTATATGCTTTGCATTTTTCCACCAGATCTATCTATCTCTGGTATCTTCCAGAAAGTTACAATCTGATTTTTTCAAAAAATAAATTGTTATAATAGTTAGAGTAGCTTTTTAAATAATAATTTCTTTAATTTCATAGATATTTTTTCAAACAGTTGTAATTGTGAAGCTTCACCATCTCATTTTGAGGATTTGGATGATCAATATGTAACAATTTTTCTTATAATTGTTATGGCTATTACTTTTTATTATTATTATTTCACTGCTCTAGTGTGGGAATTCTTCTCTTCCCTTTCCCTCTCTCTACAATCCACTCTAGCTTCCTCTCATTCCCCATCTCCAGAAAAAATATTACATCAGTACTACGCACGTAGATTAACGTGCGTAGCCAATGAAATCACGCCACAACACCCCGCGTAATAGAGAAAAAAAACGGCGCAGTAACACAGGGAATATCCCCCCATCGTGTTATTCATGTGTTATTGTGTTTTGAGAATATTCGTGATATTATAATAGCACAATAACACATCAATAACATATGAATAACACACAATAACACATGAATAACAAGAGGGAGAATATTCTCCCGTGTTATTCAGGTGTTATTGTGTGTTATTCATGTGTTATTGTGTGTTATTCAGGNTATATATATATATATATATATAATATTAAGAAGCTGTTCAAGAATTTCATAACATGAAGGCTCGATGACTTATGATTTATAATGTGGAGCTCAATAATCATTAAGCCATGGAGTTATTAATTGTCATGCGAATTCTTTATATTAAAATCAATTTTAATATACTGCATGAGTACTTCAATCAGTTTATTAGTTTGTGCAAACCAAACCAATCTATGACTATAAACTTTATGCTTACAAAATAGAATTCGTTTCAGTTAGAGAGATTATTATATACTGATAATATATGAACAGAGTGGGTGTATTTACGATATATTTAGGATAGGTGTACTCAAATAAGTATCATAAATATATCATAATTACATTTGGGTGTGTTTGGGGCGGCAATGCGGTGGCAGTGTAGTGGCTCACCGTAGTTTTTTCTATTTAGTAAAACTGATTTTTAAATGCTTTGCATTTTTCCAGCAGATCTGTCTCTCTGGTGCGTTCCAGAAAGTTACAATCTGTTTTTTTCAAAAAAACAAATTGTTATAATAGTTACAGTAGTTTTTTAAATAATAATTTCTTTAATTTCACAAATAGTTTTTCAAACAGCTGCATGTCACCTTCTAAAAGAGCTCTTAAGAGAGGTGGGCAGCCCAGGACTTAAATATTATTTTTTCGGTCGTACACCTAGCCGATGTGAGACTATTTGTCCGTGACACTCTCCTCCACCCAATCACGTGACGCATTCGTCACGGATCAGCTCCACCGAGGGTTTCACTGGATCATAGAGAGTCCACACACCTGGCAGGCAGTAATCTGCTCTGATACCACTTGTTACCTCCCAAAAAAGCTCTTAGGGGTGGTGGGCAGCACAGTACTTAAATACAATTTTTCGGCCCTACATCTAGCTGATGTGAGACTATTTGTTCGTGACATTCTCCTTCACCCAATCACGTGACGCTCTAGTCACGGATCGGCTCCACCGAGGGTCCCAATGGACCATGAAGAGTCCACGCACCTGACATGCAGTAATCTGTTTTGATATCACTTGTCACCTCCCAAAAGAGCTCTTAAGAGATGTCACCACCGAGAGTCCCACTGGACCATGGAGAGTACACACACCTGGCAGGCAGTAATCTGCTCTGATACCACTTGTCACCTCCCAAAAGAGCCCTTAGGGGTGATGGGCAGCCCAAGACTTAAATATTATTTTTTGGTCATACACCTAGTCGATGTGGGATTTTTTGTCCGTGACATGGAGCTGTCAAGCTTCTCTATGTGATTGTGCGGATTTGAATGATCAATATGTAACAATTTTTCTTATAATTGTTTTGGCTATTATTTTTTATTATTATTATTTCACTGCTCTGGTGTGGGAACTCTTTTCTTCCCTCTCCCTCTTTCTACAATCCACTCTAGCTTCCTCTCATTCCCCATCTCCAAATCTATCCCTCTCCTACTCCTTTCCTGGCTTCCTCCTCTCCCACTTCCTCCTCTCCCCCTTGCTTCAAAACCCATTTTTTCCTTCTGAAAATCTCCCAAAAATCAAACCAAAAAGATCAACCTTTTCCTCAATCTTCTCCTCCTCATTTCCTTCAATCATGGCGGGCCTAGATCTCGGTCCCTCCTCCCACTTCCCCCACCCCCTTCACCATCCCCTCCACACCTACACTCCCACCTCCTCCACCCCCAACAACTCCGACGAAACCCCTTCCCTCTCCGCCGCCTTAGACCTCATCTCCTCCGGCCTCGCCTCAAGACCCCGCGGACGCCCGCCTGGCTCCAAGAACAAAACCAAACCCCCCATCATCATCACCCGCGAGAGTGCCAACTGTTTCCGCGCACACATCTTCGAGATCTCCACCGGCGGCGATATCTTTGAAATCCTCACAAATTACACCCGCCGCCGTCAGTGCGGCATTTATGTCCTCAGCGGGAGCGGTACAGTAGCCAACGTCAACCTCCGGCAGCCCGGCGGCGGCTCCGGTGGTGCAGTGGTCGCTCTACACGGTCTTTTCGAAATCTTATCTCTTTCGGGATCCTTTCTTCCGGCGCCGGCGCCGCCAGGCGCCACCACTCTTACCGTATTTCTCGCCGGAGAGCAAGGGCAGGTGGTCGGGGGGAGTGTAGTGGGAGCGTTGATTGCCAGGGGGCCGGTGATAGTTATATCGGCTTCGTTCACGAATGTAGCGTATGAGAGGCTGCCGGTTGATGAGGAGGAGGAGGCGCCGCCGCGGAACGAGGCTGCAGGAGGACGCGAGGAAGGCGGCGGCGGCGGGTTTGTTGAACCGGGGGGAGTGGGATTGCGGTTTTTCGACTTACCGTTGAGTTTGGAGAGTTTACCGTTTTCAACACGAGGTTAGAGGTTGGAATTAAGAAGAGTTTTGGGTTTTTTATTTATTTATTTTGGATTCCGGACTGTCCCCCTAGTTCTGTATGGTAATTTAGGGTTAGCTTATAAATGCGGACGACGTTTTGTCGTATCATTTGATTCGTGTTTCACCAGCTTATTCGAAATTGTGTTTGAATTTTTACACTAAATCTTATCATATTATTATAAAAAATTATTTTCATCATGACTTTATAATCATCTTTTGAAAAAGTTATAGTCAGCTCAAACACGCTGCATGTATCACTTGAACTATGTTAATCTAGATTTATTTCAATTTTTTCATTAAAAATAAATTTTAATTAATAAATCATAGCCAAGATAATTGAAAGAGCTGAATCCAATAATATTAATCCTAGAAATCCCATTATATTATTTTTCACTATTGAGAATTAATATTTTTTTTATATACAAATCAATTATATTGTAATGAGATGGTGATCTAATAGTTGGCCATTTACTCCTCTAAGAAAAGGTCTCATGCTTGAAGCTCCAACCTCCAAAAAAAAAATAATAATAAATAAATAAAATAAAATAAAATACTTGTGGCACGGCATCAACAACTAAAATGAGTTTAATGCATAATAAAAAAGAAAATTTTGCTTGATATATCCAATGCAATTAATATGAGAGAAACAACTTGTACTCCATTGTCATTATTTGCAACCTATATATTGGTTGAAATTTGCAAAACTTATAATACAAAAATTTGAAATCAGTTTGTGTGATTATAGAATCTAAATGACATAAAAGGGTGTGAAATATACTGATTGTCACATTGATATAGGCATTTTTATTTAATGTCATGGTCTATAACATTCATTTTTTTAGGAGAAAATGAGAAACTCTTACTACACTTTCAATAAAAATTAGTAGACAAATTATCACCAGTGTCTTAATGATGATAGATATATGGACGATCATGATTCATATTTTTTACATAAATTAAATAAAATAATTAAGATATTAGAGGTCATTAAATAAGATATCAGACGATAGTGGCAACCTCAAAGCTAGAGAGTATGTATTCCCCAATCAATGAGTTGGANTTGTTGAACCGGAGGGAGTGGGATTGCGGTTTTTCGACTTACCGTTGAGTTTGGAGAGTTTACCGTTTTCAACAAGAGGTTAGAGGCCGTAATTAAGAAGAGTTTTGGGTTGTTTTTTATTTATTTTGGATTCCGGACTGTCCCCCTAGTTCTATATGGCAATTTAGGGTTTGTTTGAGGCAGCTTATAAGTGCGAGCGGTGTTTTACAGTACCGTTTGATTCACGTGTTTCACCAGCTTATTTGAAACTGCGTTTGGGTTATTACACTAAACGCAGGCCGCTGGTCTCGATCTGCGGCCGGCCCACAGACCGCATTTCAGGATAAGTAACTTATCTTGAAATGCACAAGTTGTTCAAAACGAACCCTTAATTTATTACTGCATGTTGGAATCTTATTATCTCTCTTTTTTTTAAAGAAAAAATACATATATTTATAAATCTTACAATATTATTATAAGAAATTATTTTCATCACGACTTTATAATCATCTTTTGAAAAAGTTAATAGTCAGCTCAAACACGCCCTTAATTAATTAGCCGCATGTATCACTTGAACTATGTTAACCTAGATTTATTTCAATTTTTTTATTAAAAATAATTTTTTATTAATAAATCATAGCCAAGATAATTGAAAGAGCTGAATCCAATAATATTAATTCTAGAAATTCCATTATATTATTTTTCATTATTGAGAATAAATATTTTTTTTATATATAAATCAATTTTATTGTAATGAGATGGTGATCTAATAGTTGGTCATTTACTTCTCTAAGAAAAGGTCTCATGCTTGAAGCTCCAACCTCCAAATAAATAAATAAATAAATAAAATAAAATAAAAAAACATACTTGTGGCATCAACAACTAAAATGAGTTTAATGCATAATAAAAAAGAAAATTTTGCTTTATATATCCTATGCAATTAATATGAGAGAAACAACTTGTACTTCATAGTCATTATTTGCAACCTATATATTGGTTGAAATTTACAAAATTTATAATACAAAAATTTGGAATCAGTTTGTGTGATTATAGAATCTAAATGGCATAAAAAGGCCGTGAAATATATTGATTGTCACATTGATGACATGGGCATTTTATCTAATGTCATGGTCTATAATATTCATTTTTTTAGGAGAAAATGAGAAACTCTTACTACATTTTCGATAAAAATTAGTAGACAAATTATCACCAGTGTCTTAATGATGATAGATTTATGGATGATCATGGTTCATATTTTTTACATAAATTAAATAAAATAATTAAGATATCAGAGGTCATTAAATAAGATATCAGACGATAGTGGCAACCTCAAAGCTAGAGAGTATATATTCCCCAATCAATGAGTTGGGGGGAGAGCTAGAATGTGATCATCTATGGGAAGGCAATGACAAGTCAAAGATCTACAATCAATTTCCATTAGAGAAAAAAAGGAAAAGATAGCATATATGAACCTTTATATTCTTGATGGAGAACCTATAAAAACACTAAAAACAATATGTTATGAAAAAAGTAGATGAGAGGAGGAGAAATGAGGCTAGCATTATTGCATGAAGTCCCAACATTGTATGAATCACCTAAGTACTAAAACAACAAAATGAGAAGGTATGGTAGATGGTTGGGCATTAACAATTTATATTGAGAATCAAGTAATAAACCTTGCAAATAAACATAGCTCCAATAATATATTGATTATTGATCAATCACCTCTAGTTAACCCTTGCATAATTCACCCCATAAAGCTAGCAAATTTTGTCACTTTCTTAAATGACTAGGGAGCAATTTTATTTGATTGATTTAGGCTGTTGAATATAGTAGATCATGTCATAAAAGATGACATGTCACTCTTAAAATTTATAAATAAAAGCACAATATAGATTAGGAATACATACAGATTATAAATAAATTAAAAACCTTGATTGCTTGTAAAAACAATAAAGCAACCTCAATTCTTGAGCTCTTAAAATTAGATAGAATTGGTCGATATTGCATTACTTCATTCTAAACAAAAGTCTATTTACCTACATTTTATTCTTATATCTATCAACCTACGTACATGTACTAACTTCACCAACTAATGTCCATTCACAAAAACCTTATTCCTAGACATAATCAATCAACACTCATCAAAGAATTACATCTAACATTAACAAAGGAACAATGCTAGTTAGCATACATCTTTTGAATTTAATCATTATTCTTCTAAAACTTGACATTAATTATTTGATAACATGCATCACCCAAACTTCCAATCAAATATGTTTGTTATTTTGAAATACATGATAACATTACTCTATAATGACAGCACCAACTCACATCTATCAATGTTCATCAAAATTGCTGCCTTTTTTCGCTTCCCTACTCCCTAGGACACGAATAATTGAGCTATTGGATTATACTTTAACTGGACTAAGTCTTATGTGTATTTTTCATATTTTTCATGTCAAAAATATGCTCTTTTAATCTGGTCAACTATATTTTGCTTTGTCAATGTGTGGATAGGGTTGTAAACGAGCGAGCTCAGGCTTGGCACGTGTTCGGCTCGTTTTAAATATCTCGTGTTCGAAATCGGCTCGTGAATAGTGTTTTCGTGTTCGGCTCGATTTAAATATTCATGTTCGTGTTTGGTTTGTGTTCGGTTTGAAATTGACTCATTAAACTAAAATTGAGAAAAATATATGTAAAGTGTGAGATTCAAACATATATCAAATATATACAAAAGAAGACATTAACCGCATTGTCACATGAGGTGTTCTGATTTAAACTTAGACATAAATATATATATAATATATTATTATATAAATAATATATGTAGTATATTGTTATATAAAAAGTTGTATAATTTTTTTTTCACGCCATTTCGAGCCGAACACGAGCGAACAAATTGTTGTTCGTGTTCAGCTCGTTTACATTTTGAGCTTAAAAATTTGTTCGTGATCGGCTCGTTAGGCTTAACGAATGAGCCGAACACGAGCTGTTCACGAACAACGAGTCAAATTGACAGCCCTATGTGTGGAATCTCCATACAGGCTTAAACACAAGTCTTTCATCCTTCATCAATATTAATACATTTTAAGTGTTGAGAGGAAGTTTTATATTTAATCACCTGAAGTACAACTCTATTAAGTGCGCTTATAAATAAAGTTAGTCAGTGTTGGTCATGGGTTTGGTACTGTATTTAGTAATATTAATTAGCACTTAATATATGCCTCTAAGTTTAATATTATTTTGTCCATCTTATTCATGGATTGCCTTTTTGGCCTATTTCATGAAAACATGTGACATATTTATATATTATTTTTTGTATAAAATATTTAATAAACAAACAAAGAACCAAAATTACATGCAAAAATATCCAAAATATTTTTAAAGACAGTTTGTTTTGTTGAAAGAAGATACATTGTAAATGAAATATAATATAAAAACAATGTATTGCATTTTGAATTGTTTGATTTGTTAAAAAAATAATGGAATGTAAAATGAATTTATTATAAAAATAATTTATTGTATTTAATATGCTTTAGAGTTGTTTGATTCCTTATAAATTAAACGAAGGAATTTTTTTTGTTGAATTTACAGTAGATTGAAAACAAAATAGTTAAAAATATATAACATATTATTCGTGGATGGCGGGCCACATTCAGCAGCGGCGATCGATAATTGCCTTCGACGATAACAGGCGACCTGCGGCGGCTAGCNTACACACAGATATATATATATATATATATAAGAATTATCAAGGCAATTAAACGAGCCTCGGTCATTCCTAAGTATGCTAAATAATCGAGCACCATACCCTACACACGGGGTTGTTTGAACATTTGACTTAAGGGGATTTACGACTTTTCTTACAACCAAACAGCAATTTTTTCAGAACTCTTGCAAAAATAATGCAACGAGCTCTTTCTATTGCTCATCAAACAGCCCCTAAACAAAACAACTAAATGTCATATGCCTTTCAGATAATAATAAACATATAACTAAATAATATTACATAATGATGCGTGTAATCAATCACAACTCTACTTTAGAATCTAAAGCCAAAATAAAAATCACATTACAGTACAAGAGTTTGGATCTTCATCACTAAACCACTGTGGAGCATGCGTGCAATGAATGAAATAAGGCGCTCTAACAACATCTGTGCTCTTCGACTCTTCTTTCTTCTGACCCACATCTTCTTTAATCTTCTTCACTTCACTCTTCTGCTTCGGCCGAATGATTTCTCCACGTTTGCCCGCCTTCTTGTGTATATATTTGATCAAGTTTTCTTCTTCTACAATCCCAACAATGGTGCAAGTCTCCTCTCCTCTGTCAATTTTCACTCTATAAACCCCTGCCATTGTAGTTTAGTTAATTAATTACTTTTATAGCAACTTAAAATAAGATTTAATTTTAATTTAATTTAGAGGCAGAGATGGGTTACCTCTAAGTTTCAGCAATTCATTCTCCAAATCATTTGCACATTTCTGACAGGACAAATGAAGCTTTATGACTGTGGTTTTAGCAACTTCCTGCAAGTATTAGATAAAAATGAAATAGCAGATATATTTGCTGAAGACTTCCTCATTGAAATAAAAATTTGAATTACCTCCTCTTGTATATTTTCAATCATCGCTTCCTTCTTCAGTACCTTGTGCTCGGGCTTAGGTGATAGCCACTCAACTTTTCTTTTGCTCTTCTTCTCAATTAGTTCATGCATTTTTTTTGCATTAAATACTCCCTTAACCATAACTTTGCCGCTCTCCACATCAATATTAACATTTTGTACTCCTGCACAAAACATGTATGGTTGAACATGAAAGAAATCATAAATGACAAATATCTATATATAAAAGAAAATAAATAGAAAAGAAAGTATAAGAAAAATATAACTTCAATAATGTAGATTATAGATACATTATAAGAATCAATAACAAGTATTTCTAATAAATATTTAGCATACTGGTAATATTAATATAGTAACTTAATCATGATGCTACACAAAGAAGCAGCTAGAGTTTGTAAAGTGAAAAAAATATCATGATGAGGATGTTTTACAAGATTAAATAAATTCTAAAATTCATAATAAATTTTAATATGATAAAACTCTAAAAAAATTACTAGGTGGAAGACAAGGTAAAAGTAAACTTTATCATTAAAAAAAAGAAAATATAATTTGGGAAGTATATCTAGAATTAAAAAGAAGTAATACAATAAAAAGGTTATTAAAGTAAAAATTAAGAGTCCAACATATACCCCATGTCCTATATTTCTTTAAAAAAATTGACTCAATATATCTTTGGATCAATTTTCATGAAAATAAGCCAACATTTTATACGATTTATCATTTTGATTTTACAATAAATGAAAACATCTTATAAAACAACGTTACCTTGAACTAATGATCTTACAAAATTGTAAATCAAAAAAGTTACTTTTACCTGATCCTGCCGAGTAAAATTTAAGAACAATCAAACTTGGTATATTTCTATGAATCTTAACATTAACTATTAACCTCTAAAGCAGTAAAAATGTAATCACATACCTTGTGTTCTTATAATTGGTTTCTCAATGGCACGAGCACATCCAATACAGTGTAAGTTGAGCTTATAAACAGCTGTTTTAACATGGTCTTTCTCCTTAACCCTGACATCTTCCTTCTTTTCACTAGCTACCATCGTAACCACAAGCTGAAATTTTAAGGAAATGGAAATTTATAGCTTGTAACTGCGAAGGACAGCTTTTTCTTCACTTTAGTAGGCAATATAGATGCATGGTAAAAATTAACGAGCATTTACCTACATACCACTCAATTCCTATGAATTTACATATCTAAAAAGTAATTTTTGCTTTTTATATTGATACAACCCAAATCTTTCATATCACATCAAAAATACCATTATTTTATCTTTTAAAAGGTAAAATACAGCTTTTCAAGCATAGGTAAAGTAGTATGTATGTAAGAACTGAAGTTTAGGTGTTAAATATGTAAATACCTAGGAATTAAGTGATATGTATGTAAATCATACAAAATTAAATGAATAATCTACTATATTTGAGTTAATTAGGATATAAGGAAAGCACTGGTGAGATTTGTTGAGGGTGGTTGAGTTGTGATATACATGAAGTACTGCTGGATATATTATTCTCTGAAAGTTGAGGTATTATTTCGACCATTTCTTCTCTAACCTTAGTACTGGTGGAAGAAAAGGTCTTCACGAAACTATTAGCCATATATTTCTCAAAAAAACACGGTAAAACAGAAACACCTTTGGTTAGTCCTCATGTAACAATATCTAAAAGAAACATTTTCTCACAAAATTTTATCAAGAGTATTCAAGAACCGCTGACAATTTTATGCTATATAGTAGCGTATTATTTATAAAATTGCTGCAAATATGCATATTTTTATGAGTTATATTTTAAAAATAGGCGACAGTTACTTGTGTAATAAGGATTATAATCATTTAATAGAAATATAATTAATTAAAAAAAATTAGTNAGGCGTTTACATGCATCCGACCAAGTCCCTATGCATGTACTTATCTAACACCTAAACTTTCCTTTTTATATTCATACCACCGAAATTTTTAATGCCACATAAATAATACCATTGTTTAAATATTTAAAGGTGAAATACACATTTTCATGCACAAGTAAGATGGAATGTATGTTAAAATTGAAATGCATTTTTAGAGTCATTACATATTTTAAAAGCCACACATAAAAAGTATGCCATATGAGTGTGTGATCAACCAAAATACACAAAATTGTGAAGAAAAATCATAATTCTAAGACCGGTAACACGAGTGCGTGAAGCACCAAAATCAGATTCTATAGAAAAAACCGGCAGTTCGTGGATGCACAACCAGGAAAAAAACATCAGTTTCTTGGGAGGAAAAAAAGAAGGGGCATTTACATGCATCCGACCAAGTCCCCATGCATGTACTTATCTAACACCTAAACTTTCCTGTTTATATTATACCACCCAAATTTTTAATGCCACATAAATAATACCACCATTTAAATGTTTAAAAGATGAAATACACATTTTCATGCACAAGTAAGATGGAATGTGCGTTAAAATTGAAGTTTAGGTATTAGATATGTAAATCTTTTAAAAAGAAATGCTAGATTATGCAATCTTAATTTGAAATCAGCAATAATATAATTGAGAAGCACAACCAAACACACCATCAAAACAAATAAGCAATTCAAAGCGCATAAGCATCAAGCATGTCCCATCCTTGCGATTGAATAAATATTCCAACCAAAATATAACTTTTAAAAATCCAAATATCATTTGGAAAATTGCAAAAAGCAAATCACGCAAATCTCAATATGCAACTAACCTTCATGTAAATGAGAAGTGTGACAACAGCAACAACAACTTAAATAGGCAAATTCGTCAAACCAGCGTTTATGAATATGTAGAATATAGTGGAAATTTCAGAATATTTAAAAAATTAAAATTAAAATTCATACATAGCATCAGATGAAAGAGCTACAATAACTCAGTACCATCGTATCATCCAACATCCCATTGCCAGAATCCCCACCAACCACCACCATTTTACTCCCAACGACCGCCGCTGCATGCTACATCAAAAACCCATGTCAAGCTCTAGTCACAGAAAGTGAAAATAGCACCTAGAATAGCATTTCTATAGTTTGATCACACAAGTCAATGGCAAATAGTGCATTCTGTAGAGTTGTTGCATATTGCGTATGGCATGACATGCGCTTTTTAATTATAACACAAAATATAAAAATACTAAGAATAAAATGCAAGTAAATAAAAAAAGCTAGCAATTTGTAAACATTTTGAAAGCCAAATCACTAAGTCAATAAAAATTTTGACAAGCGCGTGTATAACACCCAATAGTACTACTCGTTCTTTAATTGTTTAACAGCTCCATTACTTAAACACCTTACAATTCTTAAAAAATCGGCACTTAATAGTCCATGTAGCATTCTATCCTAGTTTAGAGAAAACAATATCAAATCTCATGGCCTCTATTTTATGAACAAAATGAAAAATTAACAATAAAAAGTTTATATTAGTTTGCAGGTGAATTAATGAAACCATTTAATCAAACCACAATATTGGCATCAAGAAGAAGGTTAAACGAACATAAATGAAAAATAATGGCAGCTACAATGAAAGTTCAAAGCCTTGAAGCCATTACCGAATAGTTGAAGGTGTCAAAGAAGGTTCAAAGAGAGGTTATCAAAGGATAATAAATCCTAAATACCCATTAACGCCATTTGAGATGCAAGATCAGCAGTCGAGCATATAACTTAAACGACTAGATTGGCAAGTTGCAAATGGAAGTTCTTGTGCAAACTTGGAGGGATAGGTTAATTTAAGACCGAGATAAAGTGAGATAGGGCAGTGTCAAAGTCAAGATGAAGGAGGTGGAGACCTAACGCTCGCATGCATCCAATCCAATTTCATAAATCAAAATAAAACTATACTCTAAAACCTAATCAAAATAAAATGAAATTAAGAAAAAATAAATACATATTAATAAATAACTTATTCACAATATTAAAAATGAATTTAATCATAACAATGTGCATGATGGGGGAAATGTGCAATGTGTTATTTCCCATGAATAGCACAAATAGCTCGCACTATTTTTAGCCACCAATTGAGCCATTTTAAACCCCTGTATTGAGTCATGAATATAGCATCGAGGGTGCATCAGGTGCTATTGACATGTAGGATTTCGATGAGATGAAACCGGTGAATAATTAAAAAGAACGTTTACAAATGCTGCCTCTTCATGAAAAAGAACAAACCCAAAAAATTGACTTCATATAGCAAGGAGCAACTATGTTCCATAAAGGATTACAGACAGCACTATAATCCTTTTTACAAACCCTTATGATTTCAAATCCTCGTTGTCCTTAGAATTCTTAGCCCTGCCACATATACTATCTAAAGGAACTCTAGCCTTTAACTTTGCATGCTCAACCACCAGCTAAATGGATATAAAACTGGAAAAAAAACTGCACTTTTCAATCCGAAGTGCCGATTACAGACAGTTTTGTACATAATCCTCAAATTAAATGAATACTACANTTATAAACAACAAGAAAAAAGTGCACCAACTATATAAATGGATGATAGTAAGACATTATGAAATGGTCGCAAATGACTGAAAATATACCAAACAATGATCTTTACATGCAGGAATTTTCGATCCATTAGGCGAACGGTAGATCTTGGAAGCAGAACCCCAGGAAAGTTTGTCCAAACTAAGTATCTGAAATGCATTTGTAGAGTCATTACATATTTTAAAAGCCACACATAAAAAGTATGCCATATAGGTGTGTGATCGACCAAAATACACATAATTGTGAAGAAAAATCCTAATTCTAAGACCAGTAACACGAGTGTGTGAAGCACCAAAATCAGATCAATAGAAAAAACCGGCAGTTTGTGGATGCACAACCAGGAAAAAAACATCAGTTTCTTGGGAGGGAAAGAGAAGAAAAGGCATTTACATGCATCCGACCAAGTCCCTATGCATGTACTTATCTAACCACCTAAACTTTCCCTTTTATATTTATACCACCGAAATTTTTAATGCCACATAAATGATACCACTATTTAAAAATTTAAAGGTGAAATACACATTTTCATGCACAAGTAAGATGGAATGTATGTTAAAATTGAAATGCATTTGTAGAGTCATTACATATTTTAAAAGCCACACATAAAAAGTATGCCATATAAGAGTGTGATCAACCAAAATACACAAAATTGTAAAGAAAAATCATAATTCTAAGACCAGTAACACGAGTGCGTGAAGCACCCAAAATCAGATCTATAGAAAAAACCGGCAGTTCGTGGATGCACAACCAGGAAAAAAACATCAATTTCTTGGGAGGAAAAAAAAAAGGGGCATTTACATGCATCAGACCAAGTCCCTATGCATGTTCTTATTTAACACCTAAACTTTCCTTTTTATATTTATACCACCCAAATTTTTAATGCCACATAAATAATACCACCATTTAAATGTTTAAAAGATAAAATACACATTTTCATGCACAAGTAAGATGGAATGGGTGTTAAAATTGAAGTTTAGGTATTATATATGTAAATCTTTTAAAAGGAAATGCTAGATTATGCAATCTTAATTTGAAATCAGCAATAATATAATTGAGAAGCACAACCAAACACACCATCAAAACAAATAAGCAATTCAAAGAACACAAGCATAAAGCATGTCCCATCCTTGCGATTGAATAAATATTCCAACCAAAATATAACGTTTAAAAATCCAAATATCATTTGGAAAATTGCAAAAAGCAAATCAAGCAAATCTCAATATGCAACTAACCTTCATGTAAATGAGAAGTGTGACAACAGCAACATCAACTTAAATAGGCAAATTCACCAAACTAGCATCTATGAATACGTAGAATATAGTGAAAATTTCAGAATATTTAAAAATTAAAATTAAAACTCAAGCATCAGATGAAAGAGCTACAATAACTCAGTACCATCGTATCATCCAACATCCCATTGCCAGAATCCCCACCAACCACCACCATTTTACTCCCAACGACCGCCGCTGCATGCTACATCAAAAACCCATGTCAAGCTCTAGTCACAGAAAGTGAAAATAGCACCTAGAATAGCATTTCTATAGTTTGATCACACAAGTCAATGGCAAATAGTGTATTACAATGCAAAGTTCTCTGTAGAGTTGTTGCATATAGCGTATGGCATGACATGCGCTTTTTAATTATAACACAAAATATAAAAATACTAAGAATAAAATGCAAAACCAAAAAAGCTAGCAATTTGTAAACATTTTGAAAGCCAAATCACTAAGTCAACAAAAATTTGGACAAACGCGTGTATAAAACCCAATAGCACTACTCATTCTTTAATTGTTTAACAGCTCCATTACTTAAACACCTTACAATTCTTAAAAATTAGGCACTTAATAGTCCATGTAGCATTCTATCCTAGTTTAGAGAAAACAATATCAAATCTCATGGCCTCTATTTCATGAACAAAATGAAAAATTAACAAAAAAAAAGTTTATATTAGTTTGCAGGTGAATTAATGAAACCATTTAATCAAACCACAATATTAGCATCAAGAAGAAGGTTAAACGAACATGAATGAAAAATAATGGCAGCTTCAATGAAAGTTCAAAGCCTTGAAGCCATTACCGAGGTTCAAAGAGAGATTATCAAAGGATACTAAATCCTAAATACCCCTTAACGCCATTTGAGATGCAAGATCAGCAGCCGAGCATATAACTTAAACAACTGGATTGGCAAGTTGCAAATGGAAGTTCTTGTGCAAACTTGGAGGGATAGGTTAATTTAAGACCAAGATAAAAAGAGGCCTAGAAAAAGAGAGACCAAGATAAAGTGAGATAGGGCAGTGCAAAGTCAAGATGAAGGAGGTGGAGACCTAACGCTCGCATGCATCCAATCCAATTTCATAAATCAAAATAAAACTATACTCTAAAACCTAATCAAAATAAAATGAAATTAAGAAAAAATAAATACATATTAATAAATAACTTATTCACAATATTAAAAATGAATTTAATCATAACAATGTGCATGATGGGGGAAATCTGCAATGTGTTATTTCCCATGAATAAACACAAATAGCTCGCACTATTTTTAACCACCAGTATTGAGCCATTTTAAACCCCTGTATCAAGTCATGAATATAGCATCGAGTGTGCACCATGTCACACGCCATCAGGTGCTATTGACATGTATAGTTTCGATGAGATGAAACCGATGAATAATTAAAAAGAACATTCACAAATGCTGCCTCTTCATGAAAAGGAACAAACCCAACGAATTCACTTCTTATAGCAAGGAGCAACTATGATCCATAAAGGATTACAGACAACACTATAATCCTTTTACAAACCTTTATGATTTCAAATCCTTGTTGTCCTTAGAATTCTTAGCCCTGCCACATATACTATCTAAAGGAACTCTAGCCTTTAACTTTGCATGCTCAACCACCAGCTAAATGGATATAAAACTTGAAAAAAAACTGCACTTTTCAATCCGGAGTGCCGATTACAGACAGTTTTGTACATAATCCTCAAATTAAATGAATACTNGCATGCTCAACCACCAGCTAAATGGATATAAAACTTGAAAAAAAACTGCACTTTTCAATCCGGAGTGCCGATCACAGACAGTTTTGTACATAATCCTCAAATTAAATGAATACCAGCATAAAAAAGAAGCAAGAAGAAGACACATTACTTGAAATCTAGGAGCTGGTTTGTCCCCTGTTGTTGGCAACACCGTCCAGTTCTCAGAACATTCAAAGCCACACTTACTGATGCCCAATCCAGCCATAGAGCAGTCGCAGTAATGCTCCTCCGACCGGCCACTAGCTGACGCTCCAACCACAGCGTCTTCCTATCCATCACCCACGAGATAAAAACCTAAGAAGGCTCTAAAAAATCCACAATAGCAAAATCAAAACTCATTAAAAATAAAAATTAAGAAAAAAATTCCACTCACATTGATCTGCGAAGAGCTTTTCGTGGGGCAGACGGGGCTCAGGGCCCCCTGAGAAGGATCCACCACTTTTAGCCTGCACATCGCATTTTAAAGTGAAAAGAAGGCATCATTTCGTAATAGTAGATTAAAAGTAAGAAAACCTAAAAGGAGTCATCTTTTTGGGGACAAAAAGCTTAATAAAGCGCACACGGTCGGGCTGAGCTGGTTGCAATAAGAAAAAGAAAAGGAGGGAGACAGGAAAAGTAGAAATAAAAGCGGATTGGATGGGGTCGCGGAGCAGAAGCAGAAGAGCTGACCTCCCGAGCTTCGTTCGACGGCGAGAGAAGCCGAAAATCTTCGGCATTGGGCCTGGAGTAGTATCGCCGCCTTAAAGCGAGATGCTGCCGGAGCTAAGCGTCACCCGGCGACCAAATGCGAAGCCGGAGAAACCCTAGGAACAGCGCAGAGTTGCCAGTTAACGCAGAGAGAAAGTGAGTTCGATTTTGGAAAGAAAAGTGAGAGATCTCTGAAGCTAATTATTTACTGGTTTAAAAAAAGAAGAGAGTGCCAGGCTCCACCTACCTACTACCTCTTGGCTCTTTCTCCCTCTTTCTCCCTCTTATCTTCATTTTTGNGACAGGAAAAGTAGAAATAAAAGCGGATTGGATGGGGTCGCGGAGCAGAAGCAGAAGAGCTGACCTCCCGAGCTTCGTTCGACGGCGAGAGAAGCCGAAAATCTTCGGCATTGGGCCTGGAGTAATATCGCCGCCTTAAAGCGAGATGCTGCCGGAGCTAAGCGTCACCCGGCGAANCTTTTAGCCTGCACATCGCATTTTAAAGTGAAAAGAAGGCATCATTTCGTAATAGTAGATTAAAAGTAAGAAGCCCTAAAAGGAGCCATCTTTTTGGGGACAAAAAGCTTAATAAAGCGTACACGGTCGGGCTGAGCTGGTCGCAATAAGAAAAAAAAAAAGGGGAGAGACAGGAAAAGTAGAAATAAAAGCGGATTGGATGGGGTCGCGGAGCAGAAGCAGAAGAGCTGACCTCCCGAGTTTCGTTCGCCGGCGAGAGAAGCCGAAAATCTTCGGCATTGGGCCTGGAGTAGTTTCGCCGCCTTAAAGCGATATGCTGCCGGAGCTAAGCGTCACCCGGCGACCAAATGCGAAGCCGGAGAAACCCTAGGAACAGAGCAGAGTTGCCAGTTAACGCAGAGAAAGTGAGTTGGATTTTGGAAAGAAAAGTGAGAGATCTCTGAAGCTAATTATTTACTGGTTTAAAAAAAAGGAAGAAGAGAGTGCCAGGCTCCACCTACCTACTACCTCTTGTCTCTCTCTCCCTCTCTCTCCCTCTTATTTCATTTTTTGCTTCAGCAGCGAGCAGCTCCTGTACATTGTACTTCTACCAGGCTGTCCCATCTGTGGAGACTGCACAAATGTGTGGCCTTCCCTGCGGCCTTGCCCCGACTGAACCGTTAGAGCTTAGAGTGAGAGAAGTTTAAACGAGGTTGACGAAGCTAAGAGATCAAAATATTATGTTTTTAATTTAATGCAATTATATCAATTACGAACTTCAATTCAGTCAGAAGCAGATTGAACGAATTTGACTTTAATTGATTTTAGGCTTTTATGCGGCTCGAGTAGAAGAAAAAATATTCCTTCTGTATTTGGACGATCAATCACTGACCCTCATCTAGCTACGGATGAGGTGTATGGCGATGTGGCATCTGATGGTCGCCGATCGTGATGTCTGGACAAAATATTTTATACTGAATAAAAGCCAAATAGATTTTTTTTTTGTTTGGCTTTTTTACATTTAGAATGTTATAAACATTAAAATATTAGTATATTGCACCAAAAATTATGTATTTACTAATATAAGACTTAAATTTTTAATTAACACAACAAAGCCAATGCTCTATTGCCTGTGGCCATTCTCAACCCCTTCGTTGACCACCAAATTCACTTTTCCTAGATCATTTTCTACCAACAAATCATCAATTGTTCCCTCCCCTTTTGCTACTCTAACATGGATTGTCTCATCACTTATGTCAATATAGGCCACGGTGAGATCGACGAGCCTTAGTGTTTAGAGATCAATCTACTTCAACCTTATGGATATTTGTTAAACACGTGCACCAATGAAGACGTTCTATTGTCACAGAATGATGTATTTCATCGATTGGTTGTTTGACTTCTAGGATCAACATTTTAACAATAAAACAGCCAGGTTGAGTTCATTGTAAATTGATGAATTCTATTTCACAAAAGAGGCTAAACTATAATCTCATAGTGAATGAAGAAGACAGGAGGAGGGCTTGATAAATGATTAAAAGGAAGGAGAATCGAGAACATAGATTTGGTGACTATGTTGACATTCAAGAGCCGCCCAAGAGTTTTAGAAGCTCATGATTAAAAAATAACAAGGAACTTGTATTGATATACGCAAGATGACATTGGGTGATGCGGGATGTCACCCGCCCGGAAGTTCTCATGACGGAAGTAGGAACTATTTCATTCTTGGACTGATTTTATCTGGGTATTTTGTGGTTATGGAGTTTGTTTATTCTATTTGTTCACTCCTAGTTATCATATTAATATATAATTTATTTTTTGAGGCTTTAGAATTAGTTTTTATCAATTTGTTCAGGGTAGCTTTCGTAGTCTCCAAGTCATTCTTCCTAGGGTTGCATCCAAGGGCGGGTGGTACTCCGGCTACATCTGATTTTAAGACAGTGATTGCCCTTGGCTAACAAATCCTAAGGTGTCTTTCTTCTGTTGTCGCTCAGTATTTGTTGCAACCACCAAGAAACAATCTTTATTATTTTCTTGCACCGATACCACTAGTTGCCTATCACCTTTTTGTCGTTTCTTCCAGCCGCCCCCTACCAAGTTTTGTCCCCTTCCAGTCATCTACCACCTTATTGTCGCCCCTTCCCTATCACAACTATTCTTATAACCACTATTATGGTCTTTCCTCTACCAACTACCATCCAACCAACCCCCCTCCCTACCTATAACTTTTTTCTTAAATCTCAACATCATTGCCTCGACCTAAATTGTAGTTTGAGTTTAACTTCTTTATTTTTTTCATTTTCTAATTTTGAGTACTTTGGTTGTCGTCTTTATTTGAGTTCAATAATAAAATTTGCATTTTTTTCATTATTTTTTTGGTTAATTCTAGCATCATTTGGTATCATAGCTACACTAACCCCAATTATATCCTCGTGTTACCTAAACCCCCTGTCAAACCTAAAATTTTTCTTTCCTTCCTGATATAACATTAATACGCCATATCCCACATACCCAAACTCAAAACCTATTCGTACTACAGAGGAGACCAGTGTTGAATGCCAAATAGAAATTAACCATGGAAAAGATAAGTAACAACTTCGTTGAGTGCCACAATAGTACAATGAAATTGAAGAAAGGGTCCATGGAGAACTCATCATTGAGCATGATAGTGAAATCTGACAAGGAGAGAGAGAGGACCAAATGAATCCCTTTTGTGAGGATGATTCCATAGAGAAGAAGATAGGTCGCGCCGCTTTGAGATTCAATATCAGAAGAGGTTGAGAGATGAAGTGTATATTGGAGGATACAAAGACTTTAGAGTGAAAGTATACTTATCAGATATCGATGAGAGAATGAATCTAGATAACTGCATAGAGTGGTTGTTGATTGTTGACAGAGTTCTTGAATATAATAAGGTATCAGATGATCAAAAAGTGAAGCATGTTGTTATCAGTTGAAGAAGAACTTCTCATTATGTTGGGAGAACTTGAAGAGGGATGAAAATAAACATGAACGGAGCAAGATTACAAGCTGGGAGAAAATCAAGAGGGATTTGCAGCTATAATACCTACCCTCACACTACATTAGAATATTTTCTAGAGGCTCCATCACCTGCAAAAGAGGGACCTATAGGTGAAATAGTGCACATCAAAGTTTATGCAACATAAGCTAAAATGTATCTGATGAAGCCAGATGAGCACACAATAGTCAGATACTTGAGAGGTTTGACGCACACCATCAACAACGTAGTTTAGCTATAGTCTTACTTGTCTTTGTGAGATGTTTTTACCTTTGCACTGAAGGTGGCATGAAGGTGACAAGACAACAGAAGCAGAGCAAGCACCTACTACCATTCAGACAATCACCATATAGTTGGGGATATCAGTAGGAACACGGCCGTATGAGTTGAGAGGACCAATAAAAATAATGATAGAGTTGCCCAAAGTGAGAAGAAGCTCAAGAAGAGAAGCACCCCCAATATAGTTCTAATACAAAAATGCTTCAAATACCATGGTGATGGGCACATTGCTTCTAGTTGACCGATGAGCTAAATTTTGTCCTTCACTAAGTCGAGTGCAATAGAGGAAGTGAGTGATCAAGTGGTTGTCNTATCTAATGTAGGGTCTTATTTGTAAATAGATGAAGTATAGAGATTTATTTGTAAATGTTGTAACTTGTTAGACTCGATATAAGTATGTCATCAATCAAAAGGAAGTCTTTTTTGAGCAAATATTTTTAATTTGGTATCAGAGCTTCAGCCTTAACTCTAGCAATTGTCCTCGCGCTCGATAGGCTGCAAAAAGTCGCCTGGATGGGAACGAGCGTGAAGGTGGTAGATAGGTCACGTCAAAGTTACCTGGACAGGACGACGCGTGAGGGTCCCGAGGAGTTGGGATCGGATGCGAAGGCTTGTGACAGGATCACGTGGTTACACTACAGAAAAAAGCATTAAAAACGACCAAAAAACTGACGGCTTTTTAAACGTCAAAAAAATTGTCTTAATTACCGACAGTCTGATGACTGTTTATGTTATTGATTATTTGCGACGACGTAATTACAACATATGTCGTCACTTATCAACATTATTCTTTTTTCCAATAGTTTTAATTATAACCGATGCAATAACTCATCAGTTATAAGCAAATATTAACCGACGACTATAGTTTGTCGGTTATCTTCGAACCCGTCAACCGATGCATTTTATTATTATTAAGTGACGTGGGCAGTCGTCTGTAATACTGTTAATAGCCAAAGCAATAAAAGTAGTTTGTAGGACGTTCGTACTAAAGCTAATATCCCGCCCAAAATCACCTCCCTCTCAATCTTGCCCTAATCTCTTCTCCCAACCTCTTGTTTCTCTACTTGAAGCCCTCAACTCACACCAGAAATCTTTCATGTCCCTCTCTGTTTCGTCCAAACCCATCGCCGTCGTCCTCGAAACTCTCGCGATACAATCGGAATAGGAGCTAGCCGGGAGCGCAATGGATGAATCGCGGCTTACAGTGACCGGAAACTCCCATTTTTCTCCTCCTTCTGATTCTATGCTACCTGAATGACCAAGGAAGGTAACTTGTTATCTTCATTTTTTTTTTTCATTTGCTTTGGAGAACCTATTTAGAATTTAGCAAATAGGAGGTTTTTCAAATACATTCCTATTTCAATCGGGTTGCATCAGAGATCGGCTTTAAGCACATATATTTTTGCTTTAGTTATGAATGCTCTTACTGTACATTTTAGGGATGGCACACCTTGGTTTATGATTTTCGCCGGTGATATCTTTCTTGTGGATAAGACTAGAAAAAAAGTTTAGGAAAAACTTAAATTATGGAGGTCGATATTGGAGTCTAAAGTCTTTCTTTTGAGTTGATCTAGAACTAAATACTTAAAATGTAATTTCAGTAATAGTAGCTCTAGTGGCAGAGTTGTAACTACAGGCGATCATATCATTTAAAAGATGTGAATGTTCTAGATATCTCAGGTCTATTGGTCAAAGTGATGGTGTAATAGATGAGAATGTGATTAATAAGTAGAATTCAAGTTGGTTGATTGAAGTGGAAAATGCACCTGGCCTATCGTGTCATTGAAAATACTGCTTAGACTAAAAAGAAAATTTTATAAGATGATGGTAAGACCTGCAATGTTCTATGGCGCAGAATGTTGGCCTTTAGATTAAGGTGTTTCTCGGTTGAAGGAAGATTTAGTTTGAATGGGTTTTAATAAATCCTGCAAATCCAGAATTATCAAAGCTCAAATCCGGAATACAATTTAGTTCAAAAAACGTTAATCAGTTGGAAATTGATTCTAAGTTTGACTCGCACATGAAACTTGAGTTAAAATAAATACGCAAAGGTACGAGCGAAAATTTTGGATCAAAATTATTTGAAACCTACAAATAAATTTTATTTAGAACCTACATCATCTCGATTCGAAGTCGGATCATTTAATATTTTAATAATATTAGTTCTATTGAAGTGATCATTAAACGGTCAAACATTGACACGTAATTAATTAAGGCATCTCCCTCTAATAGCATATGTCACTGTAATTATATCAGAACTCTCACAGATATATTTGTTTCATATTTATTTCTAAGTGAAAAGCAAATCATAAACTGAAGAAACCTCGTATCCGCAGCTTTTAACTAGATTACTTACATATCTAACAGATTCTGGGAAGAAAGTATTTCATATAATGTAAAATTACTCATTTTTTTCTCCAATAGGAAATCTAATTTCCACTTTGACAATGAAAATTTGATTTCTCATTGAATGAAGAAATGAAAACTCTTACATCATATAAAACATTTCCTTCTCAAAATTTGTTTAGAGATATGAAAATACTCTAGTAAGAGACGTTGAGACAAGAATAGTTTGGTGGATCACTGATTTTACACTTATAGAGAAAATGTGAAAGAAATATACTCGTGAAAGAGTTAGTGTAGCTATGGTAACAAAAAGATTAAAGATAAAATTTTGATAAATGTTAGCCGATTATCACCTTCGATAACCCTAACAGTCTCAGTAGGTTATTAATGTTATGATTTCGAGCTTAAGTGTTGTCGAATCTAACGAAATCCGATTCAAAGTTAAAAACAGTCGATTTTCAAGCGGTAATTCTTATTTCATATTAAGCAAAAACAATTCTGACGGTTTATTTAGACTTCATGATGTCTATTTCCAATATTGTCTGCAGCTGTAGCTACTCCAACCCTACCACGGGCATATTTGTCTTTTATTTTGTTTCCAACTGTGAAGCTAATTATAGAACTAAACATACTCGTCATCGAAGCGCCTTACATGACTGACTGCACACCTGGAAATATGATCTTAGAAAAAAATACTTTATAAGATATAAAATTTTTTACTGCATCATCCAGTGCAAAGTCTAATTTCCATAGTTATAATGAAAATTAACTTTGAAATCTGATTTGTCTGTCCAAGGTAGGAATTTATATCAAAATTTAAATTACATTGTCGCAATTCCCATTTTGGCAATGCAAATTAGATTTCGAAGTGAATTTCTATTTTGGAACATTCAACTTAGATTTTGATGTAATTTTTCATTATAGCTATGGAAATTAGACTTTGCATTTGATGATGTAGTGAAAACTCTTGCATCATATAAAATATTTCCTTCTAATAACATATTTTCAATTATGCAGTCAATCGCATATGGATTTGTAACAACGAGTATGCTTAGTGTTATGATTAGTTTTTTATTTGAAAAATAAAATATGAAAGTAATAAACTCGTGCAAGGTTTGGTGTAGCTATGGTAACATACAATACTAGAACAGAAAAATAGATCTACTACAAGTCGAATCATTTGACATTTAAGTAATGTTAGTTCCGTCGAAGATCATTATTAGTAGAAAATTGATTCACAATCTATTAAGACAACTCCCTCTAATATTGTAAGTTACTGTAGTCACACTAGCTGTCGCACATATATATTTCTGTCATATTTTGTCTCCGAGTGAAGAGTCAATCATAAACCTAAGCACCATCGTCCCTGCAACTTTTAACTAGATCCCTTTCACACTTTTGAATAAACTCTGATAAGAAAATATCTCATATGATGTAGCTAGAGTGTTCACTTCATCATCCAATGAGAAATTCAATTTTCATCCTCAAAATAAAAATTCACTTAAAATATTATATTCTACAATGTCATTAACAAAATATTTGGAGTGAATTTTCATTTTGAGAATGAAAATTAAATTTCTCATTGTATGATGAAGTGCAAACTCTTAAAACATCATGTGTCACGTCAGAGTTGTTGAGACCAGAATACTTAGATAGGTAGTTATATACTTGTAGAAAAAATGTAAAAAAATTATTCTCATTAAATGGTTGTTGTAGATATAGTGACAATCAAGATTAAAGAAAAATATAGATAAAGGTTCGTCAATAATCAATCTACGACAGCCCAAACAACTTCAATAGGTTGTTATCATTCTGACTTCAAAGTTATTTAAAACATTCAATTTTTTAAAATATGCTAATTATTGTTATGTTTCATCACTTTTCGTTATCAATCAATCAATAGATCTACTAAATAATTAAATACAATGTATTCAGCTGAATGCATTTTATAATGCGTTTAATATTCTCATGTTTGAAGATATACATGGATATTCGTACTTCAAGATCGTGAATGTACAACAGACTTTATCCGAATAGAAAAGGGATCACTCAGAAGTTCTTGAATAGTGTTGAGGAAATTGTGGCGATTGTTTCTCAACTGTCGGCTTACTTATCTGAGGGTAGGATTCGGTGTCCATGTTCGAAACACAGAAATCGAGCAAAACTAATGTCCGACGAAGTGAAATATAATTTATACCGTCAGATATTTCAGTCAGATTACTAGATTTGGACCTCACATGGATTTGACTCAAGCAGATGAAGAAATGATCTTTGACGGAACAAAACATTATCATGCGAGTCAAGTGCAGCAGGAAGAGGTATCAAATCTCGGGGCTCGGACAATTTATAATTTATTGAATGCAGCTCAAAGGACATTGTGGGATGGTTGCACTTCTCATTATGAGTTAACTGTAGCTCTTAGAATACTGAAAATCAAAATCATTTGATCGCTCATATCATAAGTTTGTTGCGGAGGCATGAAAAGTTTGGCTAAGTTTATGCCCAGATTGGTTCACATCGTACGATCAAACCACATCGCCCTACTCGTGTTGGCTGATGATTGTTACGTTATATAATTTGTCACCTGAAATGTGCATAACAACCCCTTTCTTCTTCTTAGCACTGATTATACCTGGTCCCCGTAGCCCTAAAGAGATGATTGATGTATATTTGCAGTCGTAGATAAATGAGCTGCAAATTTTTTGGGAAAGAGGTATCATGACGTACGACATCTCCAAGAAATAAAATTTCCTGATAAAGATAGCATTAATATGAACAATAAATGATTTTCCTGCATATGGAATGTTATCTGAGTGGAGCACAACGGGAAAGTTAGTATGCCCATATTGCATAAATTCATCTAAGACATTTATATTTCAGCATACATGAAAAAATCGTGGTTTGAGTGTCACTGTAAGTTTCTAGATGTTGAACATCCCTCAAAAGAAATAAGAATGCATTCAGAAGAATCAAAATATAGAAATCCTCACTACCTCCAAGAATATCTGGGAAATATATAGTACAAATTATTAGTGACATTCCAAAAATTATTGTATGTCATGACTTTTCTCCACATGATCCACCCAGATTTGGTGTCACTAATAATTAGACAAAGATTCAATTTTTTGAGATCTAACTTATTAGAATGATAACATAATCATACACAATCTAAAGTCATGCACATAGAAAAAATTTCATTGATAATATCTTAAACTCTGTGATGGATGTTAACAGAAAAATGAAAGAACATGAATACTAGACTTGATTTGAATGAGATATGCAAAAGGTGGGAGNCCTCACTGCCAACCCTTCCAGCCGACTCCAGCTTGTTGTCGGCCCCTCCAGCCACCTACCTAGTTGCTGCTGCCCCATTGCTGTCGGTCTCTCCAACCACCTACCAACCTTCCAGCCGCCTCCAACCTGCGCCTCCCTCTTCCAACCACCTCCAACTTGTTGTCGCCCCTTCCAGCCACCTCCCACTTACTATCACAACCTTCCTATTGCCTCCCCCGCTCCAAGGCCTTGTTATCGTCCAACACCCAACCTTCTTTAGTTACTATTTCTCCTTAAACCGCAGCAACACACCTTTTGGCCTCAATCCTAATTGAGCTCGTGTTGAGTTTTTATTTATTACTTTGTTCCAAGTATCTCTGATTGTATTATTTTCTTTCCGTAATAATATTTGATTTTTTTATTGTGGTTTGGGTTTAACTCTGGTATCATTTGATATCAAAGTTAGCCTAACCCTAATCCTATCCTAGTGTTTCTAGTATCCTTCATGCTCAAACCTATCTCCAACCCGCTCCCCAAAAAAAGAAATTTTTTCTTTCTCCGACCTGCACCTCCATCCACCCATCCAATCCTAAACCCTAACTATGTCGTCGAGAAGAAATGTTGACACCTAACTAGGACTTTATCATGAGTGACATATTGTGAATACTCCGTTAATTGCTACAACAGCTCAAGGCTATTGAGAAAAGAACCATTGGTGAGATCAACGTTGACCGTAATAGTGAGATCAGTGGGGGAGAGTCGGAAGAACAGTTGAATCCCTTTCATAGGGATGACTTTAATGAAGAGGAGAATTGACCCAGACATTTCAAAATTCAATATGAGAAGAGGTCAAAGGTACAGAGATACGTGAGTTAAGGTGGACCTATCGGACTTTGACAGGGGAATGAATCCAGATGATTTTCTCGAGTGGATGCAGACTGTTGAGCGAATCCTTGAATACAAGGATGTGCCTATTGACAGAGTGAAGCTCGCCACCATGAAGATGATGAAAAATGCCTCTTTTTGATTGGAGAATCTGAAGAGGGAAAAACAAAGGTAAGGATGGGATAATATCACTTCTTGGGAGAAAATGAAGAAGGTGATACAACGAAAATACCTACCGCCAAGATATTTTCATGAAACTCTACTACCAACAGTAAGAGTTATCTGTGGAGGAATACACGGCAGAATTTATGCAGTTGAAGTTGAAATGTGAACTAAAAGAAATAAAGGAACACCCCATAGCTATGGTATTTGGGAGGTTTGAAGCTCTCCATCAATAATGTGGTCCTACTACAAATTTATTAGACACTAAGGGACGTACAAACCTTAGCACTAAATGTGGAGAGATAGCTATGGCAACAACGTTAACCGCCTCAATTTAGACAAACATCTACAGTGGGAGGCCTCAGCAGGAGTATGTCGTGAGGAGTGAGAAGGATTGGACATGGTACTAACAAGACAGATCAGAGTGGGAAAAAACCTGATAAGAATAGCATGCCCATTATAGTTTTAGCTGGGAAATGCTTATGATGCCACATATATGAATACTTCACCTCCAGCTACCAATGAGCCGGGTGGCTTCCTTCACCGAGCATTGTGCCGTGGAGAAAGTGAGTGAGGAAGGAATAGCTGGGGATTAGAGTGAGGAATACCAGCTCCAGGGAGTTGAAGGGGAGTGCTAGTTTTCAGAAGGGGTTTGAAGGCGAAACAATAAAGGGATCACTTGTGATTGAATATTTTATGCAACAGATGTACGGTGTTAGGGAATGTTTTTTGACTCATAATTGACGGAGGGAGCTGTGAGAACTTGGTCTCTGCTTTCATGGTAAAAAAGTTGGATTTGACTACACAGGAACACTCCCACTCTTATTCTCTGACGTGGTTGAAGAAAGAAACAAATATGATTGGATCAGCAGTGTCTAGTAGAGTTTTCCATTAGAGACCAACTACAGAACAAAATGTGGTGCAAGGTGGTGCCCATGGATGTATGTTACATCTTGTTGGGGAGACCGTAACAGTTCAATCGCAAGAAATAACACAGCGGGTTAAAGAACACTGGCGCATTCATTAGAGAGGGAAAACACTTGGTTCTCTTACCCATCAAGGATTTTGGAGGTGTAGCTAAGGATAAAAACGCAATATCAAGTAATGAATATTTGATAGATCTTTGAACCTGCCTAGTCTGCATCAAAGAAATATTCAATATTTCTATGCCCATAAAATTTCTTTGTTCAGTAGTTCCCTTGAGGTAACATATTATTTATTCCAAAGCTGATCAATGATGGACTATAGGGGAAGACATAAGCTGACTTAAAATGGTAACTGAATAAGCAATATCAGGACGAGTTACTGGGAGGCATTTTAATTTTCCCACTAACTTCCTATACCATTCAGGATCATTAAAAAGTTCCCGGCCTTTAGTAAGTTGCTGATTAGGAAGCATCGGATAATTTTCTAGTTTTTTCTAACATATCTAACACATACTTTTGTTTAGATGAAAAGATACCCTTCTTGCTCCTTGATACCTCAAACCTCAAGAAGTAAGTACTTTAAAGAACCCAAATTTGTAGTGTTGAACTGATTTTGAAGAAATTATTTCAATGATAAGAATCTCTGTGCATTGTTTCCAATAGTAATAATGTCATCAATATAAACTACCAGTAGAATGATTCATGAAGCAAATTTGTTAAGAATACAATGTGATCACTTTTATTTTTCTCCATCTCAAACCCTTTATCGGCACTATTTTTTTGGTGTGGGGTTTGTCCGTAAGAAGTTGTCGGTCATCGGAATTGAAATCCCGTTGCCTGCTTCGGAATGACGTTTAAAAGTTGGGTTTTAAAAAAAAAATGAAGTCAAACTGACCCCATAATTTTTATAGTTTAGATGAAAGAGCACTTTATCTCAAATCCTAACACAAGAATTGAGGGTGAGGCTCGATCAAATAAACTAAAGAAA
>JXCR01143659.1:59758-93818 GCA_002079205.1 Phalaenopsis hybrid cultivar | reverse complement strand
ACTCCCTTCGGAAGCGTCGCTTCGCTCGGTTTCGCGAAGGCGGGAAGGAGAGAGAGTCTCTTAGTTTCGCGGGCTGGCAGCGACAAATTCGGTGAGCAGGAGCATCTTGCGGGAGCAGGATTTTCGTCGCAGGAGCCGGTTCCGGAAGGTGTTCGGCGGTTCCGGACATAATCTGCGGAAGAAACTGTTCCGGAGGTAGTTTTGCGGTGCAGAAGCGCGAGGTTTGGTTTCTTGAACCTTCCTGCAGTTTCAGAAAATAGAGGGGTTTGGTCGGTTCAACAATCTGTGGGAAACAGAGGTTGTCCACCGCAAACAGGAGCCTTGTTTTGCGGAAAATCTGAGAAATTCGACCAGTTAAATTTGTCGGTTCGTCGCAGGAGATTTTGCGACAGGTGGAGTTCGGTAGGGTGCAGGAGGCGAGCAGGTACGATTATTTCGTGAACATGAGTTTCGTGAATGTATTCCTCGAACAGGTGCGAAGGGATTCGTGGCTCGCAGAAACAGCAATTGACTGAGGTATTGGTACGAACAATAAAAGTGCTTCGTGGGAAAATTTGATTCACAAATCACAGGAGAATCGCGGGATAGTTGCTGCATTTGACAAGGAAATTTTCAGGTTTCTGTGAATTTATTTGCGGAGTATTTTCTTTTGTTTTTCAAAGAAAGGCAGGAAAATACGGTGCAGGATTAAATTTCAAATAGCAATGTCTGGAGCAAAATTCGAGATAGTGAACTTCGATAGAACCGGGAACTTCGGATTGTGGCAAATAAGGGTAAAAGATTTGTTGGCACAACAGGGAATTTTGAAGACTTTGCGGATTACGAAACCTGATAATATGGAAGATGAAGATTGGGAAGAGTTACAACTTCGAGCGGCAGATACTATACGTTTATGTCTGGAAGATGAGATTATGTATCATGTTATGAATCTGAAATCTCCAGGAGAAGTGTGGAAGAAATTGGAATCTCAGTTTATGTCCAAATCTCTGATGAATAAATTGTATCTGAAGTAAAGGTTGTATGGGCTGAAGATGCAGGCAGACACTGATTTGGTTCAGCACTTGAATGTCTTCAATCAAATAATCACGGATCTAGCAAGGCTTGATGTGAATATTGAGGATGAAGGCCGATCAATGATTCTTTTATGTTCATTGTCTACTTCTTATGAACATCTGATGACTACTCTAACATATGGGAAAGAAACAATTAAAATTGATGAGATTACTGCAGCATTGTTGGCTTACAACCAGTGGAAGCAGAATGCAGAAGAAAGCTCTCATGGTAATTGTTTATATGCTAAGAGTAATCAGGATCGTGAAAGTAAGGAGGAGAAGGAGAATTCTGGAAGGCAAAGTTCCAGGTCAAAGCCTAAAGACAAGAATATTCGTTGCTTTAAGTGCAAGGAACAGGGACATATGAAGAGAAATTGTCCAATGCTCAAGAAGAAAACTCGTGATGTATCTTCTAGGGCTGTGAATATGGTGCAGAGTGACATTACAGATTACAGTGATGGTGATGCGCTTTCAGTTACAACAACTCAGTTAAAGGATGGATGGATTCTTGATTTAGGATGTTCTTATCACATAACACCTAACAGGGGGTGATTTACCTCATACAGATCTGATTCTGGTTCAGTTTGTTTGGGTGATAATAGACGTTGCAATATTGTTGGTATTGGTAAAGTCATAATTAAGATGTATGATGATACTGTTAGAACATTATGTGATGTCAAACATGTTCCAAAATTGAAGAAGAATTTGATTTCCTTGGGCACTCTACACAGAAATGGTTTCATTCTTAAGACAGATGAGGATAGGGAAACCATCAAAATTGTTAAGGTTGCACTGACTGTGATGAAAAGAAAGATCACTGTATGTAACATCTATAAACTGATAGGGAGAACAGTTGCAGGTGGAGATCGCTCTGCTGAATCATATGGTAAAAATGCAACAGGAACTTTGACCAAGCCAGGTTAGATGGTTTGGTTGCCCAACCCACTTTGGTATAAAGACACTCCATGAGATTTTTCTTCTAAAGGGGCCGAATATTCACTAAGGTGGAGATTTGTTTGGTAGGCACATATACCGGGTGATGCATATCTCCTCAGGTGTTGGATATTCGCCAAGGTGGAGAATTGTTAGATATGGCTCATATATAGGGAGTTGGAGTTTCTTGGTGAAGAGGTGTGTCTCCTGGTAAAAAGGAGTGTCTCTTGAAAATAAAGAGGGTTGGGGGGAGCGAGGGCGTGATTGTAATTATCCGTGGGTTTTATCTATAAATAAATGTGTAACCCTATGGGTATGTAACTTCTCTGAGATAGTGAAACTACCGCTCCCTAGATATGAGTCATATCTAACAATTATATATATATAATTGTTAGANAACTATTTATATAACAATATATTACATATATTATTTATAAAATAATATATTATATATATTTATGTCTAAGTTAAAATCATAACATCTTATGTAGCAATGTGGTTAATTCATTTTTTGTATATATAGGATTGAATCCCACACGTTACATATATTTTTCTCAATTTAAGTTTAACGAGTTAATTTCGAGCCAAACACAAACACACTGTTCACGTGCTGATTTCGAACACGAGCTATTTAGAACAAGCCGAACACGAGCCAAACCTGAGCTCGCTCAAGCTCGGCTCGTTTACAGCCCTAGATATAGGTGACTAATTTGTAAATATCAATGTTTGGATCATCTAAATGTAAATTATCCCTTTCAAACTTAGTTAACTTTTGAAATTAAAATGATAATATTTTTATTATGATATCAAAATATTTGACTGTATAAATATTTAAAAAAAAAGAAAATTTACACACTCAACACACAATTCTTATGCATTTACATATTTTAAACCTAAAATTTCATATTTACACAATAAAACCTTTGTGCTTTAGGGCTGTCAAAACGGCTCGTTGTTTGCAAACAACTCTTATTCAGCTCGTTAAGAAGCTCGTGTTCAGCTCGTTCGCTAAGTTAACATGCTGAAAACAAACAAAAAATTGTTCNAAATAGAATAAAAATTATTAAATTAGATTCAAATGATGTTTTAATATAAATAATAATTTTTAAATCTTGTTCCAACACATGATTAAGATTGTCAAAAACGACTCTTTGTTCATGAACAACTCTTGTTCGGTTCGCTAAACTAACGAGTCGAATNAAATTAGATTCAAATGATGTTTTAATATAAACAATAATTTTTAAATCTTGCCCCAACACTTAACATCTTATGACTGCATGATTAAGATTGTAAAAACGATTCTTTGTTCGTGAACAGCTCGTGTTCGGCTCGCTAAACTAACGAGTCGAACAAGAACACAGTTTTTGAGCTCGAAATATAAACGAGCCGAACACGGCTGAGCCTAGGCTCGCTAGTGTTCAGCTCCTCTAGTGAAAAGGTGCATTCCTCTTTTGCAAAGCAATAACTATGCTAAGATTGTAAATATGAAAGTATGGGGGTGTGTTATGTAAATACATAAGAATTACGTGTATGTTTGTAAATACAGCAAAAATAACGCATTAATGCTTAATATGTAAATATATAATACTTGNATAACTATGCTAAGATTGTAAATATGAAAGTATGGGTGTGTGTTATGTAAATACATAAGAATTGCGTGTATGGTCGTAAATACAGCAAAAATAACTCATTAATGCTAAATATGTAAATACATAATACTTAAGTGGCATTTATGTAAAATGCTACTAAATATGATTTTGCAGTACAGCAAGCATTACAGAACGAGTACCATGTGGGAGAGGGAGGGAGACCAGGGGGGAAGGAACCAATTAAGAAAAATTAATTATACTTTCTCTTTTCAGAAGAACAGATCAGAGCCAGCAATTAGAAACCCTAGCGGCATGGAAAGATACGTTTTTGAAGAAACAGAGAAGACGGATTCAATGTATCCAGCCTTAAAAATTCAATCTTTTCTTCTGATTCTCCGGCCAGAGCTTTTATAATCAGTGAAGATTGCGACGCCATTATCGCCATTAGAGCTCAAAGGTGAAGCTTTTCTTTATTTTTTTATCTGCTTGAGGAGAAAAAGTTTCAGCTTTGCGTGGATTCTTTTTTTTTGTTTTTTTTTCCTCTGTTTGTTTGTTCTTCAGACCGAACGTTTTAATATTCACAGAATTACCGTTGTTTTAACTGTTTGTTTGGTGCAACTGCAATTTTGAATAATCTGATGATAAATTATGTGCGATGATTATTACAAATTTTTATTTTTTTTGAAAAAGCCAAATCACAGCCAGAAAACTGCTTAGNAGCTCAAAGGTGAAGCTTTTCTTTATTTTTTTATCTGCTTGAGGAGAAAAAGTTTCAGCTTTGCGTGGATTCATTTTTTTTGTTTTTTGTTTCTCTGTTTGTTTGTTCGTTCTTCAGACCGAACGTTTTAATCTACAGATTCACAGAATTACCGTTGTTTTAACTGTCTGTTTGGTGCAACTGTAACTTTTAATAATCTGCTGATAAATTTGGTGCGATGACTATTACAAATTTTTATTTTTTTTGAAAAAGTCAGACCGTAGCCAGAAAACAGCTTACTGCGGTGTGAAAATGTTGTTTTCAGCGTTTTGAAAACTCATAAGTTGTCGAAACTCAGTTTATTCAAACAGTACAGATGCATTTTCAAAACGTCATAACACCAAATAAACTGCTTCTTATAAAAAAATATTGCAGTTTGTCAATTTTTTGCACGTTAGTGTTCTTTCAANACTGCTTAGTGCGGTGTGAAAATGTTGTTTTCAGCGTTTTGAAAACTCATAAGTTGTCGAAACTCAGTTTATCCAAACAGTCCAAATGCATTTTCAAAACGCTATAACACCAAATAAACTGCTTCTTATAAAAAAATATTGCAGTTTGTCATTTTTTTGCACGTTAGTGTTCTTTCATAACTTTAATCTTTGATCTGTTAGGAAGGGATAAAAAAGTTGCAATTTTTATGCATATAACAATAGGTTTAAGAAATTGTTCAGGGTATTTCTATAAATTTTTGGTTAGGAGAGAATGAAAACCATGGGATTTGCTTTAAGATGAGTGTAATGTACAAATTTTGATTGATCATTTCAAGATAATGAAAATTAAAAGTGAATTTTTTAGGCTTTTCTTTTGNTTTATGCATATAACAATAGGTTTAAGAAATTGTTCAGGGTATTTCTATAAATTTTTGGTTAGGAGAGAATGACAACCATGGGATTTGCTTTAAGATGAGTGTAATGTACAAATTTTGATTGATTATTTCAAGATAATGAAAATTAAAAGTGAATTTTTTAGGCTTATCTTTTAATGTTCTGTCTCTTTTACAATGTAAATCTTAATTTATTAAATTTAATTGTGAGACAGATTTAAAAATTTCATCTAATCATCATCTTCATCTCCATCAATATAAATTCAAAATTATTTGATTTATACTCCAAAATAAATCTATAACAAAAGAAAAAGGGGGCAATTATATACAGACCACTCGAAACATGCTATTTACAAATTACAAATGAACCGCCATCTTTCATCCATTTTTTAAATTCTCGCTCAAATATCAAAATTCGCGCGGAAACCCCAACCTATATTTTCATTTTTATCAAATTCTCAATAGTTTGATCGTGGCACGTGTAGTTACATCATTTCAATAGTTCTAAAAATCTCCCGAGTGATTAATTTATAAATATCAATGTTTTGGATGGTCTGCACGCAGTTATCCCAAAATTTAGTAGTTGATTTTGCAAAATTGCTTTTCTATTTGACAGGCCTCTTAATTAGCTGAATAAAGTGGAGAAAATCAAGCAAGGAGTCACCTAAAGTTCATAAATACAAGGAGAAAAGAAGGAACAANATATATATATATATATATATATATATATATATATATTCCCCTCGAGTGTAGGGTGTGGCACTCGAATTCTTAAGTGCATGAGGGATGATCGTTGCTCATATAATAGCCAAACCACTAGTCTAGCACTGTAAAACTGATGCACGGGCTTGAACCCGTGACCCTAGGGGACTAAGGCTGACAACGTAGCTGCCGAGTAAAGAACACGACACATGACACGTGGCACATGACTCACATATATGTAAATCCCCTTCTATAAATTTATAACTACTTACTCTCTTTTTACAAAAAAAAAATTATTGCATATTTAATGTACAATAATATTGTAAATGCTGCAGAGGTTATTATACAACGTATATAATATCATTATGTATATAATTCACAAGACAATTGCATACTCCTCATTAGGAGCAATTATTGCGTGCGGACACCGCATGCATCTCTGCATGCGGCATCCGATCATGACCGTAGATCACGGTGATCTACGGTCAGGATTATTTCTATTTTTTTTTAAAAAAAGAAAAAAAATTTCGGTGGGACCCACCAAAATACATCAGGACCCACCAAAATACATGAGGAACGTAGATCAGGTGATCTACGATCCGAATCGGTCACAACACTGTATGGAATAATTTTTCCATTAGAAGAGCCGCAGTCTTGTCACCTTGTCCTTTATTTTTTTTCTTAATTGCATATGTGCCCCGGGATGAGGGTGACTTGAGACAAAATCCGAGAATCGTGGCAGTTCTCATGTAAAATAAAGCCATTTTTCTGGATCTTGGCAAAGATTCCACAGGGTAGATTTGCAAATTTTTTATCTTTCTTATTTGGAAATTTACATGCATACCGCATATTTTTTATGTATTTACATATTTAACGCCTAATTTTGTATTTATGCGCTTTGGTTTTACTAATTTCACTCTAAAAAAGTTAGTGATAGTAAAATTGTTTGTATGATGCGCATATAAATTTCAAATTTTGGGTGTTAGACATGTAATTATATAAGTATTGTGTGGTATGTATCTAATTGCTTTTAGTTCAGGGGTATTGACAAGCATGCCCCCAAAGCCCTATATATTTACATATCTAACACCTTAATTCTACATTTTGTATTTCAATCACCCGAAATTTTCATATGTATAGTTACATATCTTCAAATTAAGGTGATAGATGTGTAAATTTCTTAATTTCTTAATTGAGCTCTGAATGACTCTTAATTACAAATTTAATATTTGTTTTTGCAAATTTTTTTGACTTAATTTATGTACGCTCCATGAGATGAGAAAAATTTACGTACGTAAGACGTACTCGGAGCTGCTTACGTTTATTCAAGAGGGTATTGGGAGGTTATATTCGCGTTATACCCCCTATAACCCCTCTGTAACCTATCTATAACTTACCTGTAGCCTACAAATATATGAAAACAAAAGTACATAATTTACTAGAAGATTCAAGTATGTTACATGTAAGTTACAGGAATGTTACAGAAGGTATAAAACGAATATAACCCTCCAATACCTTCTGAATAACCTCCCTAACGCACGCAGCGTTGCGTATATTTTACGCACACAAATTTTTCTCCCATGAGATGAAGAAAATCAATACACACCATACAATTCTTATTTATTTACACATCTTACACCAAAAATTTTATTCTTACATGCATGACATTCAAATTTTTCATATAACATAAAAAAAAAACACCAAATCCTTCTCAAATAAACTAATAAACATTTGACACCAAATAATTATAAATGTAAATATTAAAACTTTAATGTTAGATTTGTAAATATACAATAATCATGTGGTATGCATGTAATTCTGCGACAAAAACACCGCCCAAATCTGATTAAAATGGAAAAAAAAAAACTAAAGCTTTGCTAGGGATTATTTTCTTTATTTTATTATTTTTTTTCCTGAACAAAAATCCAAAAACAAAATAAAAATTAGGGTTGGTTTATTCACTTTTTTTTTTTAATTTTTAAGTTTATTTTCAAAACATCAAAAACATAAAAATTATATTTTCACTTATTAAAAACATATTTTTTTAAGCATTGCCTGTCCAAGGCGTCACCCGCCACCCACTGCAGCCATCCGTTGACCGCCGCAGCCCGCTCTGCATGCCATCACAGTCATCCCACGATGCCAGCCGTCAATTGCCACCCTGCCCGCCGCCAGCCCCCACTAGCAACCACCGAGCACCGCCCGCCTATCACCCGACGCCACACACAGATAATGCTTTATGTTGGTTGGAGTAAGAAAAAAATATACGACATAGGCAGTCGAGTTTAATACTGGAGCGTCACGTTGACTTTTTTAAAAAATAAAAATAAAAACGTGTTATATTTTTGTTTTTAAAAATATATAAATCATAAGAGTACAAACACATTTTTTTAAAAACAGAAAAGAAAATAAAAATAAAACAAAAATTAAAAAATAGAAAGTGATCTCAAACAGTTCCTAAGCTTTCCAGATATAAATGTGAATAATTTGCAGAAATATAAGAAGGTACTCTGATAAACACTATACAAATACATACAAACGATGATTTAAAGAAAAAAAAAAAAGGGATCTGGAATGATTTATCACCTCCTAAGAAAAGTAGTAGCTTTCTCTCCCCAATCGGTCCGGAGCTGATCATAAGATTGTTCACCTCCGAAACTGTTTGAACGAGTATGTTGCTTTTCGCCGCCGCCGCCGCCGCCGCCGTGCTGGTCCGACCACAATCTTCCACTCCTGCTGCCAACTTCGCCGCCGGGGAAGGTGGCGGCGAAGTTGGGCTCCATCACCAAATCTCCTTCCAAAATGCGCAGAACCTTCAATCCCATCAGGCAAAACAAAACAAATTATATTAGGAAAATTCACATACATACCACATAAAGCTTGTGCATTTACATCAACTAAAGTTTGATATTTAGGTCTGTAACATCTCGAGATTAAAAAACTTTGTATGAGAAGATGTATTCCATTTTTATGATGTTGGTGATAGTAGTACTTTTGATGTGATTCAAAGAGTTGAATATGTATGTAAATATGATAGTTTGGAAAATTTACATATATATTACACAAAGCTTATGCATTTACATCACCTAAAGTTTGATATTTAGGTTTGTAACATCTTGAGATTAAAAAAACTTTGCATGAGAAGATGAATTCCATATTTAAGATGTTGGTGATAGTGATGCTTTTGATGTGATTCAAAGAGTTGAATGTCATGTAAATATGATAGTTTAGGTTCTAGACATGTTTCATGTTCTTCTAGATGGCCGTTAATTTGGTACTCGACAAATGCAAAATGGTCATTTTCATATATGTTCAGCATCAAATAGCATGTGCCTCAAGTACTTCAGAAATTTATGAATATATGTCTTTATACCTCTTTTCCATTAATTTGCTAGAAGATCCCTCACAGAGAGTTTTTTATGTCTAATGGTGTCGAAGCATAAAGTTAATTATACATGTTTCTTTTATAAAAATCGAAAAAATACGAGTTCAAGGAATTCTACAGCTTCTGAAGTCGTAAACTACAACTGTGGATTGCAATGATGTATATATACATCACAACGAGAAGCAAGCTATGAGAAAAGATTTTAAAGGTGTGTCGGAAATAGATCAATGGAAGCATGCGCCTTCTTTAGATGGGCTTACGAGTTCCAGGAATCCACTTGAGAGTTCAAACAATCATCACATATAAAGAGTATCTTTGGAAAAAAAAAAATTCATATATACTTGATCATTTGAATATTAAAAGTAATACCACAAAAATATTATTTTTGCCATTATAATTTTAATTTTTTTGTTACTCATTATTAAGTGATGTATAACTCTTTCATGTAATATTTTAGACTTGCAATTGTTTGATAATATCTAAAATTAGTTTATGTTGTTATTTATGAGTTAATTTTGAAATAATGAAATTACAAATACCGAGTGTATATAAGGGGTAAAACGGTCTTTATTTAAGGCATTGTCTAATTTTGAACTAACCAAACAAANTTAGCTCGTGTTTGACTCGTCAAAAAATATAGTTGTTAGTGTTTGGCTCGTTTACATTTCGAATAAAAAAAAATTGTTTGTGTTAAGCTCATTTGCTCAGCAAGCCAAACTCGAATTGTTCACGAATAAAGTGTTGTATTGACAACCCTAGTCACACAACCATTGGGGGTTCAAACGAGTCGAGCTTGAGTGAGCTCAAGCTTGGCTCATGTTCTGTTTTTTTTTTTTAAATCATTTTTCGTACTTGGCTTATTTATACATCGAGCTAAAAAAAATTATTTATATTTAACTTGTTTGTTTATTGAGTCGAACACGTGTTGTTCACAAACAATGAGTCATTTTGACAAACCCAATCACTTAGCTATAGGATGTTAAGGGTAAAGAAAGATTTAAATCTTATTATTTATATTAAAATATTTATTTAAATAGAATTGAATATATTTTTATTCTATTTTAATTAATAATTTTAATTGATTGTAGTCTTTGTAGCCTTATAGTCACTTAAATTATTTAAAAATATTACTAATTATATATATATATATATATATATATATATATATATATATATATTGATTCTCCCTGAGTGTAGGGTGTAGTACTCGAATTCTTAGGCGCATGAGGGATGACCGTTGCTCGTATAATAGCCAAACCACTAGTCTAGCACTGCAAAACTGATGCACGGGCTCGAACCCGTGACTCTAGGGGACTCAAGACTGACAACGTAGCTGCCGACTAAAGAACACGACACATGCCGCATATGTATGTAAATCCCCTTTTATAAATTTATAACTACTTACTCTCTTTTTACAAAAAAAAAAAATATATTGCATATTTAAAAGACACTTATTTGATTTCATGTACAATAATATTGTAAATGCTGCAGAGGTTATTATACAACGTATATAATATCATTATGTATATAATTCACAAGACAATTGCATAGTCCTCGTTAGAAGAGCCGCAGTCTTGTCACCTTGTCCTTTATTTTTTTTTTAATTGCATATGTGCCCCGGGATGGGGGTGACTTGAGACAAAATCCGAGAATCGTGGCAGTTCTCATGTAAAATAAAGCCATTTTTCTGGATCTCGGCAAAGATTCCACAGGGTAAATTTGCAAATTTTTTATCTTTTTTATTTGGAAATTTACATGCATACCACATATTTTTTATGTATTTACATATTTAACGCCTAATTTTGTATTTATACGCTTTGGTTTTACTAATTTCACTCTAAAAAAGTTAGTGATAGTAAAATTGTTTGCATGATGTGCATAGAAATTTCAAATTTTGGGTGTTAGACATGTAATTATATAAGTATTGTGTGGTATGTATCTAATTGCTTTTAGTTCAGGGGTATTGACAAGCATTCCCCCAAAGTCCTATGTATTTACATATCGAACACCTTAATTCTACATTTTGTATTTCAATCACCCGAAATTTTCATATTTATAGTTACATATCTTCAAAGTAAGGTGATAGATGTGTAAATTTCTTAATTTCTTAATTGAGCTCTGAATGACTCTTAATTACAAATCTAATATTTGTTTTTGCAAATTTTTTTTGACTTAATTTATGTACGCTCCATGAGATGAGAAAAATTTACGTACGTAAGACGTACTCGGCGCTGTTTACGTTTATTCAAGAGGGTATTTGGAGGTTATATTCGCGTTATACCCCCTGTAACCCCTCTGTAACCTATCTATAACTTATCTGTAGCATACAAATATATGAAAACAGGAACACGAAACTTACTAAAAGATTCAAGTACGTTATATGTAAGTTACAAGAATGTTATAGAGAATATAAAACGAATATAACCCTCCAAATACCTTCTGAATAACCTCTCTAACGCACGCAGCGTTTTACGCACGCAAAATTTTCTCCCATGAGATGAAGAAAATCAACTTCAAAATCATTCATAATTAAGTTTAGCTGTGCATGTAAACATCTACGTCAAGACCTTCAGAAAATAGGAAAAAAAAATTTTTTTCATATAACATAAAATAAAATAAAAACAACACCAAATCCTTTATAAATAAACTAATAAACATTTGACACCAAATTATTATAAATGTAAAAATTAAAACTTTAATGTTAGATATGTAAATATACATTAATCATGTGGTATGCATGCTGATTAAAATGGTAAAAAGCAAAAGCTTTGCTAGGGATTGTTTTCTGTATTTTATTTTATTTTTTTCCTGAACAAAAAACTAAAAAACAAAATAAAAGTTAGGTTTGGTTTATTCACTTTATTTTTTTAATTTTATTTTTAAAACATCAAAAACATAAAAATTATATTTTCACTTATTTAAAAACATGTTTTTTTAAGCATTGCCTGTTCAAGGCGTCGCCCGCCACCCACTGCAGCCATCCGTTGACCGCCGCAGCCCGCTCTGCATGCCATCACAGTCATCCCACGATGCCAGCCGTCAATTGCCACCCTGCCCGCCGCCAGCCCCCACTAGCAACCACCGAGCACCGCCCGCCTATCACCCGACGCCACACACAGATAATGCTTTATGTTGGTTGGAGTAAGAAAAAAATATACGACATAGGCAGTCGAGTTTAATACTGGAGCGTCACGTTGACTTTTTTAAAAAATAAAAATAAAAACGTGTTATATTTTTGTTTTTAAAAATATATAAATCATAAGAGTACAAACACATTTTTTTAAAAACAGAAAAGAAAATAAAAATAAAACAAAAATTAAAAAATAGAAAGTGATCTCAAACAGTTCCTAAGCTTTCCAGATATAAATGTGAATAATTTGCAGAAATATAAGAAGGTACTCTGATAAACACTATACAAATACATACAAACGATGATTTAAAGAAAAAGAAAAAAAGGATCTGGAATGATTTATCACCTCCTAAGAAAAGTAGTAGCTTTCTCTCCCCAATCGGTTCGGAGCTGATCATAAGATTGTTCACCGCCGAAACTGTTTGAACGAGTATGTTGTTTTTCGCCGCCGACGCCGCCGCCGTGCTGCTCCGACCACAATCTTCCACTCCTGCTGCCAACTTCGCCGCCGGGGAAGGTGGCGGCAAAGTTGGGCTCCATCACCAAATCTCCTTCCAAAATGCGCAGAACCTTCAATCCCATCAGGCAAAACAAAACAAATTATATTAGGAAAATTCACATACATACCACATAAAGCTTATGCATTTACATCAACTAAAGTTTGATATTTAGTTCTGTAACATCTCGAGATTAAAAAACTTTGCATGAGAAGATGTATTCCCATTTTATGATGTTGATGATAGTGGTACTTTTGATGTGATTCAAAGAGTTGAATATGTATGTAAATATGATAGTTTGGAAAATTTACATATATATTACACAAAGCTTATGCATTTACATCACCTAAAGTTTGATATTTAGGTTTGTAACATCTTGAGATTAAAAAAACTTTGCATAAGAAGATGAATTCCATAATTAAGATGTTGGTGACAGTGATAATTCAAAGAGTTGAATGTTAAGTAAATATGATAGTTTAGGTTCTAGACATGTCTCATGTTCTTCTAGATGGTCGTTAATTTGGTAAAATTTGATATTCGACAAATGCAAAATGGTCATTTTCATATATGTTCAGCATCAAATAGCATGTGCCTCAAGTACTTCAGAAATTTATGAATACATGTCTTTATACCTCTTTTCCATTAATTTGCTAGAAGATCCCTCACAGAGAGTTTTTTATGTCGAATGGTGTCGGAGCATAAAGTTAATTATACACGTTTCTTTTATAAAAATCGAGAAAATACGAGTTCAAGGAATTCTACAGCTTCTGAAGTCATAAACTACAACTGTGGATTGCAATGATGTATATATACATCACAACGAGAAACAAGCTATGAGAAAAGATTTTAAAGGTGTGTCGGAAATAGATCAATGGAAGCATGCGCCTTCTTTAGATGGGCTTACGAGTTCCAGGAATCTACTTGAGAGTTCAGACAATCATCACATATAAAGAGTATCTTTGGAAAAAAAAATTCATATATACTTGATCATTTGAATATTAAAAGTAATACCACAAAAAATATTATTTTTTGCCATTATAATTTTAATTTTTTTTGTTACTCATTATTAAGTGATGTATAACTCTTTGATGTAATATTTTAGACTTGTGATTGTTTGATAATATCTAAAATTAGTTTATGTTGTTATTTATGAGTTAATTTGAAATAATGAAATTACAAATACCGAGTGTATATAAGGGGTAAAACGGTCTTTATTTAAGGCATTGTCTAATTTTGAACTAACCAAACAAACACAATTTAACCAACAACTTCTTCGCACAATTTTCTCTTAGTTGTTGCACGGCTGCTTATTCATTAAATAGTAATAACTGCAATTGCCCCAAACAAACATTTACTAGGAAGAGATTACACAGGAAACAGGCATTGTCTGTTTGTTTTGGCCTTTTCAAACCAGAGTTATAAGCATGCATGCCTTCAATATATGCTTCAATAGTTTTGCAACTTAGACCCTCGAAAATAAAAAATAAAAAATAAAAATAAAAATAAAATCTTAGTGGCGTGCCATTAATGGGTTAACAATAATCCATTAACTTCAAAACTTAATTGCCTGGCCCTCAAATCATGTGCTTTCTTGAACTTATGACATTACGTCGAGTTTATTGTGCTTAAGCACATTGTTGGAAATAAAGTAAAAAATTCCAAGGTGCCAGGTTCAAGTGCTCATCTTACCCCAAAAAAAAAAAGTTTACTCATGTTAGAACACGTAAACTTTGAGTTGACTGGTGTTTAATCTAGTAGACTTGAGATTGATTAGTGTTTGACCTTGACCAAACCTTTTACAAGTATGAACGATATGATTGGAAGACAAACAAACACAACTAATCCAGAGAAACATAGCTAGTTCAAGGAGCTTGCTCACTATGTGCATGAAATGGTGTCGTTCAAGGAGCAACATGCAACATTGTAGTCACTTCCACATAAGAATTTGAAATTCTCTGATAATATTTAGTGTCATTACTCCTCGAGGACAATAAATACTAACACAAGCACAACATGATAAGAAGAAAGACCAACGACTAAAGGTGACAAACATTAAAGTGTAGGAATCATCACATCAGACAATGCATTATTGATCCCAAATAGTACTACAAAAGGAAGGGTTTTCCCATTTCAAGCATGATTGACAAACAAAGTTTAACGAGAGAGAAACAAGTCTTCCAATATCTAGGGTTTTGTCTCTAGTCTTACAGTGTTCACTCCTACTCATAGAAAGGTCTCATACATTATAAATAAATATATATTATATATGAATTCCAAAAAAATCTTCGATTTATCCTCTGTCTTCTCCTAGCATAGCTTGGGTGTTATAATTAATATTATATTGCTAACGTCTTGCATTGATAATTATTCTACATAAAAATTTTTCTCCTACTTTCGACTTCTTCTAGTGTTTTTGTCAGCTAACTCGGCTATGAGGCGACTTCATTTTATATAGGAGAGTTGTTGAGCTGCCTCGGTTGAGCATTTGTGCACCAATCATATTAAATGACTAACCAATCAGGTTCCTTAGTCGAGTTATTTTATTCAATTGATCTGATTGAACTAGAGAGAGAGAGAGAGAGTGAAGAAAATTGATGGATTATGCGACAAAAAAACATCTTTTCTTCTTATTCTGAACTGAAAATATATATTACATATTTATACACACTCCCAACTCTCTAGATTAAGAATAACTCTAATATAGAAAATTTTCTGTAATTAAATCTCCTCTAATTAGGTTGTCCAATATCAAGTTTCGTAATATAAAATATTTATATGTATGACTTTCCATAACACTCCCCCTAAACCTCAGGCATAGATATTTATCACACCCAGCTTGTTATGCATATAAGTGACACAAACTCTATTAAGAGCCATGTGAAACTATCCCCTAGTTGTTCTCTAAACTTCACATGAGCCATAGAAGTTAGAGTCTGTTGAATCTTTTTACGAACAAAATGACAATCAATCTCAATGTGCTTAGTTTGTACATGAAAGATAGGGCTCGAGGCAATATGGATTGCTTCTCGGTTATCACATCACAACTTTGTTGGAATTGTCATCTTAAAACCCATCTAAGTCAATAGCTGGGATACCTGCATCAATTCACCCGAAGCTCGTGTCACTGCTCGATATTAATATACAAGAGCTTTGCTTCAATCCATATAAGAACTTCCGAAGACGACATACTTTCGCAAACTCCCCCAAATTGAAAAAAACATAGAAGATTGCTCCATGTATACCACTTCCAAAAGATCACTATGTAGAAAATCATTCTTCACATTCAGTTGGTGCAAGAGCCAATTATTCATTGCAATCGATGATAGTAGTAGGGGAATCGAAGTCAATAAGTGAGTTTATGTCTCCCTCTACAGTCTACGAGCTAGCTTAATTTTCCCACTAACATCTCATATTGTTCAAGATCATTAATACAACTCTCCACCTTTGGTAAGTTATGATTAGAAACCACCAGAGCATTGCATGGTTTGACCCTTAATTTCCCAATTTCTACTAACAATTCCAACACAACTTTTGTTGAAATAGAAAGACGCCTTTCTTGCTCCTTGATACCTTGATCCCCAAGAAGTACTTCAAGGAACCCAGGTCTTTAATGTTGATCTAAATTTGAAAAATTGATTTCAATGAAAAGATTCCTTGCACACTGCTTCCAATAATAATAATATAACCAACATAAAATCACCAAAAAAAAAAAAGATTTCTGAAACATATTGTCCATAGAATATAACATGGTCGCTTCTATTTTTCTGCATCCCAAACCATTCTATAGTTTGAATAAATTTTTCAAATGATGCTCGAGGGCTTTGCTTCAATTCATATAAGAACTTCCGAAGACGACATACTTTCGCAAACTCCCCCAGAGCGAAAAAATAGAAGATTGCTCCATGTATACCACTTCCAAAAGATCACTATGTAGAAAATCATTCTTCACATTCAGTTGGTGCAAGGTCAATTATTCATTGCAATCGATGACAATAGTAGCGGAATCGAAGTCAATTTAGCTACAAAAAAGAATGTGTCCCAGTAGTCGATTCCATAAGTTCAGCTTTTAGCAACCAATCGAGCTTTGAGATGAGCTACAAATCCATCAAATTGAAACTTAACTAAAGATCCACTTACAACCATCAGTCTTCTTGGCAGAAGGAAGTTCAATTAGCTCCTAAGTTCCATTTTCAATTAAGGCAGTCATCTCATCAAGAAGTCGATCCAAAAAGTTGAGCATAGCTCTCAGCAACAAATCAAGCTTTGAGATGAGCTACAAATCCATCATACTAAACCTAACTAAAGACCCATTTACAACCAGCAATCTTCTTGATAGAAAGTAGTTTAACTAATTTTCAAGTTTGATTTTCAATTAAGGCAGTCCTCTCATCAAGCATCGCTGCTTGTCAACCAGAATGGAATAGGGCTTGCAAAACAAATCTTGGAACCTAAACAGAATCAAGAGAAGCAACAAACGAGCAAGAATTGTAAATGGGATAGACGTATTGATGCTTACCTCTTCAAAGAACAATAGGTAAATCAAGGTCACTTGAGGAAGGATCCACTGAAAAAGATGATACTGGCGTCGAACTAGGATAAGACGAGCGGAGTCTTCTCAAGTAACATTACTGATAAGTGGTTTAAGTTGAGGTATTGAAGGTGAGCAGAATCTAAACTTATGATGTGATACATTAACTCAACAAAATTTTATGATGATTTAGACACCAACGAGTCACAAAAAAAAAAAGGATTTGTTCATGAAACCTAACATCAACAAAAATCATGTATCTATTTAAGAAAGGGAAAAACATCGATACCCTTTCTACAAACAAGAATATCCTAGAAAGGCATGCCTTAATTAATTATGGTTCAATTTAAAAAAATTGGTGACAAGTAAATAATTGATGAAAATAAGAAAATATTGAAATCTATTAGATAAATAGGACAAGGACACAACAATTCAGAATCAACCAACTCAAAACTATACTTACTCTTTTATTAACTATTGGGACTAAATACAAACGATATTTAGCAGATTTATACAACTCACAATCTAAAGATAATAGTTGATGAAACTAATGGCGCAACTTTTTTATTTTTGATAGTGATAGATATCCTAATCAACAATAGATCTAAAAAATTGGGTTGGAACATACTACAGTACATGTGCCTCATTATCTAAAATGCACTGTGATGGGCTATCTAAAACTCATGTAATTTTGCTAACAGAAGCAAGATTAAAAAAAAAATTGAGATTTGCCTAGACTATAAGTTAGAGGCAATGTGGGTGTAATATTGATGTACTAGAACCAAGAATATTATAGGTAGATCCATCTACTAAAGTGACAGAAGATAAGTGCTAATGAAAAGTAGAAAAGACTTCTGGATTACCTGTCATGTGATCTGTAGAATCAGAATTAACAACCCATTGTGTGAAAAAGGAAAGAAGATAAGCATCATTGTTACCTAACTCAACAAGTGCAGTGATAGATGAGGATTTCTTGGATGCTTCATGAAATTTGATGAGCTTAGGATATTCATTTGCAAAAATCAGGAGAGTCCGACTCGAATAGACCTCATTAATAGTGACCAAGTGAGCTGACCGTGATTTTGAGCAAATTCTAACATGTTCTCTTTGTACGATCAGGTTCATTTATTTTCATTTATAATCATTTAACTTTTAGAAAAATAATTGATGTCATTTAACGTGTCATCCATAATCATAGCCACTGATGAAACCAAACTTGTCACAAGCTATTTATTTTTACCAGTCATAATCGATGTCATTTAATGTTGAAGAACGAATTGCCACAACACACTAGAAGACAAATAACTCGATGACCCACAGTTCAACAAACGCCGAATAAAAGAAAAAAAATTGAATCGACAAATCAAAACATAACAATCAAGGAAACCGACCTAAGCAGACGAAGCAGATAACAAAACAAAGCACCCAAGGAAATTTACAGAAGCAGACATCAACTTCATCGATACCCTAATCTCGTCAACGCAAGTAAACCGCACGAAGCATATGTAGACGAACTACCATAAGATGCAAACGATGCTTCTAGATAAATGCAAATGATGTCGTTTGAAGCATACAAAATTGAAGGTGAGGTTGGTGTAGAAGACGTCGTTCAAAGCAGACAAAGCCAAAGCCAATTCGAGTCGAAGACGAATGATGATGTTGCGGGAAGCAGACGATGACGTTGACGAAGCTAAAATTAGCCCGAGCCAATGAAAAAAACGAACGATTCCCAACTGCTAACGTCGAAAATAAAAGATGCATATGGCAACAATTAGACGAATTTCTGATACAAATTTTTTCCTTATTCTCAATTGAATAAGGAAAACATCTAAAAACTTTTTTTCTTCTTATTCTCAATTGAAAATATATATTACATATTTATACACAATCCCAACCCTCTAAATTAGGAATAACTCTAATATAGAAAAGATCCTCAAATAAGATGCTCTCTAATTAGGTTATCTAATATCAAGTTNTAAACCGGACGAAGCATATGTAGACGAACTACCATAAGATGCAAACGATGCTTCTAGATAAATGCAAATGATATTGTTTGAAGCATGCAAAATTGAAGGTGAGGTTGGTGTAGAAGACGTCATTCAAAGCAGACAAAGCCAAAGCCAATTCGAGCCGAAGACGAATGATGATGTCGCGGGAAGCAGACGGTGACGTTGACGAAGCTGAAACAAGCCTGAGCCAAAGAAAAAGACGAACGAGTCCCAACGGCTAACGTCGAAAATAGAAGATGCATATGGGAACAATTAGAAGAATTTCTGATACAATTTTTTTCCTTATTATCTAAAAACTTCTTTTCTTCTTATTCTCAATTGAAAATATATAATACATATTTATACACAATCTCAACCCTCTAGATTAGGAATAGCTCTAATATAGAAAAGATCCTCAAATAAGATGCTCTCTAATTAGGTTATCTAATATCAAGTGTCCTAATATACAAGCTTCCTAATCTACAAGATTCAAATGTATGACTTAAGAAGATTCTATTTTAAAAAAGTATTCTCAATTATTTTTGAAATTTAAAAATTTTAGAAAGGTAGAAAGCATATCATCCATTAGTTAAAATTCTTCTTTAACATATTTTTCTCCCTTAATACATTCTAAATTTTAAATATAAGAGAAAAAATAATTTAAAAAAGAAAAGAGGCTACTCAAGATATTATTAAACTTTAAACTCATTTCAAATCATTCAAAAGAGTGCATGAGAATTTAAAGAGATTATTTCAAATCATTTTTTCTTTTGTTGATTTTGGTGGGAAAAATTATTGCCCTTATTTGTTTACAGAACATGTGCCACCAAAAGAATAAAAAAAAATTTGAGAAAACCAAATTTTTAAATAAACCTTCGTACTTAATTGTATACATGAAAAATTTTAAGCNTTAAACTCATTTCAAATCATTCAAAAGAGTGCATGAGAATTTGAAGAGATTATTTCAAATCATTTTTTCTTTCGTTGAATTTTGTGGGAAAAATTATTGTCCTTATTTGTTTACAGAACATGTGCCACCAAAAGAATAAAAAAAAATTTGAGAAAACCAAATTTTTAAATAAACCTTCGTACTTAATTGTATACATGAAAAATTTTAAGCAAAAGTCTGTTCCCTTTATTATGACATAATATAGAGTAGATTTGCTTGAACATATAGATAGGAGTGGAATACTATATAGATAGCAAGTTAATTAATCCCAAAATTAGATGAAATCATACATGGAATCTTCCATCANTAGAGTAGATTTGTCTGAACATATAGATAGGAGTGGAATACTATATAGATAGCAAGTTAATTAATCCCAAAAATTAGATGAAATCATACGTGGAATCTTCCATCCACAAAAATTTCCAAACTTTTTAGGCAAAGCAAAACAATAGTGAATTTATTAAAGATCTGAGCATTATTATTTATCAGACCTTACAAAAAACTTTAGTTTACCTGAGACATTTTAGGCCTTGCCTGAGGATCTCGCTGAATACATAGTGAAGCTGCATGCAACATGCAAACCACTTCATGCTCTAAGTAGCGATTAACCAAGCGTGGATCTATCAGCTCATCAATTGCATATTCCTCTAGCAGCGGACGAGCCTGAACACAAAAAGTGCACTAGCTGATTAAATTAAAAAAAGAGAAAAAAAAAATGTCAAAATGATCCCTTGAATCTTTATAGAGAGTCATTTTTGTCCCAGAGCTATGGAAGTATCACTTTAATCCCTAGACTCTTTTAATATGGGTTGAAAAAGTCTCCAGTGAAGACAATTTTAGCTCTTATCAAAACTAATTTAGCACTTCTATAAACTTTGGGACTAAAATGGGACAAACCTGAACAAAAAGGACACTAGCTGATTAAAATAAAATAAAAAAGAGAAAGAGAAGTGTCAAAATGGTCCATTGACTCTATGCAGAGAGTCATTTTAATCCCAGAGTTTATAAAAGTGTCAATTTAGTCCTTGAAATCTTTTAATATTTGTTGAAATAGTCCCTATGGAAGACTACTTTAGCCCTCACTAAAACTAATTTAGCACTTTTATAAAGGGCTAAAATGATCCCATCTATATAATTCGGAATTATTTTGGCACTTTACTCGATAAAAAATTGGAATATTTTCATGCATACCACTCAATTCCTATGCATTTACACATATCTAGAACCTACACTTTTACTTTTTACATACATATACCACCTTACCTATGCATGAAAATGTGAATTTCACTTTTTTTAAAAAATGGTGGTATTTTAGATGTGATATGAAAGATTTTGATGTCTAGAACAAATAGAAGTGTCAATTTAATTCCCAAACTCTTCTAATGGAGCCTAAAATAGTTTTTTTTTAAAGACTATTTCAATCCAATATTAAAAGAATATGAAGACTCATTTGATCCTAGCCTCCATAATAATTCATCCATTATTAGCTCAAGAAAAATACATAAATAAATAAATTCGCCACAAATAAATCAGAAAGAGTTATCCAGCCTAGAAATCTTGTTAAATAATTGTTTACTATTTCGGANGATCCTAGCCTCCATAATAATTCATCCATTATTAGCTCAAGAAAAATACATAAATAAATAAATTCGCCACAACTAAATCAGAAAGAGTTATCCAGCCTAGAAATCTTGTTAAATAATTGTTTACTTTTTCGGCAAATGAGGATTGCTCAACTTACCCATTCAGTGAGGCATTGCTCACCCTTCAGCCTGTTGATGTCCATAGCTTTGCGTCCTGTTATAAGCTCTAATAATACCACACCAAAAGAGTATACATCTGCTTTCTCTGTAATTTGGCCACTTTGAGCATACTCTGGCGCAAGATATCTGTAATTTAATAATGGGGTTTTAGATTTAATATTAAAATTACTATTTTTAATTTTATTTTTTACTTTTTAATGCCAATAAATACAACCCACTCGAGCTTGAAGATTACCCAAATGTGCCAATTACTCTGGTTTCTACACCAAGATCTCCATTTGGTTGCCATCTAGCTAGACCAAAATCACCAACCTAGAAAATTGAGAGTAGTGAGAACTTTAGCTTATTCATCTTTTATATAATGAAGCGACACTGATTATTTGATCACGTAAGATTTTCTAATATCTCATGCAAATTAACAGATTAAATNATCTAGCTAGACCAAAATCACCAACCTAGAAAATTGAGAGTAGTGTGAACTTTAGCTTATTCATCTTTTATATGATGAAGCAACACTGATTATTTGAGCACGTAGGATTTTCTAATATCTCGTGCAAATTAACAGATTAAACTCTAAATTTAACACAGTTTTAGATGGACTTAANATTAAATTCTAAATTTAACACAGTTTTAGATGGATTTATTCATACTTTTATTGGCTATAATTGCCAAAAAAAGAATTAGAGATCTGATCATTTTGGCTATATGCCGGCATGAGTGCCCATTGATCAGAGTTCATGATGTCTAAAAACAAGAAATAAAATATTTCTCTGTGTAATTTAAAGGGGGTGATCCATGGCAACTCGAGGTAGAATTTAAATTAAGCTTTTCTTCAGGGTAACGCTGTTTAAGCACAAGTGCCAAAAAAGTCCCCTAATTGTTTGCATGGGGCTATGCTAATCCAAAGTCTATAAAAGTATTAAATTAGTCCCCAGATTTTTTAAATTGGGCCTGAAATGTCTTTTGCGGGGATCACTTAAATTAATATTAAAAAGGTCTAGGACTAGATTGACGCTTTGACTGTGACTAAAATGGCCCCATGCAAACAGTCAAACTATTTTGGGACTTTTCTAATTTAACCACAAGTATTTGGAGGACAAATAAACAGAAATAGAGGACTGAAACATCCAAACTACATATTTAAAATTTCAAAGGTCGGAAGAAGGTACATTAAGGATGCAATTAAAAATTAATAATTGGAATATATGACCATGATTATGAGAAAATTAGTATTAAAAAAATCCAAAAAATGAATGCAAAGACTTGTATACAGCAACAAGTTGAATGGATCAGTATATTTTCAATCAAGACCGCCAAGAAGAAAATAAAAGCATATACCAGTGGTTCAAAATCATGGGTGATGAGGATGTTGTTTGGTCTCATGTCTCTGTGAACTATGCAACCAACCCTACACTCTTCATGAAGGTATCTCAATCCCCGTGCTGCGCCGACAGCAATCTTTTGTCGGGCGGGCCATTCAAGTGGTTCTCGATTACGACCTACAAATAAAATTAGTATTAGAAGAATGCTATTTCAGCTCTCAGTTGGGAGGTAATTTTGCAAAATGCTCGAGCTATTTACATGGATCTATGAGGTTATCATTGACATTATTCCGAAAGGTTTAATATTTACCACATAATTATTAATGTGTTTACATATCTAACACCTATAGTTTGATATTTACATTTATAACATTTTAGTTTTATAAACCCATACATGAGAAGTTGCATTTCACTTTTAAAAAATTAATAATTGTGCCATTTTTTATGAGATGTTGAAGATTTTAAGTGATATGCATCTAAATATCAAAGTCTGGGTGTTACGAAAATATATAAGAATTGTGTAGTGTGTATGTAAATGCCCAGTGGAAATTTTCAAGTTAATACTCTGTACAGAGCCTAAATACATGATATTCACAAGAAATAGTTTATCAATCAAGATTGAAAATAAAAGATTTGATAAATACTTTTCTTCAGTTAACAGCAAGAGAACTATCATAGAGATGGAAGTTCAATGACCCGTTGCAAATATTCATGAATTTATGAGGTATCATCAACATTATTTTGAAAGGTTTAGTATTTGGGAAATTTATATACATAACACANAATCCATAAGACCAAATATTAAGAAAAACAAAAGGGGTCTTTACATACAAACCACACCTAATTCCTATGTATTTGGATGTATAACATCTTCCGAGAAAGTCTCAAAATAATTCCTTAATTCTTTGGGGGGATCATTTTAAGTCTCATGGTCAATAAAAGTGTCAATTAAGTTCTCAAACTCTTTTAATATGGGTTCAAATAGTCCTTCAGCCCCAATTTAATACTATAGGGACTAATTTGGAACTTTTTTTTAATTCTGGGACTAAAATGATTTCATTTAACAGGCAGGGGACTATTTTTGTACTTTAAACTTTACGTTTTACATCTATGCCACACAAATCTTTCATATCACACAAAAAATATCACTATTATAACTTTTAAAAGTGAAATATACTTCTTGAGGCATAAATAAAGTTACATATATGTACAAAGTAAAGTTTAGGTGTTAGTTATGTGAATAAATTCAAATTGAGTGGTATGTATGTAAATCTTCCAAAACAAAGAGCATTTACATACATAACACACAATTCTTATGTATTTACATCTCACACCCAAACTTCAGTATTAACACACATAGCATACAAATCTTTAATATCACATAAAAAATAGCACTATTACAATTCTTTAAAAGTGAAATACGCCTTTTTCATGAATAGATTTAAAGCACCAAAGTGCTATGTATGTAAATACGAAAGTTTAGGTGTGAGAAATTTAAATACATAAGAATTGTCAGCTACGTATGTAATTTTCCCTATAACTTAATAAGGATAGATCCCTTTGCAAGTGAACTTCAGTTAAAAATATTACTTGTCCAAAACTACCCAACTGGCATTAGCTCTCTTGGATTCAGCAGCTACAACACCAGAAGGAGATCCAGATACAACTTTTACTTTGACATTAATCTGAGAGAAGGTGACATAAATGATAGCAGTTAAAAACATAACCTTCTAGAAATAAGAGAAAGGGGCATTTACATATATACCACCCAATTTATATGCATTTACATATCTAACAACTAAAATTTGCTTTTTACATTTATATAACTCAAATATTTCTTATCACATCAAAAATACCACCATTTTAGCTTTTAAAAAGTGAAATGCATTTTTTCATGCATAGGTAAGCAGGTATGTAGTAAAAATTGAAGTTTAGGTGTTAGATCAGTAAAAACATATGAATTGATATGTAAATTTTCCTAAGAAAAAATGTGACAGGAAAGAACTAACCTTATTTGGGTCGTAAACATCATGGAGTTGAAGCATCATTTGGGAGCATAGATATGAAATATCAGATTTCTGCTCTAAGGTAGTTCCAGTATGAGACCTCCTGTGACCACTTGCGCAGTCCCCAGCAAATCTAGGAAAACTCCACAGTTTCCTGCCTAAAAAAGGGAAAGAAAAGAAATTCATGGAAACCCAGAACCAAAAGATTGTATAATAAAACAAGCAAAAAAATAAAAGGAAGGTTTACACACATACCACTCAGTTTCTATGTATTTACATATCTAACACCTAAACTGCAATTTTCTTACATACATACTATCTTACCTTTGCATGAAAAGGTATATTTCACTTCATAAAAGTTAAAATTGTGATATTTTTGACGTGATATGTAACATTTGAGTGGTATAAATGGAAAAAACAAAATTTAGGTTAGATATGCAAATTCATGAAAATTGAGTGGTAGGTATGTAAATGCCCCAAAATGTAAATGAGATAAAAAATACAGGGGTATTTACATCCATTCCACGCAATTTCTATATACAAACATAACTAACAACTAAACTTTATTTTTTAAATTATCACCACCCATATCTTTCATATCACATCAAAAACACTACCATTTCAACTTTTAATAAGTTAAATACACTTTTTCATGCATTTGTAAGGTGGCATGTAACTAAAAATTAAAGTTTGTGTTAGATATGTAAATCTGTAAGAATTGAGTGGCATGTATGTCACTCGTTGAGGGTTACCTAACAGATCAGGAACAAAGCCATGTAAGCAAAATGATAATTTTAATCTAGTTCCTAGTTCTTAAAGGATATAAATTGGGGCTTTTTTAAATGATAATAAGATGGATCGAAACAAAAGATACAAAAAATGTGCATATTGATAATGTAACTCGTGGGACAATAAGCAAACATCTAAACTACTAAAATCTCGTCCCTTTAGAGGAAACTGGCCCAGTTTAACAGCATGATCCTAGAAATTTTAAAAAGGCACTTTCTTTCTCTAATTACGAAGTAGATTAAAAAAAAAAATCAAAAGCGCCTTCAGTTATGCCCAAAAAGCATTTTAAATGGAAGGAATAAGTACGGCCAACTATTAAAAAAAGTAAAGGGACGGTTAATAACCAACCCAAAAGCTTTTTTCTTGTTTTCTTTGGGCCTAATGAGCAATTACAGTAACACGAAGTAGGAAGCTTACCATCTGTATAAAGAAAAATAGATGGGGCATTTACATACACACCAACCAATTCCTATGTATTTACATATCTAACACCAAAACTTCATTTTTTTTACATTTATACCACCCAAATATTTCATTCATTTATAGGAAAGGTGGTATGTATGTAATAATTGAAGTTTAAGTGTTATATATGTAAATAAATAGCAATTGAGTGGTATGCATTTAAATCTTCCAATATTAAATTCAAAATAGAGAGCAACGGAGGTTTGATTATGCTACCTGAACTCTGCAGCGGCATCACAACCAGAAGCGTTAAGCAGTCCCCAGGCTGAACAACATGAGTTAATGCCCACACCAGAGCATTCTTTGATATTTCCTTGGAAGCCTTAACGGCTACCACAACCTTCTCCGTCAAATTCAAACCCCTATCACCCTTCCCTCGCTTATTCTGAAATCCAGAGCTCATTCCCACAATCCTCTATTATCAAAGCTCAGATCTTAAGAGCTCAAAAGAAGAATCTCAACACTTAATCAACAACAGACGAAAGACAAGCTTTTTCCATCAATAACTCCCCAAATCCACCATTGCCAAATTTGCCCATACGAGAGCAACTGTTTCTATCTCACTGTGCAATAATGGTGGGAGAGAAAAGACGCTTTTGGCCTATAACAGAGGAAAAAATGAAATCGCGCTCTGTTCTCCTTTTTTTTTTCCTCTTCTAGCTTCCTTTATCTCCACCTGGAAATGATATTAAATCAATAATTTCTCAGTGACAACTGAAAGACCCTTCCTGGGTCCTCAAAAGACTATTCTTCGCTGGCTTTATCGAAACCCTTTCCTCCTTTATCTTCTCCGATGCCGATCCTGCTTCAGACCTTTTAAAAAGGACTATCAAAGCTGCCGATGCGTCTTATCCAACGTAGCCTCTGAGTTTTGTATCCAGTGAAGCATCAAAAGCAGCAGAAATTATAAAAAATCACAGGGTATCACTATTTTCGTAAATATGTCTAACAGAAAACGACAGAAGAAAAAGCCAGATCCGGGCCACCTGCGCAGTTACAACTCCCTAAAACCTTAATAAGTCGGAGGCAAAAAGAAACCCTAATTAAAATTACGCAGAGAACTCACTATCACCACTCGCACTGAGACAAAAACACCCGACCCGTGATCCCTTTTACATGGCCTTCATCACTATCAAACTAGCTGGCTTTACTTCCAGCCATTTGTGCAGAACATAATAATAAGCCCAGATAAAAGTCGTCGCTGGAAACGCTCGACGGGTTCGACGTCAGTTGGCAACTTCTCCCTAAAATCCTCCTCAACAGCAATGGATCTCGCTTCTTTCTTCACGGCTACGAGAAACAAAAGCTAAGAAGAAAGAAGAGCTGTGCCAGCCATGAAACAACCGAGCACCATCGATCTCAGTCGTCAAACACTTATAAAACTTAACGGGTAGCGATCTCGAGGAAATAACGTGAAGAAAAGCTTAACCCTAACCCTAAACCTCAGACGAGAGGATTACCTGCAAAGCAAGACTGACGCGAGACGCCATCGATTTTAAGAAGCAAAAGACCTCGCCCAAATCTTCCCTCCTGCAACGACAGAGAACTGTCCCCATCCACCAGCTACGGCTACTATCCCCATTGGGCCCAAAATATTTTGACCCCATTTTTATAGAAACTATATGCAATTATCTTAAATTTTCGATAATTTAATATTAAATTTATATTATATATTTATTATTTTCAACTTTATTTATAACTTTATTTATATTTTTGTCTTTTCTGGGAAAATTTATCGAAGTAGAATAATAATTTAACGTTTCAACGTTCCACTAAAATCTTACACATAATTAAAAACGAACATGAGTGAGCATCATAAATGTATAGATTGAAACTCCAGACAAGGGAAAAACATCTTCATAGTTGTCAGACAATAAGTTCTCATACACGAGCATTCATAATGGTCTTCTTATTCTCTAAATGTTTTTTTTTTTAAACTAACGTTATCTTACCTTAAATCTCAAATAAGGGCATCATCTACCCAAAGCTTTCTCTTCAACTGCTAGCGACTGCGTCTTCAGCGCCTCCACCTAGGGATGTAAACTAATTGAGCCTGAGCGAGCTCAGCCTCGACTCGTTCGAATTTGACTCGTGTTTGAATTGGCTCGGATTTGAAATGACTCGTGAATATTGTGTTCGTGTTCGGCTCGAATAACATATTCATGTTCGTGTTTGGCTCAAAACTGGCCCGTGTTATTCCAGTAGTATTGAAGTTGTATTGTGGTGTTATTGGAGTTCAACCGTGGTGGTTATAAGTGCAAAGCCGAGGATTTATTGCGTTTGTATTAGGGTAGTATTGTGTTGTTATTGCGTGTTGTGGCGGTGTTATTGGAGGAGTTGAGGCGACAGTGTTATTGTGGTGGAGGAGTTGAGGCGACAGTGTTATTGTGGTAGTATTAGGGTAGTAATGTGGTGTTGTTAACGTGAACTCCAGTGTTATTGCGGGGTTGTGGTGTTATTGGATGAGTTGTGGCGACTGTGTTATTGCAATAGTATTGTGGCAGTAATGTGATGTTATTAGCGTTAAACCATGATGTTATTGCGGGGTTGCGGCGGTGTTATTGGAGAAGTTGCGGCGGCTATGTTATTGCGGTAGTATTGGGGTGTTATTGGCGCGGAACCATGGTGTTATTACGGGGTTGCAGCAGTGTTATAAGATGAGTAGTGGGGTTGTGTTGTTGTGGTAGTGTTGGGGTAGTCTTATGGTGTTATTGGTGTGAAACTGTGATGTTATTACGGGGTTGTGGAGGTGTTTTTGGAGGTGTTGCAGTGGCGGAGTTATTTATTTATTTTCGAGCCAATTCAAGTCGAACAAAAGCAAATAAATATTTGTTCGTGTTCGGCTCGTTTTTATTTTGAGCTTAAAAATTTGTTTGTGTTCAGCTCGTTAAGCTTAACAAACAAACCAAACACGAGCAGCTTAATGAGTCGAACATGAGTTGTTCACGAACAACGAGCCAAACTGACAGCCCTACCTCCAACAAGTTTGCATTCCTCTTTTTTAGGTCTTCAAATTAAGACTTATTAGCGAAGTGTTACAGCTCTGTTAATCGGGAAATTAGGCAGGTATTCTCTAGTTGTAAATTTGGCAACTGCACTAAAGTCTAATATTTTATGCCCTTAATTTTGTCATTTTTAGCTCCATTGATCCTAGTTTCTAAGTCACTTCATCGTGAGCTAATGATGATTCATTGTAAATCTTGTGATGGGACTAACATATTTAATATATATGCTCACAAGTGTTTGTTAGACTTTCTATCACATGAAAGTGAAATTGTCATCTACTTGCACGAGTTTGGGCTCAAAATTTAGATGTACTCAACATTGGCCCTAACAAGTAAGATTTGTTTGAATAAGACTCATTCATTTCTCAATTATAAGTTTGGTAAATAAAGGCCTTCGTCCTCGCTTTATTCTTCTGAAGAATCTTGTCATTTATATCAAATTCTTCTCAGTTATACATCTACAAGGAAGCCTTAGAAAGGGGAGCGGGGAATCTCCTATCCTCTGACTCTACCATCAGCAGCTTCAGACGTCGCTCGTCACGCATGACCATTTCTGCGATCGCTTTGCCTTTGTCTTATGACCGAAGGTTGGGCCGAATGCGGACTCAGGGAACAAATATAACACCAATCTCTAAGATTTTAACCTCCTTAATCGACATGGTGCTCGAGGGAGGAACCAGGGGAGTATTGTCTAAACTCTAATCATCATCATCATCATCGAGCATTACGATTTCACTTGTGCTTGGTAAGTCATATCATACTGGCGCCCCCCTTATAAAATTTAACCAATTGGACCTCATGTTCTCGATAATCAATGTAGGAGGCCTTACACTTTTTTCTATTGCAGAAGAAGCATTTACAACAAGGCAAGGTGATCAGGTGGATACTAGCATAATTGAAATAAATAAAGAAGAAAATGACTCACCACACAATGAGTTTCAGATAGCATGACGTAATTAAGTTTCCGACATCAAACTGCTTGTCCTTGACACAATAATAACTTAACACCTCGAGTTATAAGAAGCTCGATTCACTTATAGCCAATGTCATCAAGGGAAGATGGAGTGTGAAATTTTTATCTTTATGCTATTCGAACAAATTAGGACTTTCATCTCCATTTTCAAATCTTATGACTAAGATCAGTGAAGTTCACTGAGACAGAGGTAAAGATTACCTTACCATTAGAATGCACATTCAATGTCATCAGAACTCTAAAACAGGTTTATCGACCAATACAATTTTTTTTTCTTGTAAGTTTAAGAAAAGAGACATTATGATGATATCGAGTTGGGTGAATCTACTCCAATACCATCCTATAGAAGTTTAAGACATCTTTTAATTCATCGCACAGGAAATTAGATGCCTAGTATGAACTGATCATAATAACAACAAGTTTCACCTTCTAAAATTTGTCGGGTGCTTAATCATCTTTAGCCTCCCGGATATAGATCACTTTCTTGAAAACATATCTCTCTAATAGGCTTGTCATAGCAGATGACTTTAGTTATGATTTGGTTTTAATGTTTTAAGAGAAGAACAATCCATTACTTTCTTTCATTAAAAAAATTCTACCTAAATCGACGTATGAACTTTTCTTGGAATTTACGGTGACATAGAAAAAAAAGGCTTTGAAGCAGGAACACATCCAGAGGCACAATACACGTCCCATAACGTGAAGATTTTTCACCAAAAAGAAGCACGACCGAATGAAAGAACATTGAGCACCTGATATGAGGGATAAGCATCTGCAATCGACTCCCAGGACCAAAGGGCACCCCATTGAAATTCTGTCTAATACTTTGTGAAAGGCTTTGTCCAAAGTAGAGTCGTCCATTAGATCACAATTATACACCCTCTGTCTGATGGTCTATGTTCACCCTCATGACAAAAGGGTCTCTATTGAAGATTTTCTTGAGAAGACCCACCAAAGATTATTCTGACAACGAAACGGTTATCGGACGACAAAATGACAATATCAACAGGTCAGTAAATGACCCTCTTCAAGTTGTTTTGAACATGAAACAGTGTCAACGTTAATTACAGATATTAAAGTGTCCCGAATTGAGTTACAAATTTGAAAATATATAATGATTACTTGTAACTTTTCTATTAAAACATGGATAAACACGTAGCTTTACTAAACGCCTCTATGATCCATAAATAAAATGTCATTTTTTCAAAATAATTAATGAATTGACACTTTGAGAACTTGTGTTATTTTACACTTAATATTTTTCTTTTTCTCTATTAATTCCTCTCATCATTCCAAAACTCCATTCCTTCGGTGGTATCCACAATATTTATTTATTCAACAATATATATATATATATATATATAATTTAAGTTTAATAAATCGAATAAATGATATGAGAAAAATGTAAATTTTATTGGATCAAAGTAGGTGACGATATTATTATTTTGGCGGGAAACGGTTCCCCGCCGGCGACTGCGACCGCCGTTGACGTCGATGGGCTGCTACGTTAGGAGGGAAATTAACCAGCGCCATGCTGGCATGCGGCCATATATGCGGTGACTGACCAGGATCGCTACATTAACAGCTACATGGGGAAAAAATGGGAGAAAATTAGATATGTGTTCCGCGGGCCCACCACGTGGCTTCATGTCACTGCACACAATGGTTTTAGACGATTTCCAAACTGCACGGACCAAATTTAATAGCAACGTATTTGTTGACGGATTTATATATATATATATATATATATATATATATGAAAAATATATTATTTGATTATTTAAAAATTAAAATAATGATAATTTTAATGTCATTTGGGTGGTATTTGTATATCAAGAACGTGCAAACATGAATATTTGAGGATGTCTCATAGTTGCCGGAGGAAGACGACATGGCATCGTGAGGGCCCGTAAGAGATAATCCGATACCCAACGCTTCTTCGGCCGGCCCCCATAGGCTAGAAAGAGGACATTTACCAAACGAATGAAATTCGATCATTTTCTTAGAAATCAACTTTCAGACGCAAAACCTACATGGATAAACCTGACACCTTTATCTGCTGTGATCAAATGAGTAAAGCAGCAGCGAAATAGCAAGCCGAGACTTTCTGTCCAATCTATACAACGATGAATTATTAACAATAATTCAAATTGACAGTTTACATCGATCCACGAGTAAACGACTGCTTAACTAAAGATGAAGCTAGGCAAGAGGGTAACATAGGTGATATGTTCTGTTCGGCCAGCCAAAAGTGTGGTACAAGTTTGCATCGGATTTGTGTATGTTTTTTTTGTAGAAAAATCTAGCGATAAATTGTCAATAGTATTTCGTCATTTATTGACATTTTCCCTAACAAATTTATTGACATGTACTTATTAAATGAATCAAACAAGAACTCATTGACGAACCGAACACGAACTGTTCGAGAACAACGAGCTTTTTGACAGCCCTAGTGTTCGGCTCGTTCACTAAGTTCACTAAGTTAATGAGCCAAACACGAACAAAAAGTTGTTCGTTCGNCATGGCAACTCGAGGTAGAATTTAAATTAAGCTTTTCTTCAGGGTAACGCTGTTTAAGCACAAGTGCCAAAATAGTCCCCTAATTGTTTGCATGGGGCCATGCTAATCCAAAGTCTATAAAAGTATTAAATTAGTCCCCAGATTTTTTAAATTGGGCTTGAAAATGTATTTCGCGGGGATCACTTAAATCAATATTAAAAGGGGCCAGGACTAGATTGACACTTTTATAGACTGTGACTAAAATGGCCCCATGCAAACAGTCAAACTATTTTGGGACTTTTCTAATTTAACCACAAGTATTTGGAGGACAAATAAACAGAAATAGAGGACTGAAACATCCAAACTACATATTTAAAATTTCAAAGGTCGGAAGAAGGTACATTAAGGATGCAATTGGAAATTAATAATTGGAATATATGACCATGATTATGAGAAAATTAGTCTTAAAAAAATCCAAAAAATGAATGCAAAGATTTGTATGCAGCAGNCATATATGTACAAAGTAAAGTTTAGGTGTTAGTTATGTGAATAAATTCAAATTGAGTGGTATGTATGTAAATGCTCTTTTTTTTTGGAAGNAGGTGACGATATTATTATTTTTGGCGGGAAACGGTTTCCCGCCGGCGACTGCGACCGCCGTTAACATGACGTCGATGGGCTGCTACGTTAGGAGGGAAATTAACCTGCGCCATGCTGGCATGTGGCCATATATGCGGCGACTGACCAGGATCGCTACATTAACAGCTACATGGGAGAAAAGTGGGAGAAAATTAGATATGTGTGCCGCGGGCCCACCACGTGGTTTCATGTCACTGCACACAATGGTTTTAGACTATTTCCAAACTGCACGGACCAAATTTAATAGCAACGTATTTGTTGACGGATAT
>JXCR01143659.1:4740-40453 GCA_002079205.1 Phalaenopsis hybrid cultivar | reverse complement strand
GTTGGATTCGTCTTTTTGAGATGCTCGATTCGACTATAAACTCGCTGGATTCGACATTTGTTTGACCTTTCAAATGCCTCCGAAAATCTCGTAGTAGTGGTTTAATGACTTGATTCGAGCCTGATTTGACTCGGATTGGACTAATTTTTATATCATTAGATCCGTTTCATCGAGCCGATCAATTTGACTATAATTTTGCTAAAATCGGAATTCCGGATGACTCGTAATCAAAGTTTGAATGTTCGTGCTCAAAATATTGCATCGAGATTCGTGCTGGGTTATGATAATTTGTTGGTGGCGTATCAATATTATTTATGCTTAAATAGTTGTCTTTCATCTTTTGAAAATTAAAATAATAGTGTTTTTATGTGATGAAGAATTTGGGTGGTATAAATGTAAAATATAAAATTTTGGTGTTAATATATATATATATATATGCATAAATAGTTGGTATAAAATTTTAGTGTTAAATATCAAAATACATAAGAATTAGGTGGTATGAAGTTTAAATTCTATAATTTTAATGATATAGACTAATAACAAGCATACCGCTCAATTTATATGTATTTACATATTTAACACAAACTTCAATTTTTACATATATGCGATACAAGTATATGGGTGGTATAAATGTAAAATTCAAAATTTTAGTGTCGTCGAAATACATAAGAATTGGGATGTATGCATGTAAATTCCACTATATTTAAGTGAATTAAAGATTGTTTATATAAGAATAAAAAATAAAAAATTTAGTCATGTGGTATGTATTATATTAAATTTTCTAAAAAATAACACATGTTATATATTTAAAATATATATTAATTATATAAATAAACATTTTAATCTTTTACTGGTTTATTATATAACTTATAAGAAATGTCTTCATAATTTTATATTATTTAAATAAATTTCATTTTATAATATAAATAGTATTGTGGTGGGCACGGTGGGCGGCTTTCTCTTATCTAACGGCTTTCTAAAAAATAATACATGTTTTAATAGGCTTGATTAGAAGAAAATTAAAATTAGTATTGATATGCCACAAACATATTTTCATTGTCAGACATGAATCTCGAGGCATAATACGAATATTGAGACAAATTTTTGAGCAAGAAATATTCAAATTTCTATTAAGAGTCATCCAGAGGTCCGATTTCAACAAACTTATAGTCAAACTGACCGGCTTGATAAAATGGACCCAATGATATCAAAATTGGTCAAATCAAGCACAAATAAAGTTAAACCACTATTGAAAGTTTTCCGGACAAATTTAGAATGTCAAACAAATGTCGAATCTAGCAACCCTATAATCGAATTGAACGTCTCAACAAAATTGCTCAATTCTGACATTATTAAAACAATCAAATATCTATCAAACGCCGTCTGATCGAAGAAAACTATCTGGACCATTTGATAAATAGTTCATAATCCTGAATTAATTGAACCCATATCACTATAAATAAAACCTCACCCTCTCATGAAAAGGGAGAGCATGAAGCTTGAAGAAGAGCATGAAGTTTTGAGGAGCTGGAGTGCAGCATCACTCTAGTCACCGTAGACCATCGTCGATCGCCGTCAACCACCGTCGAGCATGACTGATCGCCATCGACCGCCACCCACTTGTTAGAACAAGTTTATTCGTACACCGATGTTGTAACTCCGAATAACGTTCAATCATTTCTCTCCCGTGAGACGAGAGACTGCATATGTAATATTCAATTTATACTGGATTTATTCAGTTGGGCTATGTTCAATGGTTTTTTATTTTACTGGTTTCCCATATAAGAGCTTGTAGTGTCTCTACTGGTTGTTTTATTTCATCCAAGTGTGTGATGAATTCTTGTGCAACGCTAAGACGATAATCTATTACTCTACCTCCACGAATTTTCTACCACGCATCGTATTATATTTAAAATCATTAAAAATAAAAAAAAAATTATATTTAAAAATAAAATTTTAATATTTCATTTTCATCTCCTAGATTGACGAAATAGCAACGTGAATTTAATTTCTCAAAACTAATATAACTGAAATATTTTATTTATTTCATTTAGCGAAAATAAAAATAAAAATCAAATATTAAATTTTTCAAAACAATCAGTTCAAAACCGAAAAGTTTTCATATAAAACAGTTGCGTGAGACAAAAGGAGATGAACNCCGCCACCTACTTGTTAGAACAAGTTTATTCGTACACCGATGTTGTAACTCCGAATAACGTTCAATCATTTCACTCCCGTGAGACGAGAGACTGTATATGTAATATTCAATTTATACTGCATTTATTCAGTTGGGCTATGTTCAATGGTTTTTTATTTTACTGGTTTCTCACATAAGAACTTATAGTGTCTCTACTGGTTGTTTTATTTTATCAAAGTGTGTGATGAATTCTTGTGCAACGCTAAGACGATAATCTATTACTCTACCTCTACGAATTTTCTAGCATGCATCGTATTATATTTAAAATCATTAAAAATAAAAAAAAAGTTATATTTAAAAATAAAATTTTAATATTTCATTTTCATCTCCTAGATTGACGAAATAGCAACGTGAATTTAATTCCTCAAAGCTAATAAAATTGAAATCTTTTATTTATTTCATTTAGTGAAAATAAGAAAAAAAAAATCAAATCGAAACCATAAATCAAATATTAAATTTTTCAAAACAATCAGTTCAAAACCGAAGTTTTCAGATAAAACTGTTGCGTGAGACAAAAGGAGCTGAACAAACAATAGTTGAACAGCTTATTATATTTGAACGGAAAATTTACATCCATGCCACTCAACTTTTAGGCATTAACATATATACCACCTAAAATTTCATATANTTATTATATTTGAACGGAAAATTTACATCCATGCCACACAACTTTTATGCATTAACATATATACCACCTAAATTTTGATATTTACGCTTTTCATACTTTGATGTCAATAATCTCTGCATAAAATTTTCTATTTCATTTTCACAAAGTTAGTTATGATATATATATATATATAGTTGTTTGTTACGACTCATATACCATATAAGAGACAGATGCTGGAGCGGAACAGAGCTCTGAGGTTATAAATAGGCTTGGTTGTAACCCTAGGTCGATATTTTGTATTTTGTACTCTTTTCTGAAATTGAAAGAAAGTCGCCGCTTTGCTTTCGAGGACGTAGGCATATTTGCCGACCCTCGTTAAATCTCTGCGTTCTTATGAATTTGTGTCGATTATTATTTTTCTTCACCCTAATTTCTAACAGTAGTGATGCTATGTTTTGAGTGCTATGCAGGAATTTAGGTGTTAGGGATGAAAACACATAAGAACTATTTGGTATGTATGTAAATCATTATAATTAGCAAATTAATAAGAAAAAAAATATAAACTATAAAATTGGGACATTTACATAGGACTCAAATATTTCACATAAAAAAAAAATACCATGATTTTAACTAGAAAAAGAAATAAAATTTATATTTTCATGCATCCATAAGATGATGATAATGTTGCAAAATTTAGGGCGAAAATAATATATGAATCGACACAAAACCAGAATAAAAACACAGATTTAACGAGGTTCGGCAATGTGCCTACATCCTCGGGAGCAGAGTGGCGAATTCACTATTTCAGAAGAGTTACATACCCATAGGATTACACATCTATTTATAGATAAATTACTAACACGCCCTCGCTCCCCCAACTCACTAATCTAAGAGACATATCTTCACACAAAGAAATACACCTCTTCATTCCAGAAGACACACCTCTCCAATTTCAAGGAATTTCAAATTCCTGGCATATGAGCCATACCTAACAGGTAAATATGTAAAAAAATAAAATTTAACTGTATGTAAAAAAATAAAATTTAACTTTAAGAGTTGAGTGGGCATTTTTGTAAATCTTTCTATAAAATGTCATGAGAAAAGCAAATAGCCGACAGAACACATAAGCAAATAGCAGGTGCTGTTTACGAATGGCAGTTGACTCAATCATTGAAGACTTCTGAGAAACTAAGCTTTACATTGAAATGCCACTAATTTTTATAAGCTTATTTACTTCATCAGTCCAAGATGAACAAGGCTTTCCTCTTATTTTCTTAATGTAAATAAGAAAGTAATTTCTTCGAGGGATAATTACATACAGACCACCTGAAACATTAATATTTACAAATTAAGCATCAAAGTGATGTTTTTGAACTACCAACCGGATACATTTACACGTGCCACGATCGAACTATTCAGAATTTGGTAAAAAAGAAAAATTTGAGCTGACGTTTTACCATGAATTTTTATATTTGAGCGAGAAATTGAAAAATGGATGGAAGAGGTTGGTTGATTTGTAAATAGCAAGTTTTGGATGGTGTGTATGTAATTACCCCAATTTCAAGATACAGTTTAGATTTGGGAACAGCCCTAGTGGAAATATGGAGCTCGAAGCACATATAAACACAGCTATGAAACAGAGATAATACCTGTAACCGACTTACCTAAATGTTTCTGATGGTTTTCGATCAGGACATTGCTCCAATGAATGAGCAAATATCAGTGGCTCCAACTAGCTGAAGGAGCGAGAGAGATGGAGGAAGAATCGGCAGCCTTTCCCTCTAATAATGAAGAGTTTGAAGACAACCAAAGAACGCCATTGTTCGGATGAGATGCACCATTGGAGAAGATAGTTCCTGTACTGAAATCGTTTGGAGGATTTACGCACATACCGCTCAATTATGTTGGGATGGAAGCAGGGCTGTCAAAACGGCTCGTTGTTCGCGAACTGCTAGTGTTCGGCTTGTTAAGAAGCTCGTGTTCGGCTCGTTCGCTAATTTAATGAGTCGAACACGAACAAAAAANAGTGGGTCCCGCCATGACTTTCTGAATTAAAATCTATATCCAAATCAGCGGGTTCGAATTTGTCTTCAGTGCCGGGCGGGATTTTTGAGGCAGCAGACCGGGCATCAGAAAACCGGGTTTTATTTAATTGAATATTAATGGCTCCCGGACCGAAAGACTAGCCTCCCATTAATTTTCTTGAACCGCGCGTCGGGTCCAAGAGCCATTATTGCAACCCGGGATTTTATTTTTTTGAATGGTGGGGTCAGAAATAAGAATATTCTTAAATTTTGAAAATGATTTTAAATTTTAGAGGGATTTATAAATACCACATGTTTGATAGTTTATATAGTNAGGCTACAAAGATTTATAATCAATTAAAAGTATTAATTAAGAAAATATAATAAAAATTATTAAATTAGATTCCAATGGTGTTTTAATATAAACAATAATTTTTAAATAATGCCCCAACTCTTAACATCTTATGGCTACGTGATTAGGTTGTTAAAACGACTTTTTGTTCGTGAACAGCTCGTGTTCGGTTCGCTAAGCAAACGAGTCGAACACGAACACATTTTTTGAGCTCGAAATATAAACGAGTCGAAGCTCGCTCGTGCTCGGCTCGTTTACACCCATAGATGGAAGCTAGGGCTTTGATCAATTTACAATCAAAGCTGCACCACAAAATAAGGATCACACCAATTTGAGAAATTAAGAACAAAGTATCAAACAAAAATGCACAATAAAGAAATCAAGGATATCAAGATTTAACGTAGAAGAACCCGAGAAGGAAAAAAAACTACGAAGCCACACCAAACCCAAATTTCACTATGAAATGAGAAATGTATAGAGATTTTCATCACTCAGATCTTCTCTCTAAACACCAGAACTTATAACAATTATGCTCTGAATCATCTCTTAATCGCACAAGAGAAAGCACACACTTAAATCCACCTCTCGAACACACCACAACTTCTATGCTTCGTCGAGAGACTACTTCGAGCTAGAGAGAACTTCGTAAAGCAAGGATTTAAATCCTTAACAACGTAGAAACTATTCTCGGCGTCTACATGCCACTCCTATGCGCTGCCTTCCGCTTGCTCGGCTTGAGGTCATGAATTCGGGTGCCTGGAAGCCTCCCTTACTGAATCCAGGTGAGGGGGTGTCCAAAGTTGCGCTTAGGCACCACCTTTACTAAATCCAACCGCCTGAGTGGTCCCTACTAATCCTGACGTCTCTTGTGCTTCCTTTCAATCAGACTCCATACTTTACAATCTCCCATTTTAATACTGATTGCACCCAATTCTACACCTCCAAATCTTTCCCAACATCTGCATAATCTTCAGTCATATACCGTAGTGTGGCTCACCTCCGCTCTCAACCTTACTGAACTCCAATTGAAGCCAAAAATAGCTCCAATTTCTCATTAGTCACCACTTTAGTCAATATATCTGCAAGATTTTGAGTTGTGCAGCTTCTCCAATTATAACTACCCAACTTCTAGGATAGATAATAAAGTGACACCTCGGTTGGATATGTTTCGTCCTAGCATGAAAAACAACATTCTTAGCAAGATAAATAACACTTATACTATCATTATAAAGCATTCTAATCTCCTGCACTTTGCCTAATTCAACCATAAAATTTTATAGCTAAATCATCTCCTTGCTAGCCTCAGTGATAATAATGTATTCGACTTTCGTAATTGAAAGAACAGTAATCTTCTGCAGCTTGTAAACCCAACTATTGTGTTCTCAAAGAATATATAATCTATTGTACTTCTTCTAACATCTAAATCTCGTGTCAGATTTAAATCTACAAACTCTTATAGACTGATCCTTACACTTTTAAAACAAAGTGCTCTTTTGATTGTTCCCCTTCAATACCTGAGAATCCACTTCACCACCTCCCAATGCTATCTGTCTGGATTGCTCACGTACCTGCTGACCACTCCCACTGCATATGTAATATTTGGTCTCATACAAATCATAGCATACGTCACACGTCTAACAGCCGAAGCAAAGTTCTTCCCATTTGTGTTTGCTTTGCTTCAAACTTAGGCGATAGATCCTTAAATAGCTTGAAGTGACTGCTTAAGGGAGAGCAAATTGGTTTTGTTTCACTCATGTTAAACACATGAATAATTTTCTCAACATAATTTGCCCGAGACTTCAGTGTATCTACACTTCTGTCCCTGTAGATTCTCACCCCGAGGATATTTATGGTTGAACCTAAATTCTTCATCTCAAATTCCCTTGATAATTGCTACTTCAAGTCCCTGATTTTCTCCAAGTCTACCCTGCAATCAGCATATCCACATGCAAAAGAAGCAACGTTGACACTTCATGTACTAAAATTTTTGATAAAGCGACAATGGTCTGCATGACACTTCATGTATTGATTGTCTGACATGAACTTGCCAAATCTCATGTACCACTATCTTGAGGTTTTTTAAAGTCATAGTCTTTTCTTCAATATGCGGACCAATTCTTTTTTCCTGGAACCTCATAACCTTGTGATTGCACCATATAAGGTTCATCTCCCAAATATTTATGTAAAAGGTTATATTTAAATTCATATGTTATATATGCAGATCTTTATATACTACTGAGCTCAACATAACTCTGGTAGTTGACATCTTCACCACAAGAGAAAAAATCTCAGTATAGTCAACTCCTTCCTTCTATTGAAAGCCCTTCACAAAAAAATCTTGTCTTATAGCATTTATTACCATCTGACTCATCTTTCAGCATGTAGACTCGTTTGTTGTGTAATGCACAATTGTTATCTGGTAATACCGTCAAATCCCATGTCTCATTTGATCTCAAGGACTGCATCTCATCATCCATGAAAATCTCCCGCTTCTTTGAATCTTCAATTTGAGTAGCCTCTCCATACCACTTTGGTTAACCACTATTTGTTAGCAATAAATAGTACAACAAAGGAGAATATCTCTACATCCATCTTGAGATCTACTTTATATCATTACTTCAGTAGCAGATGAATGAGGAACTTCTTGAGCTTCATCTGATTGAACATGTCTTCTTTCTTCACCCTCCCAATCACGAGTATCTTCTATCTCACAATATGTGGACTCTTTAGAAGAAACTGACAAGTAATCCTAAGTTCTACTCTTGTCCTAGTGCATATTCATTTCATTGAAAGTAGCATCCTTGCTCCTGATGAACTTCTGATTCTACTAATCCCATAATTTGTATCCATATTCATCTTAGTCATACACAATGAAAGCGCACTTGACAGATTTCCAATCAAGTTTACTTCTGGGCCCTGCATCGATGTGAACATACAAGAAACAACCAAATACCTTCATATAAGATAGATTTACTTATTTGTCACTTCAGGCTTCTTCAGGTAAACATTCATTTAAAGGTATTAATGGATAACAATTGATCATATAAACAATAATGTTCATTGTTTTTGCCGAGAATTACCTTAGCAAATTTGCATACAACTGCACTTCTAGCATGTTCTATGATTGTTCTAGTCATGCACTCAACCACATCATTTTATTGTGGTATCCCTAGAACAGTGACAATTGATCATATAAACAATAGTGTTCATTGTTTCTGACGAGAATTGCCTTGGCAAATTTGCATATAACCTCACTTCTAGCATGTTCCATGATGGTTCTATTCATGCACTCAACCACATCATTCTAGTGTGGTATCCTTAGAACAGTGAACTTATGCTTGATCTCTTATGCAACATAAAAATTCCTAAAAGTCTAATCACGATACTCACCTCATCATCTGATTTAAAACACTTCAACCTCAAATCTATCTCATTTTCTACCTTAGCCTTATACTTCTTCAACACTTCAAATACATCAATTTTTTTCTTTAAGAGATAAACTCGCAGCTTTCTAGTGTGACCGTCGATGAAAGTGACAAAATAATAAGAATTTTCAATAGACTAAACTGAAGTAAGACCCCATACGTCAGTATACGCTCACTCCAATTTCTTTGACCATCGACCCATCTTTGAAAAAAAAAAAAACTTTATTTTGCATGTCATATACACAATCTTCACAGAAATCTAAATTCACAGATTTCAAATCCCGAAGGTTGTTCTTTGAAATTAGAGAATTCATATATTTTTCACTCTTATGGCCAAGTTTAAGATGGCAAAGACCTGCATCAACTTTGATTCCAACCACATCAATGGATTATGTCATCTCATTAATCAAGTAAATAATGTATTCAATGTTGTCCCGAGCGATAACTATTGCCCCTGGTCACATTCCATGAATCACTTGTGAAAGTAATCACATACCCTCACTTTGGCAACTGAACCACCAATATTAGATTTTGCTTCATACTTAGAACATGCCTACTTTAAACAACTCAACATCAACATCACCATTCCCAACAAAATTACATGTCTTATTATCCCCCAAATTAACCTTCTCTAAATCACTCTGTGTAATTTTTAAACACATCTTTGTTGGGACATGCATGAAAATAGACACTTGAATCTACTATAAACGATTCAGTGTTGACTAGAGATGAAACAAAAAAATTCGCATTGGATTTCACAAATGAAGACATTTATAGAGAGATTTTGTTCTTGTCCTTTACCATTAGCCTTCCTTGAAGCTTTAAAGACCTTCTTGAAATGACCTTTTTCCCCACTTCCAACATTATCCTCTGTCATTTTCTCTGCCTGACCTTTTCTCTTCTAGACTTGAATTTACCTTTGCTTGTATTCATATCAAGATTCTTCCCCTATTTCTAAATTTCAATGCAGAAAATGAAGATTCATCATTCGTTGACTTTCTATGAACTTCTTTATTCAACACTAGCCCAAAAATGTCATCGAAGTTTAACTTCATATTACCTCAAAATTTACCACCGTGACCAATCCATCTCAGCTATTCTACAATGAAGACAAAATTAACATGTCCTAACCTTATCATCAAATTCAATACCCACATAACACAACTACTTAGTCACATTATTGAAATTGTTCACTTGTCTAGCCACCAAACTGTTTTTTATTACCTTCATACTGAATAATTTCTTCATCAGAAAAACTTTATTTGAAAAAGAATGTTTTTCATATATCTTTATCAACATCGTCATTAGATCCACCATAATTTTCTCATTCACTATATTGAACGCAAAGTGAAAGACAGATCAAACCTAGGTTTGTTGATTCAACACTTCTCGTTCTTCCAGAGTCATCGTTTCAGGCTTCTTGGTGATTTCTTATAGTGGCATATCCACCTATATATTTTTTTCTGATACAACAAATCTTCCACTTGCATTTCAAGAACACAAAGTTCGAACCATTGAATTTTTCCACTTTGTACCTCACTTTGTCGGTCATTGCTCCCACTCGAATTAACATTCTTTAGAAAAATAAATTTTGTTTTGATACCACTTGTTGGGAAGAAAGCTAAGACTTTAATCAATTTACAATCAAATTCACATAATGGAATAAGGCACATTGATTCGAAATTTGGAACAAAATATCGAAGAAAAACACAACAAAGTAATCACAGAAAAATAGAACAAGATTTAATGTATAAAAATCTGAGAACAGGAAAAACTACAGAGCCACACCACATAAAAAATTCACTATGAAAAGATAAATATACAAAGATTTTCACAACTCAGATCTCTCTCTACAACACTGGAACTTACAATAATTGTACTCCAAATCCTCTTTTGATCTCACAAGAGAAATCGTATGCTGAAATCCACCTCTCGAGCACATTGCAACTTCTATGCTCCGTCGAGAGACTAGCATGCGGCTAGAGAGATCTTCCTGAAATAAGGACTTGAGCCCCTAATTGCGTACAAATTGCTCCCGGCACCTACGTGTCATTCCCGGCCTACCGAACACTGCCTTTCAGGTTGCTCGGGTTGAAGTAAAGGACCTGAGCGCCTAAGCGCCCCCCTTACTGAATCCAGGCGAGGAGGTGCCCTATGTCGGCGCCTACGCACCACCTTCAATGGATCCCAACTCCTGTATGCCATTCAAACCAGGCTCCTAGGTGCCCCTCCTGATCCTGACANGTTACGACTCATATACCATATAAGAGACAGATGCTGGAGCGGAACAGAGCTCTGAGGTTATAAATAGGCTTGATTGTAACCCTAGGTCGATATTTTGTATTTTGTACTCTTTTTTGAAATTGAAAGAAAGTCGCCGCTTTGCTCTCGAGGACGTAGACATATTTGCCGACCCTCGTTAAATCTCTGCGTTCTTATGAATTTGTGTCGATTCTTGTTTTTCTTCGCCCTAATTTCTCACAGTAGTGATGTTATGTTTTGAGTGCTATGCAGGAATTTAGGTGTTAGGGATGAAAACACATAAGAGCTATTTGGTATAATGGTATGTATGTAAATCATTATAATTAGCAAATTAATAAGAAAAAAATATAAAATATAAAATTGGGACATTTACATACGACTCAAATATTTCACATCAAATAAAAATACCATGATTTTAACTAGAAAAATAAATAAAAATTCATATTTTCATGCATCCATAAGATGATGATAATGTTACAAAATTTAGGGCGAAAATAATATATGAATCGACACAAAACCAGAATAAAAACACAGATTTAACGAGGTTCGGCAATGTGCCTACATCATCGGGAGCAGAGCGGCGAATTCACTATTTCAGACGAGTTACATACCCATAGGGCTACACATCTATTTATAGATAAATTACCAACACGCCCTCGCTCCCCCAACCCACTAATCCAAGAGACACATCTTCACACAAAGAGATACATCTCTTCATTCCAGAAGACACCTCTCCAATTTCAAGAAACTCCAAATTCCTGACATATGAGCCATACCTAACAGATAAATATGTAAAAAATAAAATTTAATCGTAAGAATTGAGTGGGCATTTTTGTAAATCTTTCTATAAAATTTCATGAGAAAAGCAAATAGCTGACAGAACACATAAGCAAATAGCAAGTGCTGTTTATGAATGGCAGTTAACTCAATCATTGAAGACTTCTGAGAAACTAATCTTTACATTGAAATGCCACTAATTTTTATAAGCTTATTTACTTCATCAGTCCAAGATGAACAAGCCTTTCCTCTTATTTACTTCATGTAAATAAGAAAGTAAATTACACGTGCCACGATCAAACTATTCAGAATTTGGTAAAAAAGTGATGTTTTTGAACTACCAAACAGATGCATTTACACGTGCCACGATCGAACTATTCAGAATTTGGTAAAAAAGAAAAAATTGAGCTGACGTTTCACCATGAATTTTTATATTTGAGCGAGAAATTGAAAAATGGATGGAAGAGGTTGGTTGATTTGTAAATAGCAAGTTTCGGATGGTGTGTATGTAATTACCCCAATTTCAAGATACAGTTTATATTTGGGAACAGCCCTAGTGGAAATATGGAGCTCAAAGCACATATAAACACAGCTATGAAACAGAGATGATACTTGTAACCGACTTACCTAAATGTTTCTGATGGTTTTCGATCAGGACATAGCTCCAATGAATGAGCAAATACCAGTGGCTCCAACTAGCTGAAGGAGCGAGAGAGATGGAGGGAGAATCGGCAGCCTTTCCCTCTAATAATGAAGAGTTTGAAGACAAACAAAGAACGCCATTATTCGGATGAGATGCACCATTGGAGAAGATAGTTCCTGTACTGAAATCGTTTGGAGGATTTATGCACATACCGCTCAATTATGTTGGGATGGAAGCAGGGCTGTCAAAACGGCTCCTTGTTCGCGAACTGCTAGTGTTCGGCTCGTTCGCTAATTTAATGAGTCGAACACGAACAAAGATTTGTTTGTTCGTGTTGGGCTCATTTTGGCTCGAAATACTACTCATCAATTATATATTAAAAAAAAATTAATTGACTACAAGGCCATAAAGATTTATAATCAATTAAAAATATTAATTAAGAAAATAGAATAAAAATTATTAAATTAGATTCCAATGATGTTTTAATATAAACAATAATTTTAAAATATTGCCCCAACCCTTAACATCTTATGGCTATGTGATTAGGTTGTCAAAATGACTTTTTGTTCGTGAATAGCTTGTGTTCGGCTCGCTAAGCAAACGAGCCGAAAACGAACACACTTTTTGAGCTCGAAATATAAACGAGTCGAAGCTCGATCGTGTTCGGCTCGTTTACACCCCTAGATGGATAGCTAGGGCTTTGATCAATTTACAATCAAAGCTGCACCACAAAATAAGGATCACACCGATTTGAGAAATTAAGAACAAAATATTGAACAAAAATGCACAATAAAGTAATCAAGGATATCAAGATTTAACGTAGAAGAACCCGAGAAGGAAAAAAAAACTACGAAGCCATACCAAACCAAAATATCACTATGAAATGAGAAATGTATAGAAATTTTCATCACTCAAATCTTCTCTCTAAAACACCAGAACTTATAACAATTATGCTTTGAATCATCTCTTAATCGCACTAGAGAAAGCACACACCTAAATCCACCTCTCGAACACACCACAACTCTATGCTTCGTCGAGAGACTACTTCGAGCTAGAGAGATCTTCGTAAAGCAAGGATTTAAATCCTTAACAACGTACAAACTATTCTCGGTGTCTACATGCCACTCCTATGCACTGCCTTCCACTTGCTCGACTTGAGGCCACGAATTCGGGTGCCTGGACGCCTCCCTTATTGAATCCAGGTGAGGGGGTGTCCAAAGTTGGCGCTTAGACACCACCTTTACTAAATCCAACCACCTGAGTGGTCCCTACTAATCTTGACGTCTCTTGTGCTTCCTTTCAATCAGACTCCATACTTTACAATCTCCCATTTTAATACTGATTGCACCCAATTCTACACCTCCAAATCTTTCCCAACATCTGTATAATCTTCATAGTCATATACCATAGTGTGGCTCACCTCCGCTCTCAACCTTGCTGAACTCCAATTGAAGCCAAAAATAGCCCCAATTTCTCATTAGTCACCACTTTAGTCAATATATCTGCAAGATTTTGAATTGCGCAGCTTCTCCAATTATAACTACCCTTCTAGGAGAGAGATAATAAAGTGACACCTCGGCTGGATATGTTTCGTCATAGCATGAAAAACAACATTCTTAACAAAATCAATAACACTTATACTATCATTATGAAGCATTCCAATCTCCTGCACTTTGCCCAATTCAACCATAAAACTCTATAGCTAAATCATCCCCTTGCTAGCCTCAGTGATAATAATGTATTCGACTTTCATAATTGAAAGAACAATAATCTTCTGCAGCTTGTAAACCCAACTATTGTGTTCTCAAAGAATATATAATCTATTGTACTTCTTCTAACATTTAAATCTTGTGTCAGATTTAAATCAACAAACTCTTATAGACTGATCCTTACACTTTTAAAACAAAGTGCTTTTTTGATTGTTCCCCTTCAATACCTGAGAATCCACTTCACCACCTCCCAATACTATCTGTCTGAATTGCTCACGTACCTGCTGACCACTCTCACTGCATATATAATATTTGGTCTCATACAAATCATAACATACATCACACGTCTAACAGCTGAAGCAAAGTTCTTCCCATTTGTGTTTGCTTTGCTTCAAACTTAGGCGATAGATCCTTAAATAGCTTGAAGTGACTGCTTAAGGGAGAGCAAATTGGTTTTGTTTCACTCATGTTAAACACATGAATAATTTTCTCAACATAATTTGCCCGAGACTTCAGTGTATCTACACTTCTTTCCCTGTAGATTCTCACCCCAGGATATTCATGGTTGGATCTAAATTATTCATCTCAAATTCCCTTGATAAGTGCTACTTCAAGTCCCTGATTTTCTCCAAATCTACCCTACAATCAGCATATCCACATGCAAAAGAAGCAACGTTGACACTTCATGTACTAAAATTTTTTATAAAGCAACAATGGTCTGCAGGACACTTCATGTATTGATTGTCTAACATGAACTTGTCAAATCTCATGTACAATTATCTTGAGGTTTTTTAAAGTCATAGAGTCTTTTCTTCAATATGCGGACCAATTCTTTTTTCCTGGAACCTCATAACCTTGCGATTGCACCATATAAAGTTCATCTTCCAGATCTTTTATGTAAAATGTTATATTTACATTCATATGCTATATATGCAGATCTTTATATGCTACTGAGCTCAACATAACTCTGGTAGTTGACATCTTCATCACAAGAGAACAAAATCTCAGTATAGTCAACTCATTCCTTCTGTTGAAAGCCCTTCACAAAAAAATATTGTTTTATAGCATTTGTTACCATCTGACTCATCTTTCAGCATGTAGACTCGATTGTGATGTAATGCTCAATTGTTATCTGGTAATACCGTCAAATCCCATGTCTCATTTGATCTCAAGGACTGCATCTCATCATCCATGAAAATCTCCCGCTTCTTTGAATCTTCAATTTGAGTAGCCTCTTCATACCACTTTGGTTTACCACTATTTGTTAGCAATAAATAGTACAACAAAGGAGAATATTTATATATCCATGTTGAGATCTACTTTATCTCATTACTTTAGTAGCAGATGAATGAGGAACTTCTTGAGTTTCATCTGATTGAACATGTTTTCTTTCTTCACCCTCCCAATCACGAGTATCTTCTATCTCACAATATTTGGACTCTTTAGAAGAAACTGACAAGTAATCCTAAGTTCTACTCTTGTCCTTGTGCATATTCATTTCATTGAAAGTAGCATCCTTGCTCCTGATGAACTTCTGCTTCTGCTAATCTCATAATTTGTATCCATATTCATCTTAGTCATACACAATGAAATCGCACTTAACAGATTTCCAATCAAGTTTACTTCTGGGCCGTGCATCGATGTGAACATACACGAAACAACCAAATACCTTCATATAAGATAGATTTACTTCTTTGTCACTTTAGGCTTCTTCAGGTAAACATTCATTTAAAGGTATTAATGGATAACAATTGATCATATAAACAATAGTGTTCATTGTTTTTGCCAAGAATTACCTTAGCAAATTTGCATACAATCGCACTTCTAGCATGTTCTATGATGGTTATATTCATGCGCTCAATCACATCATTCTATTGTGGTATCCCAAGAACAGTGACAATTGATCATATAAACAATAGTGTTCATTGTTTCTGACGAGAATTACCTTGGCAAATTTGCATACAACCGCACTTCTAGCATGTTGAACCACCAATATTAGATTTGCTTCATACTTAGAACATGCCTACTTTAAACAGCTCAATATCAACATCACCCTTCCCAACAAAATTACATGTCTTGTTATCCCACAAATTAACCTTCTCTAGATCACTCTGTGTAATTTTTAAATGCATCTTTGTTGGGACATGCATGAAAAGAGACACCTGAATCTACTATAAACAATTCAGTGTTGACTAGAGATAAAACAAAAAAATTCGCATTGGATTTCACATATGAAGACATTTATAGAGAGATTTTGTTCTTGTCCTTTACCATTAGCCTTCCTTGAAGCTTTAAAGACCTTCTTGAAATGCCATTTTTCCCCACTTCCAACATTATCCTCTGTCATTTTCTCTGCCTGACCTTTTCTCTTCTAGGCTTGAATTTACCTTTGCTTGTATCAAGATTCCTTCCCCTATTTCTAAATTTTAATGATGAACATGAAGATTCATCATTCGTTGACTTTCTACGAACTTCTTTATTCAACAATAGCTCAAAAATGTCATCGAAGTTTAACTTCATTTTACCTCAAAAGTTACCACCATGATCAATCCATCCCAACTATTCGACAATGAAGACAAAATTAACATTGTCCTAACATTATCATCAAATTCAATACCCACATAGCACAACTAGTTAGTCACATTATTGAAATTGTTCACTTGTCTAGCCACCAAACTGTCCTTTATTATCTTCATACTGAATAATTTCTTCATCCGAAAAACTTTATTTGAAAAAAAATGTTTTTCATATATCTTTATTAGCGTCGTCATTAGATCCACCATAATTTTCTCATTCACTATACTGAACGCAAAGTGAAAGACAGATCAAACCTAGGTTTGTTGATTCAACACTTCTCGTTCTTCCAGAGTCATCGTTTCAGGCTTCTTGGTGATTTCTTATAGTGGCATATCCACCTATATATATTTTTTTGATACAACAAATCTTCCACTTGCATGTCAAGAACACAAAGTTCGAACCATTGAATTTTTCCACTTTATACCTCACTTCTTCAGTCATTGCTCCCACTCAAATTAACATTCTTTAGAAAAAAAATTTTTGTTTTGAAACCACTTGTTGGGAAGAAAGCTAAGGCTTTAATCAATTTACAATCAAATTCACATCATGGAATAAGACACATTGATTCAAAAAATTTGGAACAAAATATCGAAGAAAAACACAACCAAGTAATCACAGAAAAATACAGCAAGATTTAATGTATAAAAATATGAGAACAGGAAAAACTACAGAGCCACACCACATAAAAAATTCACTATGAAAAGATAAATATACAAAGATTTTCACAACTCAGATCTCTCTCTACAACACTGGAACTTACAATAATTGTACTCCAAATCCTCTTTTGATCTCACAAGAGAAATCGTATGTTGAAATCCACCTCTCAAGCACATTGCAACTTCTATGCTCCGTCGAGAGACTAGCATGCGGCTAGAGAGATCTTCATGAAACAAGGACTTAAGCCCCTAATTGCGTACAAATTGCTCCCGGTACCTACGTGTCATTCCCGGCCTACCGAACACTGCCTTTCAGGTTTCTCGGGTTGAAGTAAAGTACCTGAGCGCCTAAGCGCCCCCCTTACTGAATCCAGGCGAGGAGGTGCCCTATGTTGGCGCCTACGCACCACCTTCACTGGATCCCAACTCCTGTACGCCATTCAAACCAGGCTCCTGGGTGCCCCTCCTGATCCTGACGTCGCTTGTGTGGCCTTTTAATCAAGCTCTATACATTGCAAATTTGTATGTATTTACATATCTAACATGTAAACTTAATTTTTACATACATACCATCATATTGAAGCATGAAAAGGTGTATTTCACATTGTAAAAGTTATAATAATGCTATTTTTTAAATGAAAAAAATAAAATTGAAATGTTAGATACGTAAATATATAAGGATTGGGTGGTATGTATTTAAATGACTCAAATGTTATTACTAATAGCCTGGTCATGTTTTTGCAATTGTAGGCATCCAATATCCACAACCTTATAAGAAAAGCAGTGGTACAAAGAAAACAAAAGTGGTGGCTAGAAGGCTCTCATCTTAGTTCAGCCATTTAAGGTCGGACACTAAAAGCTAGCNATAAGGATTGGGTGGTATGTATTTAAATGACTCAAATGTTATTACTAATAGCCTGGTCATGTTTTTGCAATTTCAGACATCCAATATCCACAACCTTATAAGAAAAGCAGTGGTAAAAAGAAAACAGAAGTGGTGGCTAGAAGGCTCTCATCTTAGTTCAGCCATTTAAGGTCGGACACTAGAAGCTAGCCATTTAGCAAACTGAACAGAACCCAAAAGTGGAGAAAATTCTGGGTGATACATTGGACTTGAATCATCAAATCTATTAATATTGCACCAACCGATCAACCGAATCAGCTATCGCTACTACGAGCTATATAACATAAAACTGACTTCAAAATATCACAAGATATCATCAACGAGCTATTAAATATTTAAATATTTAAATAATAAATAAATAAAATCAATCCAAATTAATNTCAACGAGCTATTAAATATTTAAATATTTAAATAATAAATAAATAAAATCAATCCAAATTAATAAAAAAAAAAAAACCAGATTTGACCTATCCCTATCTCCCACTCTCCCCTTTGGCGCTCCCTCTTTTTTTGTTTAACTTTTGTCTTAAAACACCATGCGAGAGCTTGCAAAAATGTGGTTGATGCCTTGGGATGGCTTGATCACTATAATGGACTGCCTAAAGGAACCATATGCAAATAAATGTTTACTTTGATCTGCCAAACTTCAATGCTACAGGTGATTATTCAATTCAGCAAGGCTCGNTGGGATGGATTGATCACTATAATGGACTGCCTAAAGGAACCATATGCAAATAAATGTTTACTTTGATCTGCCGAACTTCAACGCTACAGGTGATTATTCAATTCAGCAAGGCTCTCTCTCTAAAGGAAATCGATTATGCATTTTGAAAATTTCATTGCAACAAACAACTAATGAAATAGTGCCGCGGTATGAGAAATTATTGCATTAGGACACCTGATGCAAATTTGCATCAAGTGTCCAATAATAAGGGGTCATGTGGCAATTTGGGCCCATTGACATACACGGTTTGGGCCCGGGTTGCCACGTGGCACCCTGTTATTGGACACCTGATGCACATTTGCATATGGTGTTCTGATACAATAATTTTTCCAGCGGTAGAGGATAGAAGCATACATGGGCTGAGACAAGACACATTCGTTACAACAATCCCGAAANACGTGGCACCCTGTTATTGGACACCTGATGCACATTTGCATATGGTGTTCTGATACAATAATTTTTCCAGCGATAGAGGATAGAAGCATACATGGGCTGAGACAAGACACATTCGTTACAACAATCCCGAATTCCCGATTCTTTTGGTCGAAACTTTGCCACAAATTTATCATTTTGTAGAGAAATGCACTGCATGACAACAATATCATAGGAGAAACACTGGACTATATACCCCCACCTCTTCCCAACTAAATTTAGGAAGAACTAAGCATTGAGTTTGTGTTGGGGATGAGAAATTCTTCACAGGGATGCCATTGAATGAGAGCTGTAGAGTGAGGATTTGGTACAGGCACCAGAAAGAGCAAATGTGAAGTAGAAAACTAATGCTACAATTCGTTCATCTAATAGGAGTCATATATATTTCAAAAACAATTCAGAAAAATAGTAAAGGTAATGCTGGCATCATGTTGGATGTCATTTATGTGGAATGTCCATTTGAGCGGAACGGGATTGTGCCTCACGCTTATACTTTCTCTGTAGCTCCAGATATTCGTCGGTGCTCTCCATAGCACTCTTGCAAACCTGAGAGATGAATATCCACACATACAATGTGCCCCGTAGCTTGTGGTGGCCAAGACGTGTCGAATACCTGAAAAGGGAGATTTTGGCCCTGACACAACCGCACCAGGATGCGGGCGAGCTGACAAACATGGAGTTGGGAAGACCCGCACACCTTCCGGACGCANTGTGCCTCACGCTTATACTTTCTCTGTAGCTCCAGATATTCGTCGGTGCTCTCCATAGCACTCTTGCAAACCCGAGAGATGAATATCCACACATACAATGTGCCCCGTAGCTTGTGGTGGCCAACACGTGTCGAATACCTGAAAAGTGAGATTTTGGCCCTGACACACCCGCACCAGGATGCGGGCGAGCTGACAAACATGGAGTTGGGAAGACCCGCGCACCTTCCGGGCGCGTCGGCGCCCAATCTTATGGACTCCAGCGCGTCTGCATTGCGATTGCAGTGCTCCAGTGCCATCTCAGCTAGTCCGCGCCAGTTTTCTTAGGGCACACCCATGTTGGACAAATGATGGGATCGCGTCAGAAGATAGTGAGTTGGGTGTCCCTGCTCCGCGGCCCCGGCACACCTGTGCCAGACCAAAATATGCCCCTATTTTGTTGCTCGCAAATTCCAAAAGGATGGACCTTTGGTCCCTCAAATCCCACCATAAGGCCTCTAACCAGAGCTTTAAAAGCTAGTTACCTGGTTATTATGCCTAAAATGATTTTAAGCGAGGGACCAATGGTCCCTTGGGTGCCTCCCACGCCCAAAAAAAGGCAAAAGGGGAACCTTAATCCCAAGATTCTTCAGCCAAGGAGAAGCTTTGGAGAGGGGAGGGCTGAGCTAGGTGCTTCTTCTTCCTTTAGATTCCTTCCTCCTCTTCATCTTCTTCTTCTTCCTCCATTGTTTTGATAAGAAGAGTGTGAGGGAGCTGTTAGAGAGGCTTCTTGGAGGAGCTTTTGAAGTTTCGACCAAGGGAGGAAAAGGCTTCATCTTCTTTAGAAAAGANGATAAGAAGAGTGTGAGGGAGCTGTTAGAGAGGCTTCTTGGAGGAGCTTTTGAAGTTTCGGCCAAGGGAGGAAAAGGCTTCATCTCCTTTAGAAAAGAAGAGCTTCATCTTGCTAGGAGAATGATTCTCTTGGAGCTTCCTCAGATTCTCCTTCATTAGGAGAGCTTCTTCCGTGTTTGGATAAGTGGCAGAGCTAGCATCGTCAAAATAAGGTTGGAGCTTGGAGCAAGTCGAGAGCACGCTTCCTCAACTGTCATGTAAGTGAATTCTCTAAATCCCCTGCAAATTTTTAATCCTTGAGCCCGCCTAGGTTTGGATCTTAAAGGATTAAGGATTAGAGTTTTGTGCTCAGAAAAAGCCGATAGGTTAGGGAGCCTTCTCGTAGACTTTCCCCCTTGCGAATCCGAGAGATTTACCCTCTAAGTCCTAGTTCCAAAATCCCACAAGACGAGGTCGTACTAATCTTGTTGTTTGTTTCGGCGGTTTCATTTGGATGGACGCTTGAAGCTGACCGACCGAGCGAACGAAGAATTTCCTTTGATCTCCGTTTTCTCAACCATAGAGAGTCCTCGCGAGAGACCCTCTATTTCATGTTGGGCAAACAAAGTGGACATCATGTTATCTCAAGCAATATGTCGTTAGTACACGTCTCCATTAATTAAAACCTAAATCCTATGTGAAGTCGTTAAGACGAATTCGACGTGTCGTCAAATGCATTGGGTTGTGTGGCTTGCATGCTCATTTGTCATGTATTGCACATTTGCATGCCTGATCGCGTAATCATTTCGGTTTGATTGACCGCCCCAGCTCAATCATCTGATCGATTGGGCTCAATTGGTCGTCTCGGTCCGATNGTTAGTACACGTCTCCATTAATTAAAACCTAAATCCTATGTGAAGTCGTTAAGACGAATTCGACGTGTCGTCAAATGCATTGGGTTGTGTGGCTTGCATGCTCATTTGTCATGTATTGCACATTTGCATGCCTGATCGCGTAATCATTTCGGTTCGATTGACCGCCCCAGCTCAATTGTCTGATCGATTGGGCTCAATTGGTCCTCTCGGTCCGATCACCCTATCTTTTTGTTTTGATCGACCGTCCAGGCTCAATCGCTTGATCACTTGGGTGTAATCGGTTGTCTCGGTCTGATCATTCTATCTTTGGTTTGATAGGCCGCCCCAGCTCGAATGTCCGATCATTTGGTTCAATCAACTGTCCCAATCCGATTACCCTATCTTTTCGGTTCAATCACCGCCTCGGCTCGATCGTTCGATCCTTGGGATCAATCGGTCATCTCAGTTCGATCACCCTGTCCTTTAGTTTTGGTCGGCCGCACCAGTTCGATCACCCGATCCTTTGGGTTTGAACGACCCTCCGAGTTCGATCACCTTATCTTTCGGTTCGGTCAGCCGCTCCAACTCGATCGTCCGATCCTTGGGTTCGATCAGTGTCCCGGTCCGATCACCTTATCTTTTCGGTTCGATACCCGCCCTGGCTCGATCGTTCAATCCTTGGGCTCAGTCAGTCATCCCGAGTTGATCGCCCTATCCTTTGGGTTAGGTCGGTCGCCCAGGTCCAATCACCCGATCCTCTAAGTTCAAACGGCTGCCCCCGTCCGATCACCCTATCCTTTGGGTGGTTCAGTCGGCCACCCTGGTACAATCACCCGATCCTTTGGATTCGATCAACCGCCCCACTCCGATCACTCATCCTTTGGGTCGTTGGCCACCCCGTTCTGATCACCCTATTCTTTCAGTTTGGTAGACTGCCTCAATCGAATCACCCAATCCTTTTGGTTCGATCGGCAGTCCAGTGTTCGATTACCCAATTCTTTAGGTTTGATCGGTCACCCCNCACCCTGGTACAATCACCCGATCCTTTGGATTCGATCAACCGCCCCACTCCGATCACTCATCCTTTGGGTCGATTGGCCACCCCATTCTGATCACCCTATTCTTTCAGTTTGGTAGACTGCCTCAATCGAATCACCCAATTCTTTTGGTTTGATCGGCAGTCCAGTGTTCGATTACCCAATTCTTTAGGTTTGATCGGTCACCCTGGGTCCGATCACCCTATCCTTTGGGTTCGATCAATCGCCCCGGTCAAATCACCTTATCCTTTGGGTTCGATCGGCCCTCCCGGCCCGATCACCAGATCTTTTGGGTTCGATCAGTCTTCTTGATCCGATCATCCTATCTTTTGGGTTCAATCGAACGTCCCGATTTGATTACCTGATCTTTTGGGTTTGATTGACCACCTCGGCCCAATCGACCCATCTCTTCAGTCTTATCGGCTGTTACGGCACGATCGACCGACCACTTCAGTCCNTATCTTTTGGGTTCAATCGAACGTCCCGATTTGATTACCTGATCTTTTGGGTTTGATTGACCACCTCGGCCCGATCGACCCATCTCTTCAGTCTTATCGGCTGTTACGGCACCATCGACCGACCACTTCAGTCTGGTTGGCTATCTTGACCAACTTGTTTTGACTGTTGCATGCTTATGTGCATTCTTGCTTCTTGCTTGTCTCTTTTGCGTGTGTATGAAAACTCTTTTGACGTTATGTCTAGATATTTCATTGCATGTAAAATTCTATTTGCCTTGTATGCTTTTTAGTATTTAGCTCGTTTGGATGTCCCTCTGAGCATCCTCGTTCGGACGTCTCTTTGAGCATCGTAGTTTGCGGTGTCTCTTTGAGCATCTGCACATGTAAGTATCCTTCCCACATATGTACTCACATGCACGTGAATAGATGCTTGCACACCTCTTGAAAGGTGGCTCATATACAACCATCTACCTCACTCGCTACGACACAGTATAGAGTGACGTAGGTATTTCACGTTGCGCTCAGCACTAAATACGCTTCTTAGCCATTGAAATCATGCACGGCAAAATGTATGTCCACCTGGATATGTGGTTCTCACTTGCACAAAGCATATTACCTAGCATGCATGGCACTTAGCATCTTTTGTATGCTTTTTTGTTCGTCTTTGAAGTTTGTTGCACTGATTGCATGTTTGCATGTGCACATTTGAGTGTCTCTCGGGTACGGATTAATTTCTTTACATCTGGCTGGGGTTCCCGGGGATGGCATAATTCCTCTTTATAGGTAGGATGTACCCGGTATACCTGCTTTGTAAGTGTCATTTGCATGTGGAATTCTTGCATTCTTTTGCATGATGTGTTTTGCTTCTTTAGCAATTGTTGTTATTGTACGTGTTTTGGCCGACAATCATAAAGCGATGAATCTTTTACATGTATGTGCATCGCTCAATTGCATTGATGACAAATCCTACTCATTAGGATGAGTGGCCCGGGTGTTGGTTGTAATACATAAATAGCATTACTCGCGGAATAGCTCCGCAAGTAATGCGAGTTTTTGTATTATGACCAACTCATGCATGATTGTGATAAGGATCTAAGGGCTCTAAATTACATCACTTGCATGTTACAAACTCACATTTAATTGTCCTATATTTTAAAGTATAGAACAAATATTTTTCTATTATGTATTATCCACCTTTAAAATTTATATAAATTAGGTCATATGTGAGGCCTTCTGTTTTAAATGTCATCTTCTTATTGAGGCTTTTAGATCTGTTGGATCCTTAGAACGAGGCTAGTGTGGGCCACTCCGTCAAAGACATACATTTAAACTTTACCACTGCACTGTGCACACACTTAGGTGTTGCGATGAACACTGCAATAAACAGCGTGCTAGGTTAAGACAAGAATGCTAGGTAGTTTTTTTTGATGTTCTGACTGTATTTTATGATGATTTGGTTGTCTTGGCCAGACATCACTTTTGTGTTGCTTTGTGTGTTTAATGGGTGTGAGACTTGTGCACTAAATGCTGGGGGCGATTTTCTTGCAGGGAGTCATGTCCAATAGAGAAAAGCTACAATGATTTATAATAACACATTTTCTGCAGGTGTTGTTAAGTTCTCCCGCAAGGCTACTTCAATATGTTGTATGTAGATAGTTTTTTGCTAACATTATTTTCGTGCAGGTCGAGTTTTTTTTAGACTTTACTATGTACTTTTTAGAGTCCTTAGAAGAGTTTATCGTGGAAATAAGATACGGGCACAAGTTCTGAGATGCTTGAAGCAGGGAACTACGTGGCGGGGAACAAGAGCAGATACTCGTGTCCCACATCTAGAACCAGGTACGTATTGTGGTGTCTGGCCGTTGTTTTGTTTTTCTGGAATATGTTGTCTATCCAACGACACCCGACCTATTATTATTTATTCATTTGACTTATATTACTTTCCGCAGTGTAATTGACTTGGCTTCGTCACCATTTGTTTATGGTTTGTCTAGGAATCCTTGAGAGCTATGGTGAGGAGAATGCAGATTATGGGTAGCTTTGTGACGGGACTGAAGATAGCGGTGTAGTCTAAGCCCTTTTGTTGTTTGAAGCCTTGAACAATCATATGAGCTTTAGACTTGGCCNAGACATACATTTAAACTTTACCACTGCACTGTGCACACACTTAGGTGTTGCGATGAACACTGCAATAAACAGTGTGCTAGGTTAAGACAAGAATGCTAGGTAGTTTTTTTGATGTTCTGACTGTAGTTTTATGATGATTTGGTTGTCTTGGCCAGACATCACTTTTGTGCTGCTTTGTGTGTTTAATGGGTGTGAGACTTGTGCACTAAATGTTGGGGGCGATTTTCTTGCAGGGAGTCATGTCCAATAGAGAAAAGCTACAATGATTTATAATAACACATTTTCTGCAGGTGTTGTTAAGTTCTCCCGCAAGGCTACTTCAATATGTTGTATGTAGATAGTTTTTTGCTAACCTTATTTTCGTGCAGGTCGAGTTTTTTTTAGACTTTACTATGTATTTTTTAGAGTCCTTAGGAGAGTTTATCGTGGAAATAAGATACGGGAACAAATTCTGAGATGCTTGAAGCAGGGAACTACGTGGCAGGGAACAAGAGCAGATACTCGTGTCCCGCATCTAGAACCAGGTATGTATTGTGGTGTCTGGCCGTTGTTTTGTTTTTCTGGAATATGTTGTCTATCCAACGACACCCGACCTATTATTATTTATTCATTTGACTTGTATTACTTTCCGCAGTGTAATTGACTTGGCTTCGTCACCATTTGTTTATGGTTTGTCTGGGAATCCTTGAGAGCTATGGTGAGGAGAATGCAGATTATGGGTAGCTTTGTGACGAGACTGAAGATAGCGGTGTAGTCTAAGCCCTTTTGTTTTTTGAAGCCTTGAACAACCATATGAGCTTTAGACTTGGCAAATGTTCCATTTTAAATTGTATTAGGTTCGAAAAGTCTATTTGCAGCCTATAATATTTTGTTGAGATGGGGGGATCAAAGATGCAAGTGCCCTGCTGATGGAGAGCTTGAAATTCCAAAAACATAGCTTGCATCCAATGGCAATGTTTGACTGCTTGAGCATAGGAGAAAGGGTCGGCATTGTTGGAGACGGATATGTTGATTTAGGAGCTGTTTGGGTTGAGTAACCCGATTTTGGATCTGGTTGTCATGGGGTATATAGTAGTGTTTGGGAGGGCTGATGGTGGAAGGTGTTGTAATTGATTCGGTTTGGGGGTGTTCTGAGGATGGTGGAAGAGATGGAGGCCGGATGAGTATGGGCAGGGTTGCACCTGATGTGGGCGAGGTAGCCGTTGTAGGTTGTATGGATGTTGAAGTAAGTGTAGGTGTGGTAGTTGAAGTAGATGATAGTGTAGAGTGTGATTTGATAGTCCGGAATGGGAAGCTTTGTTCATTGCGGACAACATGTGAGACAATTTTTGGTGGGTTTGTGGCTTGTAGCAATAGTAAACTTTGTGAGATGGTGAATACCCAATAAAGATACATGGAGGAGCTGTTGGAGACAGTTTGCGTGAGGCTTGTGATTTTTGTGAGGGGAAGCTTAAGCAGCCAAAAATCTTGAGATGAGAATAGGTGGGTGGGGAGTTATGTAGTAGTCATGTGGTGACTTTAGCGAGATGGCTTTGAAGGGCATTTGATTTATGAGAAAAGTTGTTGTCATGAGGACAACAGCCCAAAATTTTGGGGGGGTAGCTGAGCAGTTAGAGGGAGGGTTCTTGTAGTTTTAATAAGATGTTGGCGCTTACCCTCAACTATCCCGTTTTGTTGGGGCGTATAAGAGCAACAAAATTGATGAAGGATGCTGTGAAGTTATGGGTAAGTTTGAAGATTGTGAGATTTGAATTCTCCCCCTCCATCGGTGCATAAGATTTTTATGTTTTTTTTAATTGATTTTGAATCATTTAATGGAATGAGACGAGTTTTTTTGTAGTTTCGAATTAGACGACCGTAGGAAACACCAAGTTGTAACAAGAGTAATCATCAATAAAAATAAGATAGAATTTATAACCTTGAAGAGACAGTAGGCACAGGTCTCCAAATATCAGCATGAACTAATTCAACTAAACATTTTATTTCGGAAGTAGAAAGAGGAAAAGATTGTCTCTGACTTTTTGAAGAGTAACATTCATTGCAGAAAAGGAAAGAAGTAGGAATGGTTGTGGTAGTTGTTTCAGAGATAGCTTTGGTGGTGGTTTAATGAGCATGACTGAGCCGTCGGTGCCATGTTGCAGTGGACGATAATGAGGTGCTGGGAGCAAAAAAGGCGGAGAAAGGATAGAGACCATCCTTGCTAGGTCGTTGAAGCAAAATTTGGTTTGTCGTCTGATCCTTAATAACAAAACCAGATTTGATAAAGATAATATCACAATTATTGTCGGATGTCAGTTGATGAACAAAGAGAAGGTTTTGAGTTAGATGTGGGGAGTGTAGGAGTTGAAGCTTTCGTCGAGGCGTAGGTAAGGAACCTTTGCTCGAGTGGGTGATGGGAAGAGTCAAACCATCTCTGATGGTAAACGAATTGGAACCAGAGTATGGTGTAGTGAGTTGAAGATGCTCAAGGGTTGGATGTGGGTGAGAGGTTGCGCTATAGTCAAGCAACCAATCATGGGTTGCAGCATTGGTGGTTGTGAGGAGGGCAACATCAATTTTTGTTGATGGATATATGATGAAATTGGCTCGGTGACAACATGTGATTGTTGCATGTCCTGGTTTTCTGCAAATTTGACAGGTAGGGCGAGAAGATGGATTTCAGGAGTTGCAGCCAACTCGAGTTGAAGAGAGAGTGCATTGATGTTTGTACCTCAAATGCCTTGAGATTACTTCCCTTGACCTCGATTAGCAACAATATGGCCAAATTGGGATGAGTACACAGCAATGGCATTGATGTTTGGTTCCTTGGTGAGCTCAGCAGAGATGTTAGTTTCTTCCCTGCAGAGCAAAGAGTAGCGATCATCAAGCTTAATAGATTCAGATCGTGTGCAGATAGTTGTTTTGAAGGATTGATAAGAGATTGGTAATCCATTGAGAGTTTAAATGATGATGTCTTCGGGATCGATGTGTCCACCAGCAACAGGGATGTTGTCGACAAGTGATTTAATTCAGAGAAGATATTGAGTCATTGGTTGATCCTTCATAGAAATGTAGTGTTCATTTCATAATTGGATGGCTCACAATTGATTGGTTGATTGAAGTCAAATGGTTAGGGTTGTTCAGACTTCTGATGTTGATTCTAGATTGAGGATGTAGGGAAGAATTGTGAGGGAGAGAGTGGGGTATATGCTGATAAATTTTGATCAGCTAGTTGTCAGGTGAGAATTTGCGAGTTTTGAATAAGCTGGCCATTAGAATCATTTATTTGAGGTGAAGAAGAAGTGGTTGAACCATCAAAAAAGCTATCAAAGCCATTTGCCTTGAAGAGCTTGTGGATTTGGGATTTCCAGATAGGATAGTTGTCGACTGTAAGTTGGATGTGGGCATTGGGCAATGTTTTTGATGTTTGACATAAGAAAATTTAGGGAGGAATGGATGGGGATTTCGGCCATTGTTGGGGTGGTGGGAGAGTTTGAAGTTGGATTGGTGTACGAGGAAGAGAGAGACATTTGCAAGAAGAGGAAAGTAATTAGAGAGATTAGAGAGGTTAGGACGGGAACCTTTGCTCTGATACCATGAGAAACTCCTCACAAGGAAGCCATTGAAGGAGAGTTGTAGAGTGAGACTCCTGTACAGGCAACAGTGAGAGCAAATGTGAAGAAGAAAACCAATCCTACAATTCATTCATCTAATAGAGTCATATTAATTACATACACAATTCAGCAAAATAGTAAAGGTATTGCATGAGTGAAGCATATAATTAAGAAGTGAAGAATCATGTGATGGCAGGAGGTGGAGCAGGTGGTCCTGCTATTAGAGATTTGTTACGATGGAGATGGAAAAATGTCCATCTAGCAATGGTAAGGAGTATAGGGCTGTTAGGGGCTACCAAGACCAAATATGGGTACGGACTCACTTATGGTGATAGTCGATCGCTTCTTCAAAGTGGCTTACCCTATAGCTTGCAAGAAAATATTTGATGCAATCAATGTGGCTAAAATTTTTTTCAAATAGAATTCTCATTTTCAAGAAGTGATTTGCAACCTCACCTCAAATTCATGAGTTACTTTTGGAGGTAACTTTGGAAAAGACTACATATTGAATTGAAGTATAGTTCCCCTTATCACGCATAATCTAAAAGACAGCATATATTCTAAATCAAACTCCACCATTATTCGTTGCCTGGTAGAGGAATAATCAAAACAACGGGATAATGTATTGGGATAAACTAAATATGTATTTAATTCCATGTAGAACCAATCAACTGGTAGGACTCCATTTAGTATTGTCTATACAAAAAGAACTCAACCATATCGTAGACGTTACAATTTTTCCTAACTAGATGAGCTAGTCAGCTGCAAATTGGTTGATAATTTTGAATAAATTCTACAAGAGGTGAAAAATAAACTTGAATAAAGCAATCCGACATTCAAACAAAGAGCTGATCAACAAAAGCAACACAAAAAATTTAATGTTGGTGATTTTGTAATGATATAACTCCAAAAGGAGATATTTCCAATAGAAACCTACTCCAAGCTACAACCCAAAAGAATTGGATCATTCTCTATAGCCAAGTGCTTCCCAGTGATATAATATTTATCATATTTTCAATGTAACTGACATCTACAAAGTTTAAAAAAACAAAATCGAGGACGAGATGTTTTATCTTTGTGATGTGGATGTAAGCCTCAACGGAGATTGAGATGCAAACCTTGAAAAAAAAACTCACAAAAAAAATTAAAAATAATTCATAAACATGATATAATCATTAATATATTGATTTAGCTTATTATCATAAGCACATAAATCACAAATAACAATTTTAAATATTGATAAAAATAAAAAATTTGAAATGAAGTTTAATGCAAGTTCTCACTTAAAAGTTAAATGCTCTGAGGATTAAGATCCACAAGGTTATCCTCATAGTCGTCATCTTCGGAAGAATGATCATATATAATAATTTCATTATCATGTAATTTTGTCACATCCGCATCTTCCAAATCTTTTTAATTCATTTCAGTTTTCTTCTTACCATGGATATCAACTAGCATTAAATTCAAATAAAATAATAAATTAATAACAAAATAAAGTAATCATACTTAAACTACCTATCAAATTTTTAGACATTAAATCAAGCATATTAAACATAAGTGTAATATATATTAATAATACAATTAAATATATATATTTATTTAATCTAATTGAGGTGCCATCTCAAACATCTAGAGCCATAAAGCCTGAAAGCATTTCTTGTGCACCTCAATTCAAAGCAGACCTTAAAACGTGCATCTCAAACATTTTTTTAAGCGAGAAAGACCTCAACTTTCATCCAACAAAAGACAGACAGACACAAGTTACAAAGCTTTTTGAATTGAAGGGAACTGATGCAACTACTTCAATGGTAAGCAGCTTGTTTTATTAGTATTTCTTTATTATTCTAAATTAATGTTGTTATTACTTCTTAAAGNAATAACATTCATTGCAGAAAAGGAAAGAAGTAGGAATGGTTGTGGTAGTTGTTTCAGAGATAGCTTTGGTGGCGGTTTAATGAGCATGACTGAGCCGTCGGTGCCATGTTGCAGTGGACGATAATGAGGTGTTGGGAGCAAAAAAGGCGGAGAAAGGATAGAGACCATCCTTGCTAGGTCGTTGAAGCAAAATTTGGTTTGTCGTCCGATCCTTAATAACAAAACCAGATTTGATAAAGATAATATCACAATTATTGTCGGATGTCAGTTGATGAACAAAGAGAAGGTTTTGAGTTAGATGTGGGGAGTGTAGGAGTTGAAGCTTTCGTCGAGGCGTAGGTAAGGAACCTTTGCTCGAGTGGGTGATGGGAAGAGTCAAACCATCTCTGATGGTAAACGAATTGGAACCAGAGTATGGTGTAGTGAGTTGAAGATGCTCAAGGGTTGGATGTGGGTGAGAGGTTGCGCTATAGTCAAGCAACCAATCATGGGTTGCAGCATTGGTGGTTGTGAGGAGGGCAACATCAATTTTTGTTGATGGATATATGATGAAATTGGCTCGGTGACAACATGTGATTGTTGCATGTCCTGGTTTTCTGCAAATTTGACAGGTAGGGCGAGAAGATGGATTTCAGGAGTTGCAGCCAACTCGAGTTGAAGAGAGAGTGCATTGATGTTTGTACCTCAAATGCCTTGAGATTACTTCCCTTGACCTCGATTAGCAACAATATGGCCAAATTGGGATGAGTACACAGCAATGGCATTGATGTTTGGTTCCTTGGTGAGCTCAGCAGAGATGTTAGTTTCTTCCCTGCAGAGCAAAGAGTAGCGATCATCAAGCTTAATAGATTCAGATCGTGTGCAGATAGTTGTTTTGAAGGATTGATAAGAGATTGGTAATCCATTGAGAGTTTAAATGATGATGTCTTCGGGATCGATGTGTCCACCAGCAACAGGGATGTTGTCGACAAGTGATTTAATTCAGAGAAGATATTGAGTCATTGGTTGATCCTTCATAGAAATGTAGTGTTCATTTCATAATTGGATGGCTCACAATTGATTGGTTGATTGAAGTCAAATGGTTAGGGTTGTTCAGACTTCTGATGTTGATTCTAGATTGAGGATGTAGGGAAGAATTGTGAGGGAGAGAGTGGGGTATATGCTGATAAATTTTGATCAGCTAGTTGTCAGGTGAGAATTTGCGAGTTTTGAATAAGCTGGCCATTAGAATCATTTATTTGAGGTGAAGAAGAAGTGGTTGAACCATCAAAAAAGCTATCAAAGCCATTTGCCTTGAAGAGCTTGTGGATTTGGGATTTCCAGATAGGATAGTTGTCGACTGTAAGTTGGATGTGGGCATTGGGCAATGTTTTTGATGTTTGACATAAGAAAATTTAGGGAGGAATGGATGGGGATTTCGGCCATTGTTGGGGTGGTGGGAGAGTTTGAAGTTGGATTGGTGTACGAGGAAGAGAGAGACATTTGCAAGAAGAGGAAAGTAATTAGAGAGATTAGAGAGGTTAGGACGGGAACCTTTGCTCTGATACCATGAGAAACTCCTCACAAGGAAGCCATTGAAGGAGAGTTGTAGAGTGAGACTCCTGTACAGGCAACAGTGAGAGCAAATGTGAAGAAGAAAACCAATCCTACAATTCATTCATCTAATAGAGTCATATTAATTACATACACAATTCAGCAAAATAGTAAAGGTATTGCATGAGTGAAGCATATAATTAAGAAGTGAAGAATCATGTGATGGCAGGAGGTGGAGCAGGTGGTCCTGCTATTAGAGATTTGTTACGATGGAGATGGAAAAATGTCCATCTAGCAATGGTAAGGAGTATAGGGCTGTTAGGGGCTACCAAGACCAAATATGGGTACGGACTCACTTATGGTGATAGTCGATCGCTTCTTCAAAGTGGCTTACCCTATAGCTTGCAAGAAAATATTTGATGCAATCAATGTGGCTAAAATTTTTTTCAAATAGAATTCTCATTTTCAAGAAGTGATTTGCAACCTCACCTCAAATTCATGAGTTACTTTTGGAGGTAACTTTGGAAAAGACTACATATTGAATTGAAGTATAGTTCCCCTTATCACGCATAATCTAAAAGACAGCATATATTCTAAATCAAACTCCACCATTATTCGTTGCCTGGTAGAGGAATAATCAAAACAACGGGATAATGTATTGGGATAAACTAAATATGTATTTAATTCCATGTAGAACCAATCAACTGGTAGGACTCCATTTAGTATTGTCTATACAAAAAGAACTCAACCATATCGTAGACGTTACAATTTTTCCTAACTAGATGAGCTAGTCAGCTGCAAATTGGTTGATAATTTTGAATAAATTCTACAAGAGGTGAAAAATAAACTTGAATAAAGCAATCCGACATTCAAACAAAGAGCTGATCAACAAAAGCAACACAAAAAATTTAATGTTGGTGATTTTGTAATGATATAACTCCAAAAGGAGATATTTCCAATAGAAACCTACTCCAAGCTACAACCCAAAAGAATTGGATCATTCTCTATAGCCAAGTGCTTCCCAGTGATATAATATTTATCATATTTTCAATGTAACTGACATCTACAAAGTTTAAAAAAACAAAATCGAGGACGAGATGTTTTATCTTTGTGATGTGGATGTAAGCCTCAACGGAGATTGAGATGCAAACCTTGAAAAAAAAACTCACAAAAAAAATTAAAAATAATTCATAAACATGATATAATCATTAATATATTGATTTAGCTTATTATCATAAGCACATAAATCACAAATAACAATTTTAAATATTGATAAAAATAAAAAATTTGAAATGAAGTTTAATGCAAGTTCTCACTTAAAAGTTAAATGCTCTGAGGATTAAGATCCACAAGGTCATCCTCATAGTCGTCATCTTCGGAAGAATGATCATATATAATAATTTCATTATCATGTAATTTTGTCACATCCGCATCTTCCAAATCTTTTTAATTCATTTCAGTTTTCTTCTTACCATGGATATCAACTAGCATTAAATTCAAATAAAATAATAAATTAATAACAAAATAAAGTAATCATACTTAAACTACCTATCAAATTTTTAGACATTAAATCAAGCATATTAAACATAAGTGTAATATATATTAATAATACAATTAAATATATATATTTATTTAATCTAATTGAGGTGCCATCTCAAACATCTAGAGCCATAAAGCCTGAAAGCATTTCTTGTGCACCTCAATTCAAAGCAGACCTTAAAACGTGCATCTCAAACATTTTTTTAAGCGAGAAAGACCTCAACTTTCATCCAACAAAAGACAGACAGACACAAGTTACAAAGCTTTTTGAATTGAAGGGAACTGATGCAACTACTTCAATGGTAAGCAGCTTGTTTTATTAGTATTTCTTTATTATTCTAAATTAATGTTGTTATTACTTCTTAAACTCAACTAGTTTCATTCTTCGCATATCAGTTATAACTAAATACCTTGTTTGGTTTAGGGAATATATGGTCCATACCATTCTGCAAAATGGGATAGTGATATTTTACCCTTGTCGGATTCCTCTAGAAAGCGTGTCATTTCCATTTCTGCTATTCTTCTTCTTCCTCTCTACTGGTTTTTACCGCTTACTCATCCTTTCAACAAAAACTATTTCTGTCAAAAAAAGAAAAAGTGATTGCTCTATATTGCAAGGTTTCCATCACCCTACCTAATACACTGCATTGATTCCAATTTAGTGTCGCATTATTCAAAGAAGAAAACTACAACCTATTTATCTACTTTCTATACAGTGATGTGTTCTTGATTCATTTTGCTAGGTCTAGGAGGCAAAATGGGAATCCTTATTCCACAGTGATTCGACATGTCTGTAACTAAATTAAATCTTAGGTCTTAATAGTGCAGTTCATTAGCTATTAGCTTTTAATGCAACTATTTGGGGGCAAGAAACTCAGGTTCCTAAGAGTTCCCCAATCAAATCCAGAACCTCAAACATAAGCCATTGAGATTTTTTCTACTTAAGACGACTCAAGCAAGGTTTTTGAAGTACAACTTCAAAGCAGAAAGGTCTTCTTGCCTTGAATATCAAAAAATCCTCCGTGTAAAGGTCCAACTCATCCTATCAACTAAAACAATTTCCTTCCAAATATTGCTAAATCTAAAGCAATTTAGATTTACAAAGAGCCTAGTATGATAACTGCCATGTGTTCCAACTAAAAAAAATGTCAAACTAGCTACAAAAATAATACTCATTTTTTAAAGGGCAAGTAGGGAGAAATGATCCAGTTTCCTTCATCATAACAAGGATGTCATAGATTCATCTTGCAGAAACAAACGCTCTGAGATAAATGGATAAACCTAAATCCATCAGGCCATCCTCCAAACAGAACATCCGTAAAACAGTAGAAGCTTGAGCACTGAGTGGGCTCTCCCCAGTAGCCAAATGAATCGGGTAGCAAAAAAACATAAAATACGTCATATACATGGTACATAAATCAGCACAACGCCAGCGAAGTCACCAGGAATCAATGCAAAACCAAAAGCAACACTATCAGCATTCAGCAGTGCCAGAGAAACCATTTAGTTATTGGAAAAGAGGGAAGGCTATTCAATAAGTAAAAAACAAAGAATATCTCCTCATTCTTTCCTTTCCTGTAAGGTGAAAATTCAGGTTGCTGTAAACACATATGGATACAACTAACAGATCATTCACTTGCCATTAATCTTTCCAAAACAAGTGAAAATGAAGTAAGAATTTGTAGAAAGCACATATTATGCATCCTGCAAAATATATAGCAATCAGCAGTTGAAAAATAAAGAACATACAATTTTAAATAGTTCCAGGTAGAGGGAACAAAGGGAAGCCTGTACGAGTATGCGTGAACAAAATCCTCAGATAGTGTAATCTGACCACTCGTTGATGAAAGAAGTGTGATCCATGGACTCTCCAGGAACGTCCTCGTGTCTG
>JXCR01143656.1:0-24375 GCA_002079205.1 Phalaenopsis hybrid cultivar | reverse complement strand
AACGTCCTTCCGAAGCGGGCAACGGGATTTCAAATTCCGATGACCGACAGCTTCTTACGGGCAAACCCCACACCAAAAATAGTGCCGACAACTTCTTATCAAGACAAATGCCAAAAGATAAATTTCAACTTTTTTAAAAACTATGGAATGGTAAAAGTCGAGCTCCAAATTCAAAATAGGGTCTCGGATTTGGTACAGTCAGACTAGTTGATGATTCTGAATTTTGCATGGTTGTTATTGGTGAGTCGGAAGAGGATTTCCTCGATACAGTGGATGACGCTAATGATCAACAAATAGAAGATGCTCCGCCAAAATTTGAGGAGGAAATTAAATCTACCATCGATGAATTGAAAGAGATTAACCTCGGGACTAAAGAATGACCCCAACCTACATTTATAAGTTCTCTGCTTAATGACGAAGAATCTGCAGAATTGATCAAACTATTAACAAAATTCAAAGATTGCTTCGCATGGAGTTACAATGAAATATCAGGACTGTCAGAAGAGGTTGTAGTCCATAAACTTGGGGTAGACAAGCATATAACCCCAGTAAAATAAGCTCCCAGGAGAATGCCCCTCGAGATCGAACAATAAGTCATCACCGAGGAATTAATAGACGTCAACTTTGTTAAAGAGGAGCAATACCCCCATGTGGTTGGCTAACATTATACCTGTTTAAAAGAAAAATGGATAGATCCGCGTTTGTGTCAATTTCAGAGATTTGAACAAGGGATGTCCAAAAAACGAGTTTCCACTACCTTGATTTCAGAGATTTGAAAAGCATTGTCTAGCATTAATTTTCGCCGCCCAAAAGTTTAGACATTACTTGCTTTCTCATAAGATCACCCTAATCTTGAAAGTTAATCCATTGCAATATCTGATGACCCGACCAACACTCTCTGGACATTTAGTGAGGTGGTCGATAATTTTATTGCAATTTGATATAATTTTTGTGCCCCTCCGTTCTATCAAGAGACAAATACTAGCAGATTTTCTTGCCGCACACCCACTGCCAGCTGGGTCTTCTCTTAACGATGAGTTACCAGACGAGCAAATATTATAAATGGAATTATCCATCGTGCAACGCTGGGAGATGTACTTTGATGGCGCTTCGTCAGCCAGAAAAGACAAAGGATCAGGCACAGTTATACCAGGTAAAGCAGGAATTGGTTTGGTCTTTATCACGCCAGACAAGGGTGTGTTGAGGTTCTCATACCACCTGACAGATCCATGCATCAACAATGAAGCAGAGTATGAAGCTTTAATCACCGGATTGGAAATGGCAATCTCAATGGATATAACAATCATTGCCATCTACGGCGACTCCCAACTTGTCATTCAGTAGGTCACTGGACAATACAGAATTTTGAAACCAAGATTACCAGAATACCATCAGTACACGATGAAGCGCCTGGAGTAGATTCCTAATGCAACTTTCAACCAGATTCTTAGGAGAGATAATGCCCATACCGACGCTTTAGCAAAACTTTATATGGAAATGACGTGTCCCCCGGAGGATTCCTTTAAAGACACAGTGCAAGGAAGACAAGTCTTGTCTTGGATCGACTTTGAAACTCTACACAAGCTCGAAAAAGAAGAAACAATTAATACAGTTGAATATATCAACAAAGAATGGCGCAAGCCATTAATAAAATATTTTCATACTAGAAAGCTGCCTAGAGACAATTCTGAGGTGCACCACATCACAAGAAGGGCCATGTCTTAGGCCCTGGTGGGAAACATTCTCTACAAAAGATCGTTCGACCAGATGTGGCTACGGTGTTTGACCAGAGGCGAAGCACAAAATATTGTCAAAGAGGTACATGCAGGATTGTGTGGCGCTCACAAGTTAGGGCCGAAAATGAAGATGAAGATCAAAAGACTCGAATATTATTGGCCAGCAATGATGTCTGATTGCATGGATACAGCAAGAAGATGTCACCAATGCCAAGTGCATGGGGTGGTCTCGCACCAACCTCCAAATGTGCTACACCCAACTATTGCCTCGTGGCCACTTGAGTGTTGGGGGCAGAGACATAATAGGTCCGATCGACCCTCCATCCTCCAAAGAACACAGGTTTATACTTGCCGCTACAAATTAGTTCTCCAAATGGGCAGAGGTAGTACCGTTACGTGAGGTTACGACATAGCACATCTTTCAATTTTTCAAAAGCCAAATCGTCCACCATTTTGGAATACCGCAAAAAATAATTTTCGACAATGAGACATCATTCAAAAGTACAAAGATTAACAATTTTGTCAAAAGACATGGGATATATTAGAGATACTCTACAATTTACTATCCCAAAGCAAATGGTCTGGCTGAGGCTTTCAACAAAACACTGGTACAGATTTTATAGAAAACACTAGATGAAAATAAAAGAGATTGACACAACAAACTATTAGAAGCCTTGTGGGCCTACCGGATGACTTTCAGGACTCTCGCTCAGTGTACACCATATATGCTCGTGTACGGAGCCGAGGCCGTGCTACCGCTAAAAATTCAGACACCATCTCTCAGAGTCGCTGTTGCCAACCAACTCACAACGGAAGAAAGCGCAAAACTCAAACTTGAAGATCTAGAGAGTCTCGAGGGAAAATGACTAGAAGCAGAACAACATTTGGAGCTTTACCAGGCAAAGATTGTATAAGCCCATGACAAATTGGTCTCAAAGTTGGTGACCTCGTACTTGTGCTCAAAAGACCTATTCTTGCACGCTGCAAAATAGGTGAAAAATTTGAGCCAAATTCAGAGGGACCATTGGTTGTTGAAAGGGGCTACACAGGAGGAGCCTATCAGTTAGTGGACTTTCAAGGTGAAAGACCCATGTTATCAATAAATGGACGATATCTAAAAATCTATTACGCAACCTGATGTCGCTTGCCTTCGCTTACTTTTAAACTTTGAAACTTTGATTGTTTTAGGGTTATCTATATGGCCAAATGTCTATGACTGGGTCCAAATTTTGTAATTAACCACCATATAATGAAAATTTTGAGAAAATTTTCTTTAAACTTCAAATTTTCTTCTTTTCACTTTTAAGTATAATGTTTCACTAAATTAAACAAAACTCATACATAAAATAAACAATTCATTGCACCAAAACAAACTAAAATTTACTTCAATAAATACTTTATTTTGTTCTTATTCATGTCAAGTTTCGGCCCACTGATGTTTTTTCTATTATCTGCAGAAAAATGTAGGGACAACAGCTAATCTTTACTTTCCTGGATGGCTGGAACCTTGCATTAAATGAGGAGATGGTGCCGCGGAGCGGTACCATAGACTTCAACGTGGATTTCAACCAGGTTAACATGGACTACAAAGGTCCTCTAATGGATGTAGTGAGCTGCAAAGAGAAAGAGGGACTTCCTTCACTACTGAGAGTGACAGCTAAAGATAATGTATCACGCAAGGGTAACAACGTGATAACAAAGCGAGATCCGATGGAGGGGCCCAGCCGTCTGCCCTCCATGATAGCTACACCAGTTGGGGACCTAGTAGCCGCCAATAACGAATGACTGCCAAGTACTTCGCTTTGCAAGAAGCAACACAGGAACGCCAGCCGCAAGAAGCAAAGAGCTTTTCTATGACAAGAACGCAAATGTCAAAAAGAGACAAATAACTTACTCACCCCTACTCCTGAGGGCCATATTTATGATCCAGACCTGAAAGAAACTTCTGTTAGCTTACCCACCACGGATGAAGAGCCAGGGTTTGTGACAGAGTCTAATAGACTTTTAGTTTCAGATGTTTTGTGCAGGGGTTGCCTGACGTGTAACGTTGAGATACCGGCCAGGACATCAGCCCGGGTGCGTTTGTAAAATGTCTGGATTGCAATGTTCTGCATCTACAACATTTCAGTACATTAGAAGAGTATACTTCAAGCACCAATGAGTCTCAAACTTTGGATTTCATGATGGATGAACCATATGTCCCACTGGGGATGGATCAGTATGTACCGTGGAGCCGAGGGTCGTACGTCTCATTAGAGGTTGAGTCTCATGCTTGAGATCGATCAACACTAGTTTGGGTTCCCGTCGATGCTCGAAGGAAGGAAAGCCCACGACAGCTGCCAACTCCTGGTATGGTAGAATACTACAAGATAAGTAAAGTAAATAAAAGAGAATTTGAGTTTTATGAAGAAGTTCAGGGAAAGTTCGTCAACATATTGGAAGGCTGGAGCTATATACCAGTGTTTTCTCCTAGACTGATGAAAGAAGCATTCTAGACTGTATCTTCAATTTAAGAGATAGATGCCGAGCGGCCCTTCTCGTGGAAAGGACATATTCCAAGCGAAAGAAATGGATGGGAGGGAAGGGAAGAATCACCATCCAGTGTGGTTGTTTTTATAACTTCACGAATGACAGACAGGAAAATCCACCTGGGTTCCTCAGACATGATCAAGTAGATCCGCTACCGCTAATGATAAAATGGATGATCAAAAGAATGGTCAAATAGAATATTCTACCTGCTACATGCATTCTCAACAGTTGCATTATCAATATCTATGAACAGGGTTATTGCATTCCCCCACACATTGATCATCATAATTTTGTGAGGCCCTTCTGCACGGTCTCATTTATAAGAAAAAATAATATTTTATTTGGGAAAGAAATTGATATCGTCGGCCCTGGTGAATTTAGAGGTTCTGTGGAGATTTCTCTACCAGTTGGTTTGGTACTTGTTCTTAAAGGCAATGGTGCAGACGTTACCAAACATTGCATTCCAGGTGTAAGACACCGTAGGGTGTCTGTGACTTTCCGCAGGATGGATGATAGTAAAATGCCATATAGATTCCAGCAGGACTCGGAATTGGAGGATTTACTTCCATATGAGCTGTGATAAGGTTGTACCTCTAAGTACATGCGAAGGGAACTCTTATCCTGGAGCATGACTTAGAAGGTCTTCTTGATCAGGAGCTTAACATACCTGGCATAGAGGGTTCACTTTCTTTCTTTTAACAGCATAACATGTATCTGATGTATTCTGTCTACAATGTATTCATAGCTTGAGATATCCTCGATGTATTTCGACATGGACTACATAATGTTCCTTTTGAGGCGTTAGCCTATGCTCGATTTATGACATCTTTGTTGGAGCAAATTAATGGAAATTTCTCTTAAATTGTGCCTTTCTATCAATTGCCTTTTTGTGCGAGGAATGAATGTCAGGAACCACGCGTTGGTTCAAAATTTCAATGAACAAAGAACGAAACAACAACTCTTTAACAATAAATAAAATTTAAATAAAAATAATCACCTATAAATAAACAACAAAATAAATTTCTTTTAAAAATCAACCAATTAAAATTAAAACTTTAAGGACATATTTTAAAATATAAAATGTGATAAAAATCTATTGAGTGGATTCCTTCATTTTTTTGGAGTTTCCTACTCCTGTGCGAGTAGCAAAACCGTCTTTATCAACCTTAACTCTCTTCACATCCTCGCAGAATTTTGCATTCTGCACAAAACCCCACAAAGCTCTACAAATCTTCTACAAAATCAACCTTTCCACATGATAAACTTTTGCAAATTTAACGCCACAAGCTTTTTGTGAATTTCAATTCTTACATCTTTGAATCAATACCTAAATTCTGATTCCTACCTTTCGAGGTCGATACCTAAATTTTGACTCTCACTTTTTGAATTGATACCTACATTTCAATTCTCACATTTCAAGGTTGATACCTAAATTTTGACTCTCTTATTGGAATTGATACTTAAAATTCAATTTACATCTTTGAATCAAAACCTAAATTTTAATTCTCACCTTTTGAGGTCGATACCTAAATTTTGACCCTCTCTTATCAGAATTTATACCTACATTTCAATTCTCACATTTCGAGGTAGGTACCTAAATCTCGACTATCTCTTCTTGAAATTGATACCTCAATTTCAATTCTCACATTTTTTGAGTCAGTACCTAAATTTGGATTCTCATCTTTCGAGAACGATACCTAATTTTCAACTCTCTTCTCGGAATTGATATCGAAATTTCAATTCTTACATCTTCGAATTAGTACCAAAATTTGATTCTCATCTTTTGAGGTCGGTACCTAAATTCTGACTCTTCTTGTCTTTTCAAAATTGGTGCTTAAATTTCAATTTCCACCTTGGGGTCAACACTTGTATACTAATCCCCATCTTTTAGAAATTTCTGAAATTTCATAACTCGAAATTCACTCTCGGATCCCCAACGATAGTCCCTATTCCTTACGATCACCTGTTAATTCCCCAGCAGAAACAAATCACACACACAACTCTACACATACTTCCAGGTCTGTTGACTTAGGCATTTCTATTGGTTTTTGTTGATCTCGTCGATCAACGCCAATACATGCGGTGTGCTTGCCCAACACACCACACCTATTGGGGTTCCATTTGTTGACCTCATTTTTGGTTAAGGTTTAGTTCCTCTTTAGTAGCCTAAGGTCTAGCCATAGGACTTTCCTATTGACTATTCTTAGAAAACTATCTCTTTAGTAGCCTAAGGTCTAGCCATAAGACTTTCCTATTGACTATTCTTAGAAAACTAGATATGGAACCCTAACCATTAGAAATTCTACCCTCTTTTTTACTCAACTTGAAGTTCCATATATTGATCCTAACCTCTAGCACTTAGTAGGTGGGGTCACTGTGAGGGAAACTCAAGATGAGTCACCCTTAAGATTGTTGGACCTTAGGGTTGACCCTATGTGTTGGTCTGGAGCTAAGAAACTCACTAAACTCATCTACACTCACAATCACTCATAACCCTAAACTCAAATTTCTAGCCTAGGTCCCTTGACCTTTTTGGGATACTCATGTAGATGGTCCCCTAAACCTACTAGCCCTAGGGCTATGGTTTAGCTAAGACCACTACATTTGGGATACTCATGTAGATGGTCCCCTAAACCTACTAGCCCTAGGGCTATGGTTTGGCTAAAACGGGATACTCATGTAGATGGTCCCCTAAACCTACTAGCCCTAGGGCTATGGTTTAACTAAGACCACTACATAGAGGACCCAAAATGAGATTTCTTTTGGTCCATGGCTCATTTAGGGTGATTAGTTACCCAATCCAGTCAAAAATACCCATCTTGGCCTTTTACCCCCAAACTTGACTTTAAGGGCCCAAATTTATCCAAATTCAACTCAAATGTCCATCAATTTGATCTCAATTGGCCCCAATTCCAATCCTGAACTTAAATTAACTTTAGATATGGCCAAAATAAGCCAAATCCAAGCTTAATTAGCCCATTATTTGAGCCTAAACTTGATATAGATCAAAACCCCATTTTTGACCATATGACATAGTCTTACCAAAATTGTCTTTAAGGGCCAAAATTTCTCAAAATTCAACTCAAATGTCCATAAATTTGATCACAATTGACCCAAATTCCAATACTAAACTTAGATTAACTTTTGATATTGCGAAAATATACCAAATCCAAGCTTAATTGGCCCATGATTTGAGCCCAATCTTGATTTAGATCAAAACCCCAATTTTAACCACATGACCTAATCTTACCAAATTGAACCCATACCATAGTCAATTGGCAGAAATTAATGTTGTAAAATCTTTATAACATTCTTATCCATCAAAATAAACCATGAATTGACCTTGGTAAAACCTCAAATCCATTTGATTTTGGCCTAAATCTAAAATTCCCAAATTTAGCCCCAAATTGGCTAAGTCCTCAAATTTCTCTTAATTGAAATCCTTAACCCCCTAATTGGCATCCAATTCATGTTGAAAATTCTTCATAGGGTCCCTATTGACCATTTGTAACAATCATTTTGGACTTAGCCCAAGGCTAACCCAAGCTAGACTCAAGCCTAGCCCAACATGACCAAATTGACTAAAATTCAAAATTCCCTCAAATTGACCCTTCAATTGAGCTCAAAGCCACTTCCATCCTTCAACAAAGTTATTCCTTATGATCATATACACCAAATAAAATATTACTTGGGTCATTTGACATGGCTAACCTAGCCCAAACCTAAGCTTTGATCACTTGAACCTACATTGAACCCAGGCACTGAATGTGACCTAACCATCCTAAAGTCACCAAATAACTCCACCACAGCCATTAGTTGGACTTAGTGACAAGTCCTAACACAATGAAACCGCTAAATCAAGCCATGGACCAAAGGTCCCCCAAATCAAGGGATATTATTTCCAAAAATGCATGCGCTTAAGATATCCTTACCAAAATTAAGTATTATTGCACTAAATTGTTGTGACATATTCCCTTGGTTTCCTGAGCTCCTAACCACCTCCCCCTGCCCGGCCGGCCAGCCTAGTGGCCGAAAAATGGCCAAACTGAGAGCCACCCCTATGGAACTTCACCTAAATCAAACCTAAAGGCAAGCTCATCCAAATTATACTATAGAGCTCCTCTGCCCTCGACCTAAGTACCACAATGGTCCCAAACTTATGCCCTGAGAGCCACCCCATGGACATTTTAATAAAAGCGCACCTCCACGGCCATGGGAGGTGTGCTAAAATTTTCTCTCAGAGAGGCCTCTCCAAACTTCTCACAGAGCTTCCCTGAGAACCCCTCAGTGCATTCCAACTATTTTCCCCCACCAATTCCCACTGCCAGAGCTCAATTTTGACCTTGAAACCTTGCAGGAAACCAGGACAGAATCCAATACACTTCCACAGTCCACCAAACCCAAATTAATTTCACCCACACCTTCACAATAGTGAAAGAAGCTAAAGCCCCACCAAATCCCCCTTCGAGAGAGCCTCTACCATTGCTCTAGACCAACACCTGAATTTGAGCTCGGTCAAATCCACACCTAGGCCTTATACCAAGATCAGAGACTCAATCCCTAGCCTCTTTGGACCCCAACAAATGTGTTAAGACCCTCTGATTGAATCATCACTTCTCAGAGCAAAGGTATAAAACTTCTCTCCCTCCCGAGTCTATTTTGATTCTACATTTGATTAGGCTTAATTTAATTGCATGATTACCGTATGGATGTGTTCGTCTCACATAGACGAGTCCATAAGATCAAACCCGAAGTGATTTTTTTAGTTTAGGCTGAGATCTTAGGGTTTTAGTGTGAACAGTCACATGATCATTCTATCGAGGATGATGATAGGGAGCCATTTGATCAAGCGTGTATCGAATGGATGGAGGAGATCAAGCCGGACAACGCTATGGGACATAAACCACGGGCTTAGTTAGCAGCTACCTGGACGATGGCATCCAACCAGAGCACTCCACGAATGCCTTTGGAGCTGCCTAGGAACTAGTCAACACGCGCTGTTTAAATAGATAAATAGGGCTTTTTCCTATTTATTTAAATACCCCTACCTTAGAAAATTCATATCTTTATGTAGAAAAATCACAAAAATAAATTAAAAATACCCTCTTGCTCAATTAACAAAGGAGAACAATGTGGAATAAATTTCAAGTCCATTTGATGCATATTTTATTTTTAATTAATTAAACACTATTTTGAATTGTTTGATTCTCCATGCATATTGACACATCACCTTGGCTTGAAATTTTAGCATGTGTAGCCTCTGTCATGAGAAACATCCCCTAATTTTTCCAAAGTTAGAGTAGGTTCCTAGACAGAGATCCATATTTTTCAACTTTTTTCACATTATTTACTTTAAATAATAATGAAAATTAGCATGTTAATTAGAAAATTTTGGAAGGTCCACCATGACTAGTGGAGCTTTCCGAAATAATTTCATGGGTCAAGTCATTTAAAATGTACTTAATTTTTACAAACCCTAAATTATAAAGATAGTTAATTTTGAAAAATATAAACATTTAAATGACTTGATTTTTTATCTCCACTGTGGTTCCTGATCCAGAGAACTCACCATAAAAATTTCAAAATATTTTGAGTTCATCTGATAACTTAAGTTGATTTTTAAACATAAACATTACTTTTGGCATTTAAATGATTTTTAAAAATAAAAATACTACTAAAAAATTATAAAACTTAATTTTTTGAGTTCTCTGTGACAAGGGGTATTTTATAAAAATAAAATGATATTTAAAATAAAATTTTGATTTTAAGCCTATTTTTAATATTTAAATAATTAAAAATCCCTAAAAATCACAAAAATAATAAAACTCACGGAAATGTTCTAAATTGCTTTCTAAGCACTTAGAAATAAATAAAATATTTTTCCTGGTTTTCTAAGTAAAGATATTGTATTTTAATGCTTAAAAATAAGTTTTAAAGGCTAAAAATGAGTTTTCACTAAAATAATCCTAATAAATCAAATAAAATTCAAAATAATATAAAATCTTCTTCTCTGAGTTTTATGACCTTAGAGGGACTTTTCAAAAATAGAAAACTTAATTTTCTCCATTTAAAATATTTTATATTTAATAAATACCCCAAAATATTAAATAATTCTTAAAATTCAAATAAAATTCAAAATATCATGAAACTTGGTCCAAAGGCTTCCCTAGTCTAGGTCTACATCCAGTAAAAATTTCAAGGTATTTGGATTTACCATAGTCAAGTTATGAATTTTCTTTGAAAAAATCCTATTTTTGAATGAAAATAATTATATAAATAAATTAAATTTTCAAAAATCATATTTTCTCATCTGATGTAATGAATGAGGTAGAATAAAAATTTTAAAGTCATTTGAATTGAATTTGATAAATTATGAAGTGATAGAGTATTAGGGGCAAATGTGTATTTTTGGAAATTTAGCTATAATTAACATTTAGGCTTAATTTAAGAAAGAAAAAGGATAACCTCTAATTCTAATCAATTTATTTGATGTTTGAAATATGAGGGGTTAATTGGTAGAAACCAATCTCACTTTCTTAATTAAGTTAATAAATCTCTAAATTATTAAAATTTGAAAGTTTATTAAAATAAAATGAATCTAGGACTTAGGGGCATGCCTTTTGAAGTCAATAATTAATCAATTTAATACCCCTATTTTGATTTTCAAAATAAAAATTCAAATCATGAATCATGATCACCTAAAGCTTGACCTTTCCAAAATTAATTAAGACACTCACCTAGTTCTTGAGGGCTTAGTAGTGACTTAGGCTAAATCAAGTTTTATTTAAATGAGGATTAGAAAAGTAAATATCATTGAAAATTAAAACATCTTTCAAACACTACAAGCCCAATTAGGGTTAAAATTTGGCTAAGTGTTCCAACAATACTAACTTGCCTCTTTAAGGGTCTTCACCCACATAATTCTTAAATTGAATCACAAGTGATACTTAACCTATTCTTAGGGATAATTGAGACATCAATGTTCACTGAGCATTAAGGATATTTACAAGATGACTTTCTAAGCAACATAATAAGTATAAAAGAACTTAGAATTTTTCACCAGGCAGCGAGAGAGTAGCACGGACCTACTACTTTCTCTAGATCTGTTGGATACCTTGAAGATCTACTAAACTTAATATGTTTTGTTTGACAAAATCATCCTTAATTAAATTCCCAAACACCCACTAAGATATGACATAGGGTTAGGAAAACTACCAAAACTTTTTTTTCTGCTCTCCATAAACTGCCTTAACATGCATTTTAAGTTTCAGGTGGTGGAACGAGTAAACTCGCCAGGTACGCTTTTACAGTTTTCTGCGTTGTCTTTCTTGTACTTTCATACTATACTTTTATACCTGCAAATTTGCATGCTAAACAATGACACCACGCTGCATGAAAACTAAAACTATCAGAATAGCCACAAAACCAAAACTAAAACCAGAATAAAAACTAAAATCAACCAAGATAAAATTCACCCCCACAACATTCAAAATATAAAATAACTCAAAATTTAATTACAAACATCACTCAAAACTACAATTGTAACTAAATTAAGATGTCTCTATTGGATAATCGGGAATCCCTCAGAGGAGGTAACCTACGGTTCCTAACGAGGCTTCCTATGGTCTAAATAAAATTATGGAATTCATTAAGTAACCTACGGTTGCTAACGAGACTTCCCACGGTTTAAATGAAATTATGGAACTCATTAAGATGGGTTTAGTAAGTTCATTTGGACTAAGTGAATCCAATAGAAAATAGTGGTGCCGGAATGAGGGAGTAACCTACGGTTGCTAACGAGGCTTCCCACGATTTAAATGAAATTATGGAACTCATTAAGATTGCTAGTAAGTTCATTTGGACTAAGTGAATCCAATAGAAAATAGTGATGCCAGAACGAGGGAACTATAAGATCCTAACCGGTGTCGCTCTAATCAACTTTATTATGCCCTTATAAAATTTAAAGAACTTCAACAATAGGGTCACCTGATTTGACATTATAACTTGACACACTAGAAAATTCAAACTCGTCACGGTGAGGAGCTTGGAGCTAGCTTGGTGGGCTGCACGACCATCTGCATCAGCAAAACCTGTCTTCCCGAGCTAAACCAATCTTCCTTCCTTATATAAAAACAACAAAGTCATAAGACTTTGAGGTTGCTTGCTTATGCAACGTAAATCTTAACCTTATCTTTAGGCTTTTGTACAGACCTGCTATACAATATAAGCCCTAACTCGTCTTAGGATTCTTAGGTTGTTGTTTGTCACGACCTAAATCCTCACATTTTTCAGGCTATTTGTGTAATAGTTTCACAACAATGTAAGCCCTAACTAATAAAATTGGCAGGATAAAACACCTAAATATTTCTCCTCAGAAAAGAAGCCAAACATTAGGATAGCTTGGGAAGTCACCGAGGTTCCCCTTTGGATCCATGACATCCCTTAGTTCTTCCTCCTTTGGACTGTACAACAAAATGTTCCAAATTTGAACCAATCCCCTTTCATACCTCTACGTCCGATTTCATTTGAAAAGTCCTACCCTTTGAAACTCCTTGATATTTCCTAATTTTTATCGAGAGTCTTCTTAGGTGACTTTGGTCATTTAAGATGTAATTAAGTATAGTGGCTTGCCCTTATAGGAAGCATGTCCGAACCCAGCTTAATATAAACCCTATTTAATTCTTTATATTAAATAGGGGAAATTGTCGGCAAATACAAAGGTTTCGCAGACCGGAAAGATTTCATACTTTTTTATTTTATTTGATTGAGCCTCATCCTCAAGTCTTGTGTTTATCCTTCGGGATAGATACAGGATTTGAGGTACAGCGCTCTTTCATTTAAACTATGAAAAATATGGGGTCAGTTTGATTTCATATTATTTTAAATTAAAACGTCCTTCCGAAGTGGGCGACGAGATTTTGATTCCGGTGACCGACAGCTTCTTACAGGCAACTTTCGACAACACAAAAATAGCGCCAACAGCTTCTGGCGACTCCGGTGGGGACAATCTTTTCTCTCCATACAAATCAAGAAATAATGTCGTCAGACATCGGTAATGTGTCCATGTCCCTTTGGACAAAATTTCCCTTCATCTGTTGACATACTTTACCCATTTCTGTCTTGGAAAAGTACGGTTAACTCTTTGGACTTTAGGACTAGCTGTTCAACCATCACTGAACAGAGGGGTTCAGAAGGCCATTAAGGACTCTTTAAATCTTCAAGTGGGGNTTAGTTTATTTGATCGAGCCTCATCCTCAAGTCTTGTGTTTATCCTTCGGGATAGATACATGATTTTAGATACAACGTTCTTTCATTTAAAATATGAAAAATATGAAGTCAGTTTGATTTCATACTTTTCTAAACTTCAACGTCCTTCCAAAGCTGGTGACGAGATTTCGATTCCGGTAACCGACAGCTTCTTACGGGCAACTCCCCAAACCAAAAATAGCGTTGACAGCTTCTGGCGACTCCGCTGGGGATAAGCTTTTCTCTCCATACAAATCAAAAAATATTATCTCCACACATCGGTAACGTGTCCATGTCCCTTTTGGACGAAATTACCCTTCTTTTGTTGGCATGCTTTACCCATTTCTGTCTTGGGAAAGTACGGCCAACTCTTTGGACTTCAGGACTATCTGTCCAAACACCTTTGAACAGAGGGGTTCAGAAGGACATTAAGGACTCTTTAAATTTTCATGCGGGGTCAGACCCCCAATAAGTGTGTCAGTGGAAAAGTTCCACTTAGGCATTTTTATGCCAGTAAATGGGTCCCGCACTGGGTCCTAAAGTACTTCACATCTCCCATCCAAATTTGATTCTCTATTCTGTAAATTAAACTAAATCGTGTTGTGCTGCGTGCACTTTAAAATTGTCTTACATTAATTAAATTTTACACCTCTTAATTTTTCTTAAACAAGATTTTAAAATACTCATAAATTAAGACCCGCTTGATCTACAGATCAACCTCTACTTTCAGTGCTTGCACTAAAAATTATGAGGTTTTTGACCATATAGCTAACCCTGAAACTTTCTGTTTTCAAGCCTGCTGCAATGGCCTACCCAACGCTGACCTTCTCCTACAACCTGCCAACGAGCCATGAAGCCCGTAACCTCGCTCCTACCATCAAATTTGGAGCCGGATTTGTAGATCTTAAGGTCATCCTCGGGAAGGCCCTGTTCGTGGTAATGAAGATCACCGCTCCAGAAATACAGGAGTCGTATGCAGAATTTAATCTGAACTGCCTTCAAGACTTCCCTGCCTGCAAGAAGGCTAAAGCTACTGTCGTCGCGGCACCAGCCAAACCTACTAGCCCCACTACTGCTAAGGGGAAAGAAGTAATGATTATTGAGGAACCGATTGAGGGATTAATTATCCCACCTCCCGTGTTTGAAATCAGATGAAGTTCGAGGACTGTACCGCTGACCCGAACTCAAAGGAGGAACCGTAACAGAAAAGTTCGGAGGGCCATCAAAGCCCAGGCTCCCAAGGAGACACCCGTTGAGGAGGAGCCTCATCAAGATGAAGAAGTGATACCTAAAATTTATCCACTCCTGCGAGGGAGTAAATTCCATCCTTCGACAAATACTGATGGATATGAGAGTATACAAAGGATCGCTGTCGCATTACCGCCACTTCATGGACACAGTGAGGAGAGAAAGAAGTTTACCCTATCACTCGAGTTAGTGCAGTTTTCAAAAGGCTTGCTACCAAAGAAGGATGTTCGGTTAGCGAGTTACTTAAATGAGTGGGAGATGCAATCTCCCCTCGCATGAAGAAAGAAATTTTGAAGGGCGTCAAATCCGCCAGACAGTCTTATAAGATAACTGGAGTGCCTCCTACTCGCATCCCCATTTGGTTTTGTTTAGGGAACAGAGTTGATACCGCAGTGATCACTACTGTATATACTGCCACCAGGACCGCAGGCCGTCAACCGGTTAAGTCAAAATCGGGTCCAAAGATCTTACCCGTCACCCATTATGGAGACATTCCTACAATCCCAAAGACAAAGACAAGACAATTACCTAGCACTGTAGCCGGTCTACACCACGGGGATCATACTTTCCCTCGACATACCGATGTTTCTACTAAGACGCTCTGTCCTGAGACATCATTGTCAAAAAGAAAAAGGTATGGGTACCCAAGGTTGCTACACCGATACATTTTAGTGAGCCCGTAGGACAGGAAATGAAACCAGTGTTTGAAATATCTGGCATCATCACGACAATAGCCAGCGAGATGGAGGAACAAGTAAAGGATGTCCATCAGGGTCCTGCAGATCTTAAAGCGATCAAGGAATCGATAATTGAAGAGAAAGTTGAGAAACTCAAGATCGAGATTTCCAAGTTAGCTCGAGAACACAGAGTTTCCGTCGGTAGCAATAATGAAAATTTTGATTACAATGATTACTTGGAGGAGGATTTCATGGATTTCCATGTGATCAAAACCAGAGCCACCACATCTGCGTGCGAGGCTCAACCTCACACCGAAGAGAGCGTCGTAGATGAGCTGCATAGGGTTATCCTCCTAAGGGATGAGCAAGTTAGTCTACTGGAGAAAAGAATAGAAGAGATGGCTGCAGCTATGACCGTCATGGCCACCATTCAGGGGCAATTACAAGCACTGCAATTGGCTTCTTCAGAGATTAATTAGCCATAAATCATACACATTACAGATGAAAGAAGAGAGGCTACTTCAACAAACAAAGATGAGCAACCAAAGAAAGATCCTCCATCAAGTGTCATGCCAGAAAAGAAGTTCAAGCAAATGGTTGAACAAGTGCGGGATGCCTTAGCCCAATCCAAGGGAGGTGCATCAATTTTGAAGGGAAGACCTTACCCTGAGGAGTTCGATGTCGTGCCTTTCCCCAAGGGTTTTGTGGCCCCAAACTTCAAGATATTCGATGGGACCAGAAATCACAGACAGCATATAGCACATTTTTGAGCCAATTGTGGCAACACGAGAAATAATGAAGCTCTAATCTGCCAGCAGTTCGTCAACAACTTGTCAGGAATTGCTTTTGACTGGTACGCTGACTTGCCCAACGGGTCAGTTAAAACATTTTCTGAATTAGAACAGTTATTTGCAAAAAGATTTGTTGGTGCACAATACCATGTGTCTATTAGACAGTTCATGATGGAAAAGCAAAAGCCAAGAGAAACTTTGGTAGACTATATTTTGAGGTGGAGAAACCTTAGCATGAAATGTGAACCTCAGCTACAGGAACATCATGTTCATGGGCCAGTAGCTTTCATGCTTAAGGGAGTCACCATCAAATCCTTCGAGAAACTACTCAGTAAGACCAGCAGTCTTCAAGAAGAAATAAAGCACATGGAGCCACATGAAAAGGCTAAGGTGACTGTCGGCACTGTTTTTGGTGTGGGGTTTGCCCGTAAGAAGTTGTCGGTCGNGGACCCCCTAATAGGTGTGTCGGTGGACTAGTTCCACCTGGGCATTTTCTGCCACTAAATAGGTCCCGCACTCAGTCCTAAAATACTTTACATCTCCCTTCCAAATTTGAATTACTATTCTGCAAATTAAACCAAATTGTGTTGTGCTGCTTGCACTTTGAAATTTTCTTACATTAATTAAGAGTTAAACAAGATTTTAAAATACCCATAAATTAAAACCCGCCCGGTCTACATATTAGCCTCTACATTCAGTGCTTGCACTAAAAAATTATGAGGTTTTTGACCATATAGCTAACCCTGAAACTTTCTGTTTTCAGGCCTGCTGCAATGGCCAACCCAACGCTAACCTTTTCCTGCAACCTACCAACGAGCCATGAAGCCCGTAACCTCGCTCCTACCATCAAATTTGGAGTCAGATTTGAAGATCTCGAGGTCATACTCGGGAAAGTCCCGTTTGTAGTAATGAAGATCGCCACTCTAGAAATACAGGAGCCGTTTGTAGAATTCAATCTGAATTGTCTTTAGGAATTCCCTTCCTGCAAGAAGGCTAAAAGTACTACCGTCGCATCACACGTCAAACCTACTAGCCCCACTGCTACTAAGGGGAAAGAAGTAATGATTGTTGAAGATCCAATTGAGGGATTAACTGTCCCATCACCTGTGCTTGGATCAAGTTCGAGGACTGTACCACTGACCCGAACTCAAAGGAGGAACTGTAACAGAAAAGTTTGAAGGTGCTATCAAAGCCCAGGCTCCTGAGAAGACACCCGTTGAGGAGGAGCCTCATCAAGTTGAAGAAGTGTTACCATAAATTTATCCACTCCTATGAGGGAGTAGATTCCATCCTCTGACGGACATCGATGGATATGAGACTATCCAAAGGAACACTGCCGCATTACCGTCACTTCACGGACATGGTGAAGAGAGAAAGAAGTTCAGTCCTCTCACTCGAGTTAGTGCAGTTTTCAGAAAGCTTGCTACCAAAGAAGGATGTCGGTTAACGAGTTACTTAAACGAGTGGGAGATATAATTTCTCCTCATATGAAGAAGGAAATTTTGAAGGGCGTCAAATCCGCCAGACAGTCCCACAAGACAACTGGAGTGCCACCTACTCGCATCCCCGTTTGGTTTCGTTTAGGGAACATAGTTGATATTGCAGTGATCACTACTGATTATACTTCCACCAGGATCGCTGGTCGTCAACCAGCTAAGTCGAGATTGGGTACGAAGATCTTACCCATCATCCGTTATGAAGATATTTCTACAATCTCAAAGGCAAAGACGAGACAATTACTTGGAACTGTAGCCGATCTACACCACAGAGAGCATACGTTCCCTCTACATACCGATGTTTCTACTAAGACGTTCCATCTTGAGACATCATTGTCGAAAAAGAAAAAAGGTATGGATACCTAAGGTCACCGCACCGATATAATCCAGTGAGCCCGCGGGACAAGAAATGAAACCAGTGTCTGACATATCTGACATCATCGCGACAATAGCCAGCGAGATGGAGGAACAAGTAAAGGATGTCCATCAGGGTCCTCTAGATCTTAAAGCAATCAAGGAATCAATAATCGAGGAAAAGGTTGAGAAACTCAGGATTGAAATTTTCGAGTTAGCTAGAGAACACGAAGTTTCCGTCGATAGCGACAATGAAGATTTTGATTACAATGATTAATTAGAGGAGGATTTCATGGATGTCCATGTGATCAAAACTAGAGTCACCACATCTGCGCGCGAGGCTCAACCTCAGGCTAAAGAGAACACCGTAGATGAGCTGTGTAGGGTTATCCTACTAAGGGATGAGCAGGTTAGTCTACTGGAGAAAAGAATAGAAGAGATAACTGCAACTATGACCGCCATGTCCACCATTCAGGGGCAATCACAAGCGCAACAATTGGCTTTTCCATAAGTTAATCAGCCAGAAATCATATACATTATAGATGAAAGAAGAGAGGCTACTTCAGCAAACAAAGATGAGCAGCTGAAGAAAGATTCTCCATCAAGTGCCATGCCAGAAAAGGAGTTCAAGAAGATGGTTGAACAGGTACGGGATGCCTTAGCCCAATCCAAGGGCGGTGCATCAATTTTGAAAGGAAGAACTTACCTGGAGGAGTTCGATGTCTTGCCTTCCCCAAGGGTTTTGTCACCCCAAACATCAAAATATTCGATGGGACTGGAAATCCCAGATAGCATATAACGCATTTCCAAGCCAGCTGTGGCAATACGAGAAATAATGAAGCTCTACTCTACCAGCAGTTCGTCAGTAGCTTGTCAGGAATTGCTTTTGACTGGCACGCTGACATGCCCAACGGGTCAGTTAAAACATTTTCTAAATTAGAACAGTTATTTGTGAAAAGGTTTGCCGGGCACAACACCATGTGTCTATTGGAGATCTCATGATGGAAAAGCAAAAGCCTAGTGAAACTTTGGTAGACTATATTTTGAGGTGGAGAAACCTTAGCATGAAATGTGAACCTCAGCTACAGGAACATCATGTTATTGAAATTCTACTCAAGAGCATTCATTAGCCAGTAGCCTTCTTGCTTAAGGGACTAACCATCAAGTCCTTCGAGAAGCTACTTAGTAAAGCCAACAGTCTTCAAGAAGAAATAAAGCACATGGAGCCACATGAAAAGACTAAGGTGGCCAAAGTGTTCGAAAAGAAATCCGGAGTAGTGGCGACCATCGACAAAGGAAAGCAGCCGAAAAAAGATATATGCAGAAGAACATAGCCAGTCCTCTTAGAAACAGAATAATCAATCCAACCAGCGACCGCCTCAAGAAGGAGCACCTCGAACAGGGGATAAAAGAATATCTCTGTTGGAGCGATAAAAAGTTGTGTATTCTTTCAAGGATGAAGCTGTACATAAAATATTCAGGAGTGATGAAGAAGCTAGAATTTAAACTACCGGATCCAAAGAAGCCCGAAGAGGTGGATAAGAAGAATGAGCCAAATTATTACCCATACCACCGGTTGCTTGGGCACACTATAGAAAAATGCTTCATCTTCAAAGACTGGCTCGAGAAGAACCTTAAAGAAGAGAACATAACAATCCCGAAGGAGTATTTGAGAGAACTAGAAAAAGGTTCCAAAACATGATTTCAGCTGAGTCAATCTCCCCAATTGATCCGTCTGTCGGAATAGATGGATGGAGTACAACTTGGGTTGAAATCAAGAGGGTCCTTAATCACATACATTATTCATCAAAACAAGCTTCAACGAATACCGAAGAAAAATGAAATGAGGTTTGGAGCAGATCATCCAAGAAAATACTGAACAAGATCCAGTTTGCATCAAAACAAGCCTCTATTCAGAGTCTGCAACATACCAAGCCTGAGATGAAGATTTCTCCAGGAGATCCATCATAATCAAGAAAAAGAATAAGAAGAAGAAAAGCGTCACTGCAAAGATTGATTGCACGAGGGGTAGGATAGGGGCTGCCTCCACTACATTGGTTGTCTTGGATTCGGGGAAGAAAATCCTCGAACCCCTGACTTTGTATGATTATCTTTTTGTCCCTCCGAGATCTTATAAATATAATGGTTGAGATGAAGCCGAACAACGCTTCCTTACAAGAACAACGGGACGCATGGCTGCTTATGTGGATGGTGGCTTTAAGAGGGAGCGCGTCGCGTGGAGTTTGGAGCTGCCTATGATCTACATGGTGTCGCACTATTTAAATAGATTAATAGAGATTTTTCCTATTTAATTTAAATACCCCTAACTTTAAAAATCCATATCTTGGTGTAAAAAAATCACAAAAATAAAATAAAATACCCACTTGCTCAGTGAATAGAGGAGAACAATGTGGAAATGATTTGGAGTCCATTTGATGCATATTTTATTTTTAATTAATTAAATACTGATATGGATGTTTTGATTCTCCATGCATGTAGTAATCTCACCATGGCTTGAAATTTTAGCATGTTGTTGCCTCTCTCTTAGGGAACATTCCCTGATTTTTCCAAAGTCAGAGGAGGTCCCTAGACAGAGAATCATATTTTTCAAGTTTATGTGCCTTATTTACTTAAATAAATCATGGAAATCAGCATTTTTTCTAGAAAAATCCATGAAAATTTTGGGAGGTTTATGATTACCAGAAAGCCTTTAGGAAAATTTTATATAAGCTAAGTCATTCAAAACACACCTAATCTTCACAAACCCAAAATCACGAAGAAAATTAATTTTGAAAAATGCAAACAAAAAAATGACTTGATTTTTTATCTCTACTATTGTCTAGGATATAGAGAACTGACCATAAAAATTTTAAAGTATTTTGGGTTCGTCTCGTAACTTAAGTTGATTTTTAAAGATAAACAATATTTTTGGCACTTAAATAATTTTTTAAAAATCAAAATATAACTCAAAAATTTATAAAAACTTGTTTTTAGAGTTCTCTGTGATCAGGGATATTTTTTCTAAAAATAAAATGATATTTAAAATTAAAACTTCATTTTTAGCCTATTTAAATATTTAAATAATTAAAAATCCATAAAAATCACAAAAATAATAAATTTCATGAAAATGTTCTAAATTGCTTCCTAAGCCACTTAGGAACAAATAGGAAACTTTTCATGATTTTCTAAATAAAGATACTGAATTTCAAAGCTTAAAAATAATTTTTAAAGGCTAAAATGGGTTTTCACTAAGAATAATTCCAATAAATCAAATAAAACTCAAGAAAATATAAAATTTTCTCCTTTGAGTTCTCTGACCTTAGAAGGATTTTTCAAAAATATAAAACTTAATTCTCTCCATTTAAAATATTTTATATTTAATAAATACCCCATAATTTAAATAATTCTTAAAATTCAAATAAAATTTAAAAAAACATGAAATTTGGTCCAAAGGCTTTTCTGATCTAGGTCTACCTCCAGTAAAAATTTCAAGGAATTAGGATTTACCTTGGTCAAGTTAGGAATTTTCCTTGAAAAATCCTATTTTTGCATGAAAATACATATATAAATTAAATTAGATTTTGAAATATCACATTTTCTCTTCTGATTTCTTAATTGACCCATGATTAAGATAGGATAAAAATTTCAAAGTCATTTGGATTAAATTTGATAAATTATGATGTGTTAGAGCCTTAAGGGCAAATATGTAATTTTGGAAATTTAGCCTTAATTAACATTTAAGCTTAATTGAAGGAGGAAAATGGGAAACCTATGATCTTAATCAGTTTATTTGGATGTTTAAAACACAAGGGGTTAATTGGTAGAAGCCAACCTCACTTTGAAAAGATAAATTAATAAATTTCTAAATCATTAAAATATGGATGTTTATTAAAATAAAATGAATCCAGGATTTAGGGGTATGACTTTTGACATCAATAATTAATCAATTGAATACCCCTATTTGATTTTCAAATGAAATTCAAATAATGAATCATGACCACCAAAAGCTTAACCTTTTCAAAACAAACGAAGACACTCTCCTAAGTCTTTAGGGCTTAGTAGTGACTTAAGCTAAATCAAGTTTCATTTAAATGAGGATTAGAAAAATATTAATTAAAATTAGAACATTTTTCAGATACTACAAGCCCAATTAGGACCAAAATTTGGCTAAGTGTTCCAATAACACTAACTTGTCTCTTTAAGGGTCTTCATCAACATAATATTCAAAATTAAATTACAAATGATAATTATCTTACCTTAGGGATAATTGAGACATCAATGCTCACTGAGCACCAAATATATTTATAGGATGAATTATTAAGAAACATAATAAGTTTAAAAGAACTCGGGACTTTCCTCCAGGCAGCGAGACAGTAGCACAAACCTGCTTCTTTCTCTAGAACTGTTGGATACCTCGGAGATCTACTAAACTTAATATATCATGCTTGGCAACATCATCCTTAATTAAACTCCTAAGGACCCATAGAGATGTGACCTAGGGTTAGGTAGGTCACCAAAATTTTACTTCCCCGTTTCATATAAACTGCCTTAACATGCCTTTTGAGTTTCAGGTGGTGGAATGAGAAGACTCTCCAGGTACGCTTTTACAGTTTTTAACATTGTCTTTCTTGTACTTTCATACTGTACTTTTATACATTCAAATTTGCATGCTAAACAACGATGTTACCCTGTATGAAAACTAAAACTATCAGGATAGCCACAAAACCAAAACCAAAATCAAAACAAAAACCAAAACCAAAACCAAAACTAAAATCAATCAAGATAAAATTCATTGCCACAACTTTTGAAATATAAAATAACTCAAAATTTAATCACAAACATCATACAAAACTACAATTGCAACTAATTTAAGATGTCTCTATTGGATGATCGAGAATTCCTCAGAGGAGGTAACCTACGGTTGCTAATGAGGCTTCCCATAGTTTAAATGAAATTATGGAACTCATTAAGTTGAGTTTAGTAAGTTCATTTGGACTAAGTGAATCCAATAGAAAATAGTGGTGTCGAAACGAGGGAACCGTAGGATCCTAACCGGTGTCACTCTAATCAACTTTAATATGCCCTCATAAAATTTAAAAAACTTCAACCATATGGCCACCAGATTTAACATTATAACTTGACACATTAGAAAACTCAAACTCATCACGGCAAAGAGTTTGGTAGGCAGCACGACCATCTTCAACAGCAAAATCTATCTTCTTTAGCTAAACCAATCTTCCTTAGATATAAATAACATAGCCATAGGACTTCGAGGTCGCTTGCTTATGCAACATAAATCCTTATCTTATTTTTAGGCCTTTGTATAGCCATGCGATACAATATAAGCTCTAACTTGTCTTAGGAATCCAAGTTTGTCGTCCATCACGACCTAAACCTTCTCATCTTCCTGGTTATTTGTGTGATAAATTCACACGAATGTAAGCCCTAATTAATAAAATTGGCAGGATGAAACACTTAAACATTTCTTCTCCAAACTGAAGCCACACATTAGGATAGCTTTGGAAGTCACCGAGGTTCCCCTCTGGATCCATGACATCTCCTAGTTCTTCCGCCTTTGGACTCTACAACAAAATGTTCCGAATTTGAACCAATCCCCTTTCACACCTCTATGTCCGATCTCATTGAAAAGTCCTACCCTTTGAAATTCTTTGAAGATAATATTCCTAATTTTTATCGAGAGTTTTCTTAGATAATTTTGGTCATTTAAGATGTAATTAACTACAGGTGCTTGCCCTTATAGGAAGCTTTTCTCAATTCCAGCTTAATATAAACCCTCTTTAATTCTTCATATTAAATAGAAAAAATTGTCGGCAAATAAAATGGTTTTGGCAGTCCAAACGGATGTCACATATTCTTTAGTTTATTTGATCAAGTCTTATCCTCAATTCTTATGTTTATCCTTTGGGATAGATACAAGATTTGAGATACAACGCTCTTTCATTTAAACTATGAAAAATATGGTGTCAGTTTGATTTCATATTTTTCTAAAAAACTAAATATATATGTAAATTAAAACATCCCTCCAAAGCGGGCGACGAGATTTCGATTTCGATGGCCGGCAACTTCTTACGGGCAACTCCTCCAACACAAAATAGCGCCAACACTCATATAGGGTGGTTNATTGGCTCTCTGTGGTGGAATTGAGAGGGGGAAATGGATTGGAATGTGCTAAGGGTCCCTCAGGAAAGCTCTAAGGGGAGTTTGGAAGGCTTCAATAAGAAAATTTTTTACCACCCCCTCCATGGCCGTGAGGGGTGGATTTTATAGAAAATGGCCA